>JALHBY010000133.1:1072025-1190331 GCA_024340155.1 Tolypocladium pustulatum | reverse complement strand
AGGAATAAGGTCTCTATTAAAGAGAGGCACAAAGGGCAGCTAGAAGATAGCTATAGAAGAAGGTGGTTGAATTGCTTGTTATCTTCTTCTATCTAGGCGGGAATATTAGCTCTTTATATAGCTAGTTTTCTTCTATCGGTCCGTTGGTTAGTCCGCCGGTCTATAAGCAGCTGAAAGGTCGGTCCGCCGGCTGCGTTAGCTATCTAGGCGGTCTGTAGGCTCTATAGCCTTTCATAGGTCCATCAGTCCGCCGGCTATAGCAGCTATATAGGCGGTCTACAGGCTCTATAGACCCTATAGGTCCGTTGGTCTTCTAGCTGCAGCGACCCCGTACTTCCCCGCCCGATATTTATCGGGTTACTAGACTATCTATTCTTCTAATAGATAGCTAGCTTATAAGTTATACTTTTATCTATTCCGAAATTTAGTATATAGGTCTTTTATTATTAGCTTATTATTATATTATATTTATATCTAATAATTATAAAGATAAATACTAATAATAAAGGACCTATATATAGACTAAAAGTTATAATAGATAAACCTATAACTAATTAAATAGCTATTTATTAGAAGAATAGTTAGAGTAACTTAATAAATATCGGGCGGGGTCGCTATAGCTAAAAGATAACTAACCTATAGGGTCTATAAAGCCTATAGACCGCCTATATAGCGCTATAGCCGGCGGACTAGCAGACCTATAAAAGGCTATAGAGCCTATAGACTGCCTAGATAGCTAGTATAGCCGGCGGACCGACCTTTTCGCTACTTATAGACCGGCGGACTAACTAACGGACTAATAGAAGAAAACCAGCTATATAAAGAGTAGATATTCCCGCTTAAATAGAAGAAGATAAGTAATTTAACTACCTTCTTCTATAGCTATCTTCTAGCTGCCCTTTATACCTCTCTTTAATAGAGACCTTATTCCTACCTTTTATTACCTTTATCCCTATTCTTTATATCTTAAAGCTTCCTATAGATTACCTTAATAAAAGATATACTATTCTTAAAGTTAATCTAACCTACTTTATTTAAGTAATAGTAAACCTCTTTAGATTTACCTAGAGAAAGGCAGCTTTATTATACCTGGCCCCTTATAAGAAATTAATAAAAGTATCTAGCTCTTTAATAATTAAGGTTATTAGAAGTAAAAGTAAAGGTTATTTATAGTAGTAGCTATATTATTATTATAACTATTATAAGATATTATAACTTAAAGTATTAATAATTAAAGCTAATATAACCTTTATTAATTTATTTATATTACTACTGCCGTAAGCCTTAATAAGAAAGGTACTAAGGTATATATATATATATATATATATATATATATATATAAGACATTGCTACGGGGGTAAAATCGGTACTTCTAGCTATCTAGCCTACTGTTCCACTCTTATAGATATTACCTTGCTAACCCTTAATTTAGCTAATAACACGATCCGAGCTAGGTATTAAGAGACGCCGTTTAACCTCTTCTTAACCTGGCCACTCCATGATGAAGTTAGGCCGGCGCAACTGCGTGCCACTTTGTGCCTGCACTAGACAACAGTAAAGATCACAGACGGCAAAATAAGACTCCGGCGACGGTACTCAAGTTCCATGACCGTTGACGAGACGGCATAAGACTAATGAAGAGCTTTCTAGAAAGCGATTTCGGCAGAGCCTTCGTCTCGATGCGCCTCTTTGTCACCGCCATCGGGCGCAACGGGGAAATTGAGGTGCTTCCAATCTTCCAGTTCCTCCGTCACGGATCGCATCCGGTCACGGATGCTCTCGATAGCATAGCTTCCAAGCAGCAAACGCAGTGGCGGGTAAGAGCAGTGGGCAAGTTGCCATACCAGCTCGGCACACTTGACAGCGCTCGTGGGTTGGCGATCTCCAAGCCACTGGACCATCCTCTTCGCGTGGAGAGCGGGCGAGGTAGCGTGCGAGTAGCCCTCGCTGGGAGGCTTGATGAGGAAGTGGCCCCAGGTAGGCAGCGGGTCGTCGATCGTGTCGGGCTCGTCACGCCTAACAAGGCCGGGCTCGATGAGGGTGGCCTTGATGTTGAAAGAGTCTGTCTCGTAGAGCATGGCCTCGATGAGGCCCTCGACGGCGTACTTGGTGGCGCAGTAGGGGCCGAGGCCGGGGACGCCGAGGGCGCCCGAGGTGGAGCTGAAGATGAGATAGCGGCCATTACTTTGCCTGCGAAAGTAGGGAAGGGTGGCATGAATGATATGGAGAGTGCCCATGAAGTTGGTCTCGAACTGGTTGCGCAGGTCGTGTTCGTCCTGGTCCTCGCAGGCGCCGATGACACCATAGCCGGAGCAGTTGGCGACGACATCGATTCGGCGAAAACGGTCGAGAGTGAGTTGGACGACGCGGGCGACGGATTGGCGTGAGCGCACGTCACAGAGGGCACCGAGACAGTTTTCATGGATGCCCGACATGTCGTCGAGGCTGGTCTCGAAGACGCGACCGACGGAGGCAACGAGATCGCCACGGGAGAGGGCACACTTGATGAGGGAGCGACCCATATGGCCGGTGCCTCCGAAGACCTAAACAAGGCGAGTCAGCTCTATGAGCCTGCGCCCATAGCGTCTAGAGAGCGAGAACCGCCAGGACGAACGCACAATCCAGACGAGCTGCCTGGCGACGGAGCTGGACGAAGGCGGATCGCAGCTCGCTGGCAGCTGGAGCCTCGGTTTGCTGAATTGAGCATCGATGGCATCCGGCATGGAAGCCTCGGACTGGACGTGGGAGTTCATCGGCATGCGCGCGCTCACAGACGTCCTACACAGCAAATGCGCGCGCCTCCAAGTAGGAAGCGGTGGTGGTGAGGTATGTAAGGCCCTGTGCTCAACAGCACTAGGGAGCCACACCAACAGGAGCACCAGCAGCAACAGCAACAGCAAGAGTAACAGTGGCAGCCATTGCCATGGCAGCCGGGGAACAACAAGCAGTAGCAGATCAGGACTGGTGGTTATGGTGCGTCGCGAAGCTGTGCGAGAATCAAAGGGAAGGCATTAATGAACATACTACCTCCGTACGTATCTGGCGCAGGGATATTCGGGGATACGGGTACATGGCCTCGAGAGTAGGGATACTCGGAGCAACCTAGAGCGGAAGTGTCTTTCGGCAGTTGCGCTCTCCACACTGATCCCCGCTGCGGGGTAGCTGCGAAGAGTACAAGCTCAGAGAATCCATACCTACCTTAGACGTAGGTGCCCCGCAGCCTATGTGCCTTGGAGGGTTTCATTAGGTATCTTCTCTGGTTGACTCCGGAAGCTCGGGATGCTATGAACCACCTTCACAGCTGATAATTATGTTACACTGTACGGAGTTACGAGGTTGACTATTGATCCCCGCAGTCGAAAGTGGGACGAGACATGAGCGGGAGACCTGTGGATTTTTCCGAGTTCTACGGTACTCGTACGAGTAGTCTACCCACTCACGCGAGTTATAGAGCAAGTTCCCCTGCCCAACTCCGGGATTTCGGCCCAGTCAATACAAGAGCCGAGGTCAAAGCACCACTGAATTTCTAAGCCGTGGAGATTGAAACAAGACTCGCAAAGGCTTACCAGATTGTGCCCTTTCAGTCTACGAACTTGCCCAGCAAAGCGACTAATCAATGCCGAACGCAGAGCTACTTTGCCTTGTGCAGCAGCCGCAAGAGGCAGCTTCGGCTGTAAGTCAAGTCAGTCAGAACGGAGTCATGGACCAATGGTGTGTAGCCACTTGAGGTCTTGTGCGATTCGACGCAGGCCCGCATTCTACGGGCGATGGATGATGTGAAAGAGACTACTTTCGCTATACCATTACACCTCTCGGCACAGCCAGAGCCTCTGTATTAGCTTGCCAGAAACTGCCCCACGTACTCCTTGCGGATCTCGTTGTCGTCCAGTTGCGGGCATCGGCTCAGCGGCGTCCATTTGGGCTCGTCCTTGAAAAGCCTCATGGCATGCACGTACTGCTCTCGTAAGTTAGTTCCCAGCATGCTCCAAAGCTTATGCAGCGGCGTGGATGGAGATGGTTGCCTTACGTTGGACTCGTCTGTGGTGAAGCGGTGGTAGATGCCCGCCGGCAAAATCAACAGGTCGTCCTTCTCCAGGTAGACGCGCACCCAGTCATCGCCGCGGCTCCTGACGTCAAAGTAGCCCTGGCCGCCGCGGATATATCGGATCTCCTCATCCTCGTGCAAGTGCTCGTCGAAGAACGTCTTGACCTTATCCTCGTACAAATCGCCCATCTTTTCGGGCGAAACGGTAATTTCGTCGCGGTTCTTGTAGCCGCGCTGCGCCGCTAGCTCGTCGACATCACTGAGGTCTGAGAAGCGGTAGTAGAGCACCCCGAGCTTGCCCAGCTCCTCGACGCCGACGGCGCGCCCAGAATCGTGCGCGAGTCGCTGGTCACCCTATATGCGGCGTGAGCCCGTGTTCGATAGACGTATGCATCGGCCAGGTCGAGTCAACTTGACGTACCGGAAGGTTATCGTACAGGTACGCCTTCATGGTGGAGAGATGATGCCTTTTCGTTCAGTGGTGATGGATAGGTGGCAGCTGGATGGCAAAGGCAGAGGGGAGACGATAAACGGTATTCCGTCGGTGAGAGGGGCGATGCGGGAACCGGGTGGTCAATCCAGACGACGTCAGTTTCCGCACTCGTACTTTGTACGTTAGATGGGGGTGGCGGGCGGATGGGTCCCAACTCGGCAGCGCCAATGCCAATCGCACGTGCCGCATTACGACCACAGCTGCGCAGCTTGCGTGCTTGCACTCGAGCACTACGTTTCGATTCCAACCATGAATTTCCCCGTTGACGCGGTCCGACAGGCTTCAAACGATGGCCTTGTACCGCACAGCACAGTCTTTGGCTTCCCGGCCATTCGTCATAACAGGCATCTCACGGGTCCACTGCTCACCAAATCACTGCGCCTTATGTGACTTGACTCTACCCTGACGTATGCGCAGCTGCCTAGGAACCCAGCTTGCACGACTTTTCCTTCACCAGCCATTAATTGCTCCGTCTACATATGTCGCGATGCGCGCCCCGCGCGCGCGTGTGTAGAAATTATCAATATGCCTCGACTACAGGAGTTCAACATAAAACACGTAAGAAAATCGACCCTCGACCGATACCTCGAGTCAAGTCAGCAGCCATCTACTTGAAATGTGGCGCATTGAGGATCAGGCCCATGAGGACTCCTCCAAGCGTGCCAGCGATGGGAATGGTGGCGATCCACGACAGCATCAACAGGCCCACACGCTGAAAGTTGACTGCCTTGAAAGTGCCGTTGCAGAGGCCGACGCCAACCGTGGCGCCCGTAATGCACATGGACGTGGAGACGGGCAGAGAGAACTGCGAGAAGAGGAGCACCGTGATGGCGGCGCCCATCTCCATAGAGCTGCCTCTGCTGGGCGAGTGGTAGGTGATCTTGTTACCCATGACTATGCAGAAACCCTAAGTCAGCTCTGTTCATCAAACAGCCCTACGCAGCAGCACTTACCCTTCATGATGTTGTAGCCGTAAGTGATAAGACCAAGTGAGATGGTCGCGGAGAGCACGGCAAGCTGCCAGGTGAGGACGGAGGCCGTGGAATCAGCGGCCTTGCCGGTAGACCAGGTGTAGTAGATGACGGCCCAAGGTCCGACAGAGTTGCCAATGTCGTTGGCGCCGTGGGCAAAGGACGCCGTGCAGGCTGTTAGGACCTGGACGAAGGAGTACGTGTGCTCGACCTCATTGGGATACTTCTCGGCGTTAGCGTACACACCCTGCATGCGCCTACCCTCGGGTGTGCCAGCGATACCAGCCTGTGCGGCGTGGATGTCGTAATGGAGGCCGTAGAGCGCGCCACAGACGATCAAGGCGGGTAAGCGCCTGACCAGAGTCTTCATGTTGTGCAGCTCGTAGATCTGGCCAGGGCCCAAAGGGTTATCGCGGAGTGTGCGCATGGCCCAGCCGAGGGGCCCGCGCTTCTCGAGGAGTCTCGTATGCAGACGACTTTCGCCGTCGGCCACGAGCTCCTTGTACGAGGCTGGGGACGTTTCGGTGGCACCAAGCCTCTTCTCAACCGCCGCAGCTGGTTCCGTCAGGGGCGCCTCGCTGGGCTCGCTTCTGTTGATGCCGTTCTCTCCGATGGACTTTGGCGAACAGGCGCAAGACACGTCGTCGTGCTCGTCCTGAACGACGGCGTAATTGGGGACCGTGGCATGGCCGCCAGCGGTTGGGGCTGGGCGCTTGAAGAGCAGGGGACCCATGAGAAACATCCACCACTTGACCGTATGGTCCTTCTTGATAACCTTTGCGTGTACGTACGGGACGAAGAAGATGGCCGACAGAAGGGCGACACCAACACCAGTGCCCATCGTGACGGCGGCGACATACCACGCAGGCTTCTTGTTCAGTCCCAAGTTTGGCGAGCCCTTGTAAACGATGGAGAGGGTGCAGATGGTGCCGGCAATGAGGAAGAAGAATGGAGAGCTGTAAACGGCCCAGGGGACGGGCCTCTTGCGCATGTGCACGACCATCTTGATGAGCATGAAGATAGTAGCGGCAAAGCTGGCCGAGATCACTGGAGCCATGCCCAGGCCGGCGAAGATGGCACCGAGCCCCTTGCCATTGTTCCACCCCCACTGGACCTTCGAGGCGCCAACCGTTGCGACGCCGACGCCGGCGACGGCCGAGATAAGCGAGTACGTTGACGAAACGTGGGCTGAGTGCCGCGTGCACCACATGACCCACGAAGAAGCAGCCGCGAGGGCGCAGGTGAAGGCGAGCATCTGCACACCAGCATCACCGTGGAAAGCTGAGTTGGGAATTATGCCGTTCTTGATGGTCTCGGCGGTCCGGGCACCGACGGTGATGGCGCCTAGCATCTCAAATATGGTGCCAAAAACCATGGCCTGCCTGTACGAGATGGACCTCGACGACACACTCGTTGCCCACGCGTTAGCCACATCGTCTGTCGAGCCTGGTCAGCATCCACTCACCCATGGGGAAACAGTCAAGCAATGTAGGCACCAGGATGGACAGGGTACTCACTTGCACCGTTGTTGTAAGCATCGAGTAAGGCAAACAACGTGCCGATGACAAAGACATAGGTGTACTGGTCGAGTTGCGCCATCCTTACGGGATTGTTGGAGGAGAGCGTCAGTCGCGAGACAGTATTGGAAAGGCAATGCAGCTCTGCCAGGTTTTAGGAAGGAGGGAGAGAGCAGGACACAACCTTATAAGAAGGTTATACGCCTGCCTTGTGAGCCACGTTTTCCACCAGCAAACCTTACGCGAGGCTTAGGTCCTACATCGGGTTGCCGAGGCCAGCAACGCGTATGCATAGAAAGTGGCGGCCGACCGCCTTGGCCGCCTCTGCGAAGATGCCATTTCGAAACACGGTCCAATATCGCGTTGAATAGCGTCGTTGACGTTGCGATGGGACAAGGCATATCCCTATTGCAGCGGTCGAGGTGCCCACGTGGGCGATGGGACGTGGGCGCAGCAGGCGAGTCTCTCCCCGCCGTATATCAACTTGACAGGAGACCGTGCTTGCTCGCGACTGGCTTGGACAGGGGTAGGGCCGGCCGGGACAGGGGGCCACGGAGCGGAGGGAAGCGACAGCTTGGATGACAGGTTCGCTCGCGTGAGCCTGGTCTCGTCGATGCCACAAGTCCGAGGCGGCGCTCTGGACAGCTGGGGACCAGACCAGTCGACGCGGGCGTCTAGCCCAAGTGGTAGACCGACGGTGGGTCCGCGACAAGGGGCCTATGGGTCCAGTTAAGCTTGTGCACCATGCTTATTAGCACGTATGCTTTATCAGGGGTGGTTCGTTTGTCCCGCGCTGTCCTGGCCCTCCCCCTCGTGGCCCGCGGTGGCGCGGAGACTTGCTGAGCATATGAGTTACTGGAGGTGTCAATTGATTAGGATTTTGCGGCAATTTCGCGACTGGTCCAGTGGCGTTCATAGGGCCCTCCGGTGTTTCGGCCAGGGAGCACGTCGAGAGCTCTCAGCTTCCAGTTCTAGGAGCTCAGAGACGAAGCCACTCAAGGCAGCGCGGAGGTCGTCGAAGACCGAGACTCGCTGCCTCGACAACGGTCCATTCGATCCGGACGGTCTCGCTGGCCGACGGAAGAGAGTGTTTGCTACAGCGGAGGTGTTCCTCCAGGGTCTCTGCAGAAGGGCTAAGTCGGACGGTCTGCAAAGGCGACAGAAGGTGGCATCGTAGACAGAAAGTGTTAGCCTATGTGTGCTGCAAGACGGGCTGCCATTTTGCAGCTCAGCTCCAATGGTCGCTCCCCGTATGGAGTAGTACTTTGGTCAATGGATCGGTGCAGCAGGGGCCCAGACGCGGCACAGCGCCGTCGTGGTGGCGGACACCATTTGGAAGCGACGAGGATTAAGATAACGAACCGGAAGCAGGTGGACGGGTAGGGCCGCAGCATCTTAGCTACGCCGCCAGTGCTGGATCCGACGGAATCTGGCGACAGGCGATAAAGGCCACCCGCACGTGATGGCAGGCAGTTCATATATTCAGAGCTTTACGAGCCGCGAGACACACGTATGAGCTCAAGGACGAAATTGCTGAAAACGGAGGAAGAGGCGGAGGCTGAGCATTTGAATGATCAGCATAGCTTTTAAGAGGTTTGGCCATGCGACGATAATCGGGGGCGCCAAGTGATCAAGAGACAATGAAGCCTCTCTTCATTAGGCACGTGGTGACACTGGGGCGCGTACTTGCAGCGCCAGCCGTACCTTGCCCTAAGGTACATTATCACCAATTCTGTACCTGGAAGAAGGCGTACCCTGCCGTGTGATAGGTCAGACTGACAATTCGCCTCGCACCGCGTCGCACATCAGACTCGCTTGGACACAAGGCAAGGCAAGGCAAGGCATGTAGTACCCCAGCCCGGAGGCCTGATAGCTGATTCATATATTTCATATTCCGGGCGCTGCTGGGTCCAGCTGCATATAGGTACGTAGTGGGTGCATGTTCCGTACTGTGGTTCCCTTTCTCACGCGCGTCCGACGGATGCCTACCAAAACCCCCCTCTAAAGCTAGACCGAACGCCGAGTGTGCAATAATTCTCAAATAGATACAGAGCCAGAGAAGCCAGACCGAAATCCCTTGGTCAGCGGGGCAGGGATAGGTCCGGTGAGGAGAGCGTTACGAATTGAATGATGCCCAGGTGACAAAATCCTGGGCGGGCAGCCACCATGGATTCCTGAGACTATGGAAGACGTCAGGTGTCGCTAATGCACATCGGCAGGGACGGCCGGAGCGGCCGCGTCCCTGCCGGCTGCTGCCACGATGTCGTTATTGATGCCGTTGCCTGAATCCTGGGCGGCCCAGCCTTCAAAAAGTCGTCTCCACCACGCCGGAGGGTCAAGCGGCCGCGAGCCGTTGTGGAGAGGCGGGTAGACGTCAGTGAAGAAGTACCAGACGTGGCCAATGACGACTCCCATAATCTCGTCCCGGGGGATGGTGCCGTGCATGAAGAGGCTAAAGGCCATGAGAACCCAGGGAAGATATGGCGCGGTGAAGACGATGAGGCCGAGGAAGCTTAGTCTGGTGTCGGGATTGCGTCGGGACCATATATAAACAAGTGTTGAGGACAGCGGATGGCCGAGGAAGGGCATGGAGACGAGGGGAGACAAAGCGATGAGGCTGGCCATGGCATAGAGGAGGAGCCACGAGAAGTGCGCCGGCGAGCGGCCCGAAGATTCTTCGAGGAGGCGGGCGTAACGCTGTAGGAAGTATATGTGAAAGAGAAGGTCGAGCGAGAAGGGCCCGAAGTAGAGGAAGGTTGTCACCAGCCGCCAATACTGGTAGGAGTTAGCGACGACGACGACGGCGGGGGCGGGGGAAGAGCTCGGGTTCGGTCATGGTGGCGAACCTGGGACTTGACAAAGACAGCGCGGAAGCTGTAAAAGAGTTGGAAGGGTGTCACCATGTGGCACTGGACGAGGGCACTCGTGAGGACGGTGGCCGCGGTCCACCATCGGGTGCACAGGGGCATCTCCCAAAACCAGGCCTCAAGAGGCAGGCGGCCGCCGTCCATGACTTGGTCCATGATGCCACGGGAGCGGCGCGCAAGAGAGATGCGACGGCTTGCGTGGAGAGGAAGCGGCAGAAACAGCAGCGGCGAAAGCAGGGAGAGCTAGGTGTCGCCGTGGGCGCGGTGTGGGCGGCAGGTTGCGCCTCGACAGCGCCGTCGAAGGCGTCGGGGCGACACGGAGCGGGAAGCGCAGGGCGAGACAAGCTGTGACGGTGTTTCAAACGAAGTGGGTGATATTAATAGCATCTGCAACTAGGTGTCGTTGGGGTTCGCGACGCATAGAGGTAACGCAGAAGCGATGATGATGCTCTGCAAGTCCTCCGTGGACCGGAGAGACATGTACGGTAAGGTACCTCACAGTAGTACCGTACCTTCTCTTACTTGTCAGGTGTCCCTCCCTACCTTACCTTACCTTAGCAGACAGCTTTCGTACGACACCATCGACGGCAGAGGTGGCCTTTCAAACAGGCCCCAGTGAGTCCGCCTGCGCCCCACAATGTGTGGCTGGTGCCGTGCATTCACCTCCCATCAGAGGGGTGCGGCGGCTGTGGCTGGTCGCGTTCCATTTCTCGGCCGTTGCGCCACTCCATTTAAAAGAAAAAAACGCGGGGCTGGGGCATGCATCCTCTACCCGTGTCGCGCGCGGCGCCGCTCCACGCGCGCAAACGGCACTCTGCCTCTTCTTCGTTCTTTCTCGCTGGCACCAAACCAGGCCTTTGACGGTTGCATCGCGTTGATACGGCTCAGCATACCATATGGCAACTCTCGTCGCCAGTGCCATTGCCATTGCCATCGCCTTCGCCGCCGTTCCATCTTGCGACCACCAAACAGCTTCCCTGCAAGTCGCTAGGCAGGAGGCTTCATAGCTCTCTGGTGCTCTGGTGCCTCGCCAGTTATTCACCACTCCCATATCCTTACTGCCCTCAACTCGACGACGGCCCTCGCGACCAGATTTTGAGTGCGAGAACGCTTGACTGCGTCGTCACTCAAAAGAGCTCCCCCTTTGCGCGCGCGCGCGCAACATGGTTTCCAAGCATAGGATTTCGACCGGCGGCTCGACAGCTCGACGCTCACGCCCAGGAGACGTCCAAGGTATGTACGCACGTATGCATGCGTTTGTGTGTCCTCCCTCCCGGCCCAGGCTACCCATTGGAATCCGACGCCGAAGCTGACAATGCCCTCGTCTTCTTGAAGCCGGCGACCCGATCCCGATAAGACACAAAAGACGCTACCGGCCTGGCACCGTCGCCCTTCGCGAAATCAGGCAATACCAGAGCGGCACCAAGCTGCTGTTGCTGAAATTACCCTTCATGCGCTTGGTCAGTCCAGACGCTATCCCGGCCCGTTTCCTCGACGTGCAACGTGCGCTGACAGAAAGCGTTTTAGGTCCGTGAGATTGGCATGAGCTGCCGTCCAAGAGGACGCGAGTTTCGGTGGCAGAGTCAGGCAATCCAAGCCCTGCAAGAAGCCGCCGAGGCCTTCATGGTCCACCTGTTCGAGGACGCCCAGCTCTGCGCCATCCACGCCAAAAGAGTGACGATAATGCAAAAGGACATACAACTTGCGAGACGAATCCGAGGCATCTGGGCCGGTCTGGGATGATAAAAGCTGGTGCGGCGTGTTGGTTCAATGGGTCGATTGGCCCCGCGGCGTTTTGGTGTATCTGCTACTATATCCTCGGACGGCGGCTCTCGCTCCTGCTGCCGACCGTATACTTTGTTTGGGAGGTTGGGGATTGTGTCCACATCTCTATATGGTGTTTTGTTGAACGCTTCAATGTTTGGCGCAGGTGGGAGTCGTGACTGCTTCTCGCGACGAGACCTTTGGTTTTGCCATTACATCCATACATACATAAGTATCTGTCAACCCGCCTACCTTGCTGTGTCAGGCGCTCAGAGCCTCAGCGTGACGCATTTTATTCAAGCTGACCCGTAGCGCAGAGGGACTACGAGGTACTGCATACATCCCATGACAGCACCCCAGTGCGGACCGTCCACGTCTAATGCAGGCGTCAGGAAACTTAGCAAAGTCGGGCGCCATTACTGCCAATTGCCATGCGAGAGAGGTCTCAGTCTGAGTTAGAAAAGGTCCTTTTTGCAATCGTTCTGAAGCTGCTCGCCAAAGAGCTCTTGCTAATTGATCCATTTCCCCTTTGAGACCGACAGCCCTGACGTAATAGGCGCCAATTCGCACAACGTCATCAACCGCCAATTCACCTCGCCACCAACTCACAATCGACACAACCACGAGCCTATCGGAAACTCTGGCGCATTTCGGTGCTTGCATTTCTTCACCGTCGCCAGGAATCATACATACCTTACATGACCTCACACGCACAGGTTCGTACCTGCAGCAATACCGGACATTGCCTCCAACATGAATCGCGTCCTCGGCCTTCGCACCACCCGCCTCCTCGCCGCTGGCGGGATGTGTGTCGGGGTAACGATGTTATCCAGCTATCGCTCTCCCTTGCGCTTGGACTCGACTCAGCCTGTTGCGGCGCCTCCTCGCTCTCGGCTGCGCCAGCAATCTCGAGCGTCTAGCCTCTCACCGCAGCTGGTCCGACAAGTCTCGAGCGGCAGTCTTGCTGGTTCGTCGCGTCTTTGCACTTGCATCAACGCCAAAGCGTCTTGTTCCCGGCTGACCTGCCCGCTCCTCTCCGCTCTGCATAGGCTTTGCCGCTGGTTTTATCGTCGCCCTCTTTTCGCGAACGCTCGTCTTTCTCGGCGGCTTGCTAGCTGTTTCTTTTCATGTGTGACCCCCTTCGGCCCGCCTACTCTCTTATCTGACCGCCAGTTACTTACTCTTATTCCAACACAAGGTTGCCTCCCGTTGGGGACTAGACATTCCTCACCTCGTCGGCCTCAACCGGCAGCGGTGGTCGGGCTTGGCCTCCCTGAGCAGTGCTGGGGCAGACAACCCCTGGTTCACATCCTCCTTCGCGGTAACGTTTATCTTGGCCGCTTTTGTGCGTCTGTAGGACGGGACTGCTCGAGCCTCTTTATTACCTGTTTTTGTTTTTTTTTTAGATACAAACATTACGTATTCTCTCTCCCCTCTCGGCGCCCTGCTGTTTATGCTATGTGCTGTGTCTCGCGGGTGAGCCATGCCATTGTCAATGGGTCATCCTCAAAGAATCCTCTGGTCCTCTCCAGGATCTCCGCGTTGTACGCATTGACCCACGCCTTCTCCTCGGGTGTCAAGAGACTCGTTTCCATAAGATTTTGGCAGTATGGAACCATGGTGACATGCTCAAAGCCCAGGAAAGGCTTGTCGCCGAAGCAGTGTTCCGTCTCGACCTCCCTCACCATCATGATGTTCTCGATACGAATTCCGAAGCTGCCATCCTCGTAGTATCCCGGTTCATTGGAGAGGACGTTGCCAGGTGCCAAAGGCACCTCAGTGTACTGGACCCGCGTGCCAATCCCGATGGGCCCTTCGTGGACGTTAAGGTATGAGCCAACGCCGTGGCCGGTGCCGTGGCGATAGTCAAGTCCCGTTTTCTATGCGCAGTCAGCATGGGTAAGGAGCTCTCGTCGCCGTTGCAGACCTTCTCGGCTGAGAACGCAAGGCTGCTTCACTTACCCAAAGATGCTGGCGGGCAAGGCAATCTAGGGCGAACCCCGTCGTCCCCTTGGGGAAGACAGCCGTGTCGAGTGCAATCACGCCCTTGAGGACGAGAGTATAGGCCTTCTTCTCGGCTTTCGTGGGCTTGCCAAAGTGTAGCGTCCGAGTTGTGTCAGTTGTGCCGTCCAGAAATTGCGCGCCCGAGTCGCATAAGTACACGCTTGCCGGGTCAATGATTGCGCAGCTTCCCTTTTCGGGTCCGTAGTGAATCACAGCCGCACTGGGTAATGACGACATGTCAGCATCCGCATGTCTTGGCCTGTGCCGGGGGCCAGATGGCATAAGACTTACTTTGGCCCAGTAGACGAAATGGTGGGAAATGAGAGGCCGACAAAGTGCTGCTTCTTGGACCGTAGCTCCTCCAGCTTGTCGGCGGCTTGTACCTCGTCTAGCGTCGCCTTCTTGGCCACAAGTTGATCCTCGAGCCAGGCGAAGTACTCAATCAGGGCCGCGCCGTCTCTGACATGGCACGCCCGCATTCCAGCCATCTCGGTGTCGTTTTTGATGGCCTTGGCGTCGCCAACGGGGCTGCGAATCTCCTCGACGGGGCCTTCGCCTCCGAGGGCGCGCTGCAAGGCCCAGGAACCTTTGTTGGACATGAGGAAGGGTGCAGCAGCCGTGGCCCTCGAGGCCTCGTTTTTCTCGGCGACTTCAGCATGGAGGCCGCGGGCGTCGTTGAAGAAGACGTCGTACGGCTTGACCTGGACCTTATTGCTGGCCAGGTGGGCCATACAGGCTTCGCTCAGTTTGGACTCGTCGACGTAGAGTGTCGCCGACTGCGGAGTGATGGTGGCGTAGGAGAAGAAGACGGGGTTGTAGGGAATGTCGCTGCCGCGAAGGTTGAACAGCCAGGCCACCTCGTCGAGCATGGATACGAAGAATCCAGGAGAGTTCTTCTTGGCCAGCTCCTGACGCAGGTCAGCGATTTTGCTCTGGACCGACTTGCCCGCGACGTCGTCGGGCAGGACGATGGCTGTTTGACGGGGACGCGAGGGCCGGCGGTCGGCCCAGACGGCATCGACGAGGTTGTCGTCGAGCGGCAGCAGGCCGGAACCACCAGCCTTGTGGATCTGTTCCGCGAGCTTCTTGGCGGCGGGCCCGGCGAGGAGCGTAGGGTCGACGGCGACGGTCTTGCCTCCGGCCGACTGCTCGGCAGTCCACTCCTGCCAGGTAGGGACATCCGGAAGTCCCTGTTTGAGCAGGGTCCAGTTGTCGTCGAGCTGCTTGGACGCTTGGTTGAAGTAGCGTCCGTCTGTGGCCAGCGCGGCGGCCTGGAGTGTGACAACGGCACATCCAGCAGAACCAGTGAAGCCCGATATGAACTCGCGACGAGCGTCGCAGTCGGCTATGTATTCGGAGCTGTGGCTATCCTCGGACGGGATGACTGTTTGGATCACCTGGGTGAGCAGGAGGTCAAAGCTTGGAGCCATGCATGGAGCCGTGTGCCCACTCACTATACACGTGGACCCTGCGATCTTCCATGAGTCGCCTCAGCTTAGATAGCTGGGCTGAGGTGTTGACTTTGGCCATGGTGACGGCAGTACTGATATTGGTGGCGGTGGCAAAGAGCCGGACTGTGGTCGCGAGGGGAGCTCCGAGCCGAGGTCTGGGGTGTGTGAGACGATGCAGTCTGGCAGTGAGCCGTGGGAGCATGGACGGACTGCTGCTCGGGCTTTGGGCTGACGGGGGCAATTCAGCAGGACAGGAGGACGGATATTAATACCTGCGTCGTGAGAGCACCTGGGTGGGTATAAAGGCAGGGCAAGGTAGACAGCGCCGGCGTTGAGGCGGAAAAGGACGGCTCTGCTGGTGTAGGGGTGTAGGGTATGAGGTACTTGCGGGAGGGTGGGCCAAGGCGAGGTAGGGATTCGTGATGCAGCTGCACTGGTGAATCGCGACCCCACGCGCGTGCGGGGGATGGAGGGGCACTCCGTGCTGTAAAAGCACTTCGTACCTCCGTGCTGTAAAAGCACTTCGTACCTCCGTGCTGTAAAAGCACTTCGTACCTCCGTGCTGTAAAAGCACTTCGTACCTCCGTACCCTTGATCAATTTATTACCTACCTACCTTACTCTGAAAAGCATCACCCGCCTCGCATCAGGTACCCGTCCAGTCGACTCGTAAGTTACTCCCGTGTCAGTAACCCACGCCCCCCCCACCCCTCCCAAGCTTCTGCCATGCTGGAGGATGCAGATTCTTCCCGTCCTTTTTGTTGTTATCTGGCATGTCGGCGCATGAGTATGGCGAGGGCGAGTTCGTAGCTGCCGTTGATACCCACCACCTGAGCTCGGGGCGGCGGCGCTCAAGTCTTAACAGCTTTGCAGCTTTTACTGAGTCGGAAATGCCCGCCGCAGCCGTCATTCTTCACACTTTGCGGCCAACTAACTTACGTACGAGCACTCACACAAGCCGCGCGGGTGGAGCAGCACTCCTACAACGGCGGAGCCGATCCCTCGGGCCGATCAGACAGCTTCCGCATCAGGCAAGATGTCTAGATGATGCCACCGGTGGCTCGCTTCTTCTACAGTACGGCGCCGGGCTCCCTAAACATGCGCACCCGTACCTGGCCACTTCTGGCCGCCCTGGAGCGCTGTCGTGTTGGTGGCAGCGCGGATGCAAGCGGACAAAGATGGCGTCTCGCCCTCCGACAACGGTTAGAATATCTGCCCGTCAAGCTGACGATAACGGTCTCAATCATTTACTCTTACCGGCGACCCTACACCAATATGCGTAGGCCTTGGAAGAGGCGGGCGCTTGGAACAGCTTCCGCCATGCAGTGCCCGATTAATGCATACGCACCCCTTATAAGACTGCGTTTAAGCAGACGAGTGGGCCCCCCGGCTACGCCAGCGCTCCGTACCGCGCCATGTGTGCCCTGTGTGCCTCTTCGGTGAACTCACCTGAGCTTTCTGATACAATAAGACAAGATACTGCAAAGCGAACAGACGCCCCAATGCAGCGCACCGCCGCCGCCACCGCCGCACACGCCCTGCGGCCCCGAGTTGTCTTCTCGGGGATCCAGCCCACCGGCGTTCCTCACATCGGCAACTATGTCGGCGCCCTGCGGCAATGGGTGCAGCTGCAGCAGCAGCCCGACACGAGGCTCATCTACTCCATCGTCGACTTGCACGCCATCACCGTACCTCAGCCTCCCGAGCAGCTTAGGAGACGGAAAAGGGAAACTCTCGCCGCCCTCCTAGCCATCGGTATTGACCCGGACCGCTCCACACTTTTCCACCAATCTTCCGTTCGTACCCCATTTGCCCTCCTTGAGTGAGACTCAGTCGCATCGCTTCGTCTGACCCGTGCCTCAACAAGGTCCCCGCGCACTCGGAGCTCATGTGGATCCTCGCCTGCACCGCCTCCGTTGGCTACCTATCGAGGATGACTCAGTGGAAGGTGAGAAGAATTGTTGGCCGAGCCCTGGATATCGACGACGTTAACTAAACCACGGCCATAGCAAAAGCTCAACCTTCCGCCGACCTCCCAGTTGGAAGAGCGCCCGGTTGGCTCGCGGCTGAAGCTGGGCCTCTTTTCTTATCCGGTTCTACAAGCCGCCGACATTCTTGTGCATAGGTAGGTACGGCGACCTCAGCACCGGCTATCAGGTGGTCGTGTGAGTGGGCGAGCTTGCGTCGCCATCGTTCCATTGCTGACTCTTACTGCCAGAGCCACCCATGTGCCCGTTGGCCATGACCAGCAACAGCATCTCGAGTTTGCCCGCGAGTGCGCGACCAACTTCAACCATGCTTATGGACAGCACCTGGTCCACCCCCAGACCATCACCCGTATGCGATTCTCCTCACCCTGGTTCTGTGTTTAGCCTCCCCGCGCACGCTGACGCCCAGACATAGCGCCGGTGCACCGCATCATGTCTCTCACGGATCCCACGTCCAAGATGTCCAAATCCCACCAAAACGATCGCTCGCGTATTCTCATCACAGACACACCTGATGAGATTCGTGCCAAAGTGACTTCAGCCTTGACCGACTCCCTACATGGCATTTCCTATGATCTGGCCACCAGGCCAGGCGTGTCTAATTTACTCGATATCCTATCCATCTTCGATGCACAGCAGCGGAGCCCCGTCCAGCTTGCTCAGGAACACGCCGGAATGCGTCCCCGCCACTTTAAAGCCATGGTCTCGGACGCAATCATTCAGGGACTGCATGGTATCAGGAGCCGATATCTGGAGCTTCTGGATACCGAAACTGCATACCTCGACCAAGTCGAGGCCGACGGCGCGCGAAAGGCGCGCCAAAGTGCCGAGGAAACTATGCAACTCGTCAGGACGGCCGTAGGCCTGTAATCCCCATATTTCAATGTTTCCTGTCGGTCCCGTATTTCGATAACCTTCTCAACACGTTTTCTGTAACAACACCCATGTGAAAACAGCGTACGCAACTGTTCAAATATAGACGGGAAAAGGACCATACGATATAGTATCAACATCTTGGCCACCGGGTCCTGACTGGCTGCGGCCATCTTCTCCACTCTCTCACTGATCGAGCCATCACTCAGGCCGTCTCATACAGGCAGGCATGTACTGTGTTCGCTGCTCACAGCAAATCGAGCGGCCGATTGCTCAGTTACCAAGGTCGACGGGAACGTATCTTGCCGAGCACTGTCTCAGGAGACATACGCGAAGCTGCTACCCCTGGCAGATAGCCAAAATTCCCGGATGACCTGGTTCGTGGCTCGTGAACCTCTCAAACTGCGATCCGAGGTCAGCATCACATGCAGACGTATTACGTGGGAGATTCACCGAAATACAAACCTTATCACCTTCTTGACAAACAAAGCCTTCTGTTCCGGGCTGATCTTGTTGCTAGGGAAGGATGGATCGTTGAGCGCCGACAGAAGCCACTGCCTTGCCATGGGATGGCGACTGACCAGCTTCTTGACTGGCTCACTCAGCTTGTCTAGCTCGCTTCGTGACGCATTTCCCCCGATATTCCTGGCGAGGCTTTGCGCCAGCATCGGCCCAAGAGTATTCATGGCATTTTCTGCAGCGTGCTGCAGTTCCTGATCGTTGCCCTTGAGGCTGACAAAAGAAGACTTGTATAATGAGTTAGCACCAGTCCACCACACGACTTGCATAACGTGGACGGCAGCTCGCGAGATGAGTCAAACATACCCAAAAGTCTGCAGCAGCTCCCTTTGGCAAAGGCTCCTTCCCGTCGAGCACCCGTATCGTAAACATGAAGAGAAATTCGGCAGCAGATGCTGGCTGCAGACCCAGCACGGTGTCCGGACTCTTTTCCAAGAGTCGCGATGCAAAGTCAATTCCATTTTGTGTCAGCTCTGGGTCGCATTCTGGTTCTGACTCGTTTGTTAGCTCGTCCTCGCAACGCTGGACGATGAATAAAATGTTGATCATACCTGGAAGCTGTTTGAGCAGTCCGACTACCCACAGAAGCAGTGCGGATAGAAGCGCCTGCCTGTTATGAGATCCGTTCGCGTGCAAGGAGCTCGTAAATGAAGAAGCTGTGCTGACCAATAGGCCTACTCTTGTGGCCTCTCCTGTATGGCTCGTAAGGTATTGCGCCACCGCATCTTCTCTGAGAACAAACGGACCGGGGTCGCATTCCGAGAATCCAGTGCGAAGGGCACTGCATATCAACTCAATTACCTCAGAATTCCCGCTGAAAGTGCCCTCTAGCTCCATTAGGATGCTCAGGACCTGCGCATGCAATAAATCCAAAGCTTGGTCGGACTTCAATTGTTGTTGATTGTCACCGCCTTCCAGATCAATCGCGGAATCGATTGGAGACTGGAAGCCTTTGCCAACACTCACGAGGCACCTCAACGCCCTCAGGCCAAAATGCAGCCCAGGATGCTCATCAATAGTATCGTCAGAACATCGAAGCCCCGTGCAAAGAAACAGGCTTGAGCTCGAGGATGCTACCAGCTCTTGGGCACGATGTGCGTCGCTCCGGATGAATCCCAGTATTCGGGCACAGGCGTCGTATCGTTGGTGGGGATTTGGGATAGCCTGCGCAACGCATGCGATTGCACCAAGCACCTTTTCGCTAGAAATGCAATCCAGCCGATCTCCGCTAGCTATGGTGTTGTATTCATCCAGGAACCCGCCAGCCTCTGAATGAAGGTGATGTCGACAGGACGAGCACAGGCGCAAGATGGACTTCGATGCGGATGCTGCCATGGATGGCTCGCTCAGCACAGTGAACAGGAGGCGCAGAGCAGGCGCAAGAAAAGCGACGTTTCGTTCGAAATACTCTGTGTAATGCTCGATAAGAGAGAGGCACGTCTGACGTGTCCTGGGAAGGACATCGGCGTTGCTGACCCGAAGCACAGAAAACAGTGGCGAGGCGAATACGGGCTTTAGGGCGTCGTCGAATCTCGCGTCGTCCTTGCCGCACTCAGCCAAGCCACCGAGGCAAAACGCTGCTGCCTCCAGTGGTCGCCAAGCCGAGCTCGACAGCGCCGAGAGTGTAAGATCTGCGAAGGTTACGACGAGCTCAGGGCCGGCCAAAGTGTACGCGAACTGTAGCAGATCCACCACATCCTTTCGGGCGTCGTTATACCCGAGACGGTCGTTTGAATCCCAATGGTTGAATACCTCGGATGGAGGATATGTGATTTTGCGCCACGCATGTGACACTGCTTCCAAAACGTGGGACATCGCCGACGGCACCCATAGGTTTGATGCATCGTCCTCATCGCCGTGGACAAAATCTGCCATCGTTTCCGCAAAAGTTGACCAGAATTCGACAGCAGATACGAAGATCCTGTCTTCTGCCACCGGGTAGCCGTCCGCAGCAAGCAGGCCGCAGAGCATTGAGAGCATATGCTGGCTCCGGGGATCGCTGCTCTGCATGAGGTCCACTATCTTTGCTTCGCCGAAGGCGAGCAAAAGCTGCCCAAATTGGAACGACTCAAATTCAAAATCGCCCTGCAGAAGCGTCTTGTAATGCACTTCCGCCCAGGGGGCCACGAAGAGACTTGTCAGGTATTCGTAGTGAGTCTCTGCCATAAGAGAAGGATAATTTGAGAGGACGTCCACGAGCAGCTCCACAGAAGCATCAAAAGATTGCTCGTTGGATAGCGACGCGATGACAGCCTTGATCAGGGGTTTGAGGGAGCCCGCGACATGGCTGTCTCCGGATGACACTCGCTGGGAAAACCAAACCCAGGACTAGAGGGAAGGTGGTGTCAACAGAAACACGTGCCACGAGGGGAGACAAAAGGAGGGATGGGAGACAAAGGAAGTGAAAGGGAGGACACATACCTGAAGGCACTTAATAGAGTCGGCGTGGGTCGTAGGAACGTTGACTTGCGCGGATAAACACCTAGTCATAAGTGCCACCGCATCTCCCGTATTTTGTAAGACGACATCGTAGAGCCCTATGCTGCGAAGAGTTAGCAACAGAGAGCTTGACGAGTGGGGTGACAACATGGGCCTACCTATTTGCCGCATTCAAGTCGAACCTGCCAACATCTTCCATGACACTTGTAGTTACCCAGAGCGCAGCCTGAAGCTGTACGGGCCCCAGGCTTGCTAAGGCAGCTGTGACGTCGACAGAGTCATCGATTTCGCCAAGATGACACGACTGGCGAGATGCAAGGCAGACAATGAGGTGGCGGAGGTATCGCTGCAAAAGCCTATGAAAGTGCAGGAAGAATGTCGCAATGGCAGACGCGAGCTTTCTTGACACGAGCGGGCCGGACAACTGGCTCAGAGAATTCAAGTACCAGCCAACCAGCCCGACCAGAAGCTCAGCGGCGTCGTCATCGCTCAGGGAAGAACTGCGTCAATGTTAGATTTTATTCTGATGGTCTAACGTCACTGGTCTCCTAGCTGATTCACGTACCTCTCGTTGTTGAGTTTGATGATGACGGTGAGTGCACCAAAGAACTTGACTTTCTCGTCGGGCTGCTCAAGAAGATGGCGAACCATGGACCATGCCTGCGGTGAGCTCTGGAAATGTGACAGAGTGGCCTGTGTCGTGGCGATAACACCTGGGGGGTTCGGCTCATAGAGAGATAATATCAACTTATGGATGGGTCAGCCGTGGGGAACGTCATGAACGCCATATGTCGCAAATTCAAGGTAAGCATTGACACTGACAGATACCACCTGATCAAGGCCCAGGGGGAGAGGTTTGTCTCGCATCTTGGTTTGCAAGTCGACAACTCGTCATCGTACCATGCCGCCAGGTGTGAGAGCGCTTTTCGGCAAGAATAGTGGCGAATGGGAGATAAGCGTGAAGTAGATGTCTCTTGGATCTGGAGGTTGTTGGCGGTCGAGGTCTTGAGTACGGAGTACGAAATACCTACCTCAGTGGAGGGGTGGGTGTGAAGTGGGGAATGGGCACCTGGCACCAGCACAACCGCCAACCGGAAGCTCTCTGCTGTCGCAACGCCGGCCTAAATACGAACGCCGCACCGCGGATATGAGATTATTGCAGAGACGAACACATGCCTAGGACTGAAGCAGTGACGCACTGGCACGAGGGCGGCTCCATGATGCATCGCGTGAGCCGCCGAGGATGCTCGCGCCTCCAGGAAATGCGGAGTATCTGGGGACGAAAGACCTTGCCTCGCGAATCCCATAGTGTATTTCGCCAATGCTCTTGTAGAATAGAGCGGATGCCTTTATAGTCAACTTAGTATACATGATGCCTCGCCTCCCAGCCCATACAAGTACATGCCGCAATTCGTGCCTTGTTTGGCCTATTTATTAGGCGCCAGCGGCTGTCTCAAGCCCGCCGCCTCTTTGAAACGGCGGCTGTTGAGCAGCTCCTCCACCTTGTCAGCCGTGCCCATGGCCTTAGTCTGTCCAAGGTGCGACCACAAAGGGTCCAGCTCCTTCAATGCACCATCGGGCAGCTCCATAGACCGACCAACGCCCGCCTCACTGAACTCCCACACATTGGCTTTCATTCCTACGCCGTAGTATTGGTGTTTCCGTAGATATGCCAGCCACAGCTGCACTATCTCTGGATTCCCGTCCTTGATTTGAATTATGCGCCGCAGCGTTACCCGCTCAAAGTTTTCTTGCGACTTCTTGAAGATGAAATGGCTTCGGGGGACCGTCCATCGTTCGGTGATTCGCGGTAGCGGCACGGGTCCGTACGCGGGCAGACCAAGGTAGTAGGCGGCTCGCAACGCGAAGTCGGCGAAGAACTCGAGCGGCTGTGTGCTAAAGGACCGCAGCTGCAAGTCGCAGGAGGGGATCCCAAACTCGGCCTCACGTTTCAATGGCTTAAGGTGAAGGGCCTGCAGAGAGCGTGGGCGGCGTAGTTGCTTCGCATCGGCGGTCAAAGACCGTTCCGGGACCTTCTCACTGTCCGAGGCCCTGCAACAGTCAGTCGGAAGGTACTAAACAAGATAAGGTAATGTCCCGCGTAGCGTCGACGTACAGCGAGGCTTGGGTCCGCCGCGTAGTCCATGGCGACGCGACCTGAGTATCGTTAGCGGGCGCCGCCTTTGTCAACCGTGACGTGTCCGGGATGAATGTACCTGAAGACGCGCCAAGGGCCTAGCAATTGGGCGGAGCATTCTGCCGGTGCCAGCGCATGCGGAAAGATGACGATGTTGGCGGCTGCTGTCCTCGCGATGGTGGTGATGGAGCGAGAAAAATCGCGAGACGTTGCCCAGGGGCCAATCATGGGACACATCGCCGGCTTTCTATGGGTCCACCTTATTTATTAGAGTCACACACGACGCCTGCACGAATAGATATAGTGAGGTCCAAGGTTTCACAGAACAAGATAGGCGACATGAAATCCCGTGTGATACTAATAATCTACGATGAAAATATATAGCTTCTTCTGATTACTGTTAGCTGCGATAGTGCTCGCAGGCCCTTTTTCTCTGCGCGTCAAGCTTGAGAGGCGCAGGTCGTCTGTACCGCCTGGGCACAAGCTGAGATCCCTTGCCGCGAGACGGATGTGCCACAGCGTGCTCTTGCACAGCATGGTGCACAGCACAGCAGCACGCTGACTCTTCAGACGGCGTCGAGGCTGGGTGACGGCATCTTCGCCTTGCAACTGTCCCATGCACGGTCGCGGCTCGAGGCACGCGGGCATGGCGCGCGCTCTTTCACCCGACCTTCATTTGGCAACTTGAAAGCCCGGGCTCCAATATCTTGGTTCAAGTACAGAGGCCTGAGCGATTTGGCCATGTGGGCGTGCATGGTGCTGCAAAATTGGGTTGTGTAGTAACCAACAGGGTCCCGAATCATACACGGGTTGCCCACCGGCGGCAGGAAATTGTTGAGTTTGCCTCTAGGTTCGACGTCATTCCAGAGCCTTTTCTCGACGACGTTCATTGAACGTGATTCTTAGTTCTGACGCTTTCGTCTTTGTGACACGACCCTTTGGTAGAAGGCCTTCTTCCCCGAAGTTTTGTTGCGCTGAATCCCGGCGTACTTGCCCTTGAGCTTGTCAACATCATGTGCACTCATGACTTCCTCAAAGATGGTCTGTTTCCTTTCCTTGCGGGTGAGCCTCGCACTGTAGAAGTCAGCTGGGCCACCTATGACCCGGCCGATGCTAGAGTATGCGGGTGGAGCCGAACGCAGAGCCTTCTTCTGATGCTTGGGGTCAAGCAGTCCACGCATGCGCAACAGCTGCCAATCCCGCTTGAATTCGGGTGTGAGCTCCGTTTTGGGCAGGTTGAACCAGTTGGGTCCGGCCGTGTCCTAGGTAGGGAAAGTCAGCGAGCCGGAAAGCAAGCAAACGGTTCTCTCCAACAATGAGGCAGAAAGAGGTTTCCAAGAGAAACAAAGGGATAGTAGCTATTGCTTTTGGGGCGAGGAAATTCAGAGTAACTATGATATGAAAAAATCAGAAGCCACGGGCATATGATCCAAAACGGATGCTTGTCCCGCGTCATAAGACCGCGAGCGGCTCGTTCTCATCACCATTTTCGCTCGAGAGCAAAACAAAGGAAAGTCACGGGTGAAAATGTCCGCCAAACTCACCTTTCTCGTGTCCTGTCCGGTCGGCCTAATCTGCGGTTTTCGCACGGCAAGGTCCTCTTTGGAGACGGTAGGCGCCGGCTCAGCAGGCGAAGCAGAGCCTTTTACCGGCACGGCCTGCATTGGACGAGCTGGAGCCAAGGCCCCTCGCAAGCGGTCCTCGGCCTCGCGGAGGAGCTTCTCAACCTGACCATCGACAATATCTGGCATGGTCTGAGGCCTGTGAATTGCCTATAGATTGCGTCGTGTCACCGCCAGCGGAACGAGGGCAAGGTAGAGTAGCAGAGGAAGGAAGGGAAAAAAAAGTTCCCACAGATATGGCGACGCCAAATCGAACTGGGTGGGGCAAAGAGCAGCGTGATTTTTGATTAGGTAAGACGACCCATATTACCTAAGGTAAGCTAAGGTAACTAGCAACGCGCCTGGCGAGGCAGGCGGGTTGTGCAGGGTACTGAAGACCTTACTCCCGGGGCCAGTCCGCAGCAGTGTACACTGTAATGAGGTCGCGCGTGTGGTGCCCAGTACCAATTCCCGCCTTCCCCATGGCGAAACAGCCGCTCAGCGAATGCATTCTAACCGCCCCACCAGCGCCGTTCACCTTGGAGCTTACCACTCATCTCTCACCATTTATCCCGCTCAGCAGCCACTCATCACTCATCACTTCACTGGCCGCAACATCCATCTCGTCAGCATCGCTCCAATACGCGCTGCAAGAGCTATAGCTCTCTGGCATAAACCAGCATCCGACCTGTCGCGTGCCATATTATCGGCGTTTGTCGGCGCGTCATCTCACTTCCCGCTTCTTTGCCTGCTAGCTCTCCCAATTCGCGCCCGACTGCTGCCCGCCACAATGAATCCGCAGAACCAGCCCGGACAGTCGCATTCCCAGCAGAATCGCTCTGCGCCAGTCTACGACCCTAGCCAGGGCGGCCATTATGGTAAGTCTGCTCCCGCGCTTCTGGCGCGCGTGCCTGGGTAGATGCAGCAATGATACTGACTTGTTCAACAGGCGCCTGCGCTGCCGTCTGTAGCCCCGTCTTCTCACTCTTCCATAGCGCTTCATCTGACAAGACGACCAGTTAGCTTCGCAAGGCTTCGCTCCAGCCGAGCTCTACACCGGTCCCTGGGCAAACGTCTGCATCCCGAACTCCCTTTGCTTAGGTCGTCCTGAGAGCTCTCGCTGACCACCTCGGCAACAGGTTCACCAAGGCTTGACGGGCCAGTACAAGGACATCTTGACCACCTACTGGCAGCAGACCATTACCCATTTGGAAAGTGATACGCATGATTACAAGATCCACCAACTGCCTCTTGCGCGAATCAAGAAAGTCATGAAGGCTGACCCCGAGGTCAAGATGATCTCGGCAGAGGCCCCCATCCTCTTCGCCAAGGGCTGCGATATCTTCATCACGGAGCTCACCATGCGCGCCTGGATACACGCCGAGGAAAATAAGCGCCGCACCTTGCAGCGCTCCGACATTGCTTCGGCCCTCGCCAAGTCTGACATGTTCGATTTCCTAATTGACATTGTTCCGCGGGAAGAAGCATCGTCTCATGCTAAGAGAACCACGGCGCAGCCTGCCACAGCGCCCCAGCCCGTGCCCGCGGCTCCGGGGCAGGGCCAGATGCCAGGCCCACATGCCAACATGGGCCAGCCTGCTAACCACGGCTCTCACCCCATGGCTCCTGCTGATTATATGGGCGGTCACCACCTTGCTGCCGAACAGGACTATCGGCAAAACCCCAACATGTATCCTGGCCAAGTTCCGCAAGCTCCGTCGGCCCCCTATGGCCAAGCCCAAGCGCCTGCATCCATGTACGGAGAGATGGAGGGCATGTATCCGTATTCGGCAATGCAACCTCAGCAGGTAAGCGCGACACCCATTGTCTCCGACGTACGTCATGCTCATGCCCCCAATGCAGGCTCCCATGTCTTCCGAGGAGTTTGAATGAGACGGGTCAGTTACAACAACGATCTTGGTCGGACATCTGTCGCCTCGCTAGGAAGTATCTTGTCTCGTGTATATAAGATTCGGTAGACGCCCTTTGTGTCTCGGTCGTCAAGGGGATCTGGTCTGGCGTAAGGAAATGGTACTTTGTTCTGCTATGTGAGCGTCGTTTGAAGGCCAAGTGCAACCTCACATGCATGTTGTGACCAAGGCAAGCCTTTTTGCTGGAGCATTGCACTTGACTTGGTCACAAGCACCATTTCACTTCATCATAGCGAAGCGCGACGACAGATTGGACAGCGGTGCGCTTCTCCCCGGAGCTTGGGTAACTGGCGTGAGCCTGCAAAGAGGATTAGAAACCGATACCGTATTCGTGCCTTTACGACGTACTTTTCTAGAAGAATAGGCCCGTTCAGAGCATCAACACGTCCGTACTTCTTGTTGCGGATGGAAATGTCAAAGAACTCCTCGTGATTTTCCGACTGCATCAGACTGACAGTCTGTTGAAGCTCGTCCAGATTCTCTCTCAACATCTGGCCATTTTCGAGACTGCTGACAAATTCTGTCAAATATTGCACGTCTTGAGCGAGCGCAGAAACACCATGAGCGTTGATATTTTTGACGTCGGTTGATAGAGGAAGGGCCTGGACATGTGTTAGCTAGCCGAACAGGCATAGGCGAAGTTGACTTTCGGGAGAGCCCAACCAATATCTTATTTGCAGCGTGGCTTAAAGCATCAAAGTAGATGAGCTCCTTAATTTCTCGTGGTAAACCGAGCAATGTCGAGTTCATTATGTTGGAGAGATAACGCGTCAGAGTCTGCATGTAGCTGCTCGGTTCCGTTGTCACGGTGCTGGCCAGCCTGTAAGCGTGGATTAGCAACATGCCCCCAGCGTAAGTTGAACATCAGCCTCACCAGTCATATTCGGCGATGTCAACGAGGTCGTCAATCTTGCTGTTGACGAGCTCAAATATCCGCTTCTCGGCGGTTTTCTTGTTGTTACAGAATTCCTCCGTCGCGTTCAGTTTCAGCGGTCCGCCAGCCGAGGTTGATGATCTCGCCCTGATCAAGAGCTGCTCCAACTCCTGGCACGCAATCTCGAAATGCTCAAGATTGATGAGGATCTGCACTATCTGGCCAAGATATTGCGAGCTCAAGCGCTCAACCAATGACCTGCAGACTTTTTCTGTGAGAAGCTCGTCCAGTGACTGTTTGACTGGTCAGCGCTGCAGGCGAGAGTGATGCTTGATCTAAAATGAGCGGGATATACTCGCCTTCCTCAGGGTTTCGTCAATCACGTCGGAGTGTTGGAAGTGGTCGTCGGAGAAGAAGTAGAACTGGTTCAGGAAGTTCCTTATGTCTATGCAACACAGCGGGTACATCTGCGAAAATGGCAAGACGCAAGGAAATCTGCTAACCGTCAGCTGCCAGCGACACAATGCAACACCATGAAACGTACGTCAGTGCTTCTGTCTGTTGATCCTGTATGAACCAGCTGACATTGATCACTTTCTCATATTCCTCAAGAGAGTTGATGGCCATCGGCATGTAGTCATCGGTGGAAACAATCTGTAATCGATGAGTCATGACATATTGGGTGCGTAATGCAGAAAGCTTACTTCTTGAAAGTCCTCACTGAAGCGGCGCTTTAAGAGGTCGGCGTACTTGTCAAAGAGCGTGAGGAGGAACGTATCGAGTGTGGAAATCGAGTATCCCCACCCCTGCGTACAACTTAGCCCAATCCACTTGGCATAACAGAGCGATGCGCGTGCATTGACACTCGACCTACCTCCATTGTTTGAATGAACAAGGCAATGATGCCCTTTATTTTAAGTAGAATCTCGGCGTCGCTAACCTCGTCCATTGCCTTGGATGTCAAGTCGATGGCTGCACTACACATGGACTCCCAGAGTTCTTCAACCTAGATGAATTTAGCCGTCGAATAAGCAATATCCGATGTGGGCGGCCTATGGCATCAACTCACATCAACCGCCGAGCGCAGGTAGGGTACCCTACGTATGGTTGCCTTTTCGATGATGGCAAAGCCAGCAATGCCTTCTAGCAAGCTGCTTAATGACGATTCATCATCTGCCAACAGCTCGACAGAGTTTGGCACGAGAAGATCTTTCTGTTGTCGCCGTGTGGCTGCGTACTCGGACCTAAATCGGTCGCTTTGGCCGAGGGCATCATGAATGTGCAACGCCTCAAAAAGCGGAGTGAATTCGACCTGGAGCTCTTCATTGTCCAAAACGTCGAATTCCTCACTCTCATCGCACACAAGCTCAATGGAGGAGTTCAGCTTAAAGTTGGACAGGTATTGGTTGTCATCAATCCTCTTCCTTTGTCGAGACCTGCGCAGTTCGGTGTGGTAAAATGCGACTTCGCCCAAGAATTGTGAGGTTTCCCGGATGCGAAAAAGCCAAGTATTCAAATCCGTCATGACGGCTTCTGAGATGGCCTTGCGCGAACCAGGAATCGACTTTTGCATAACGTCGGCGAGGGTGTGCTGGGTGGCATAACGATTCTGAAGAATCGGGACAAGGTGTTCATTCTGAAGATCTTCGAGCGATTTGAGCGCGGAGTAGTACTTCTTGCGACGGACGAGATCGTGGGCATGATTCACAGCGTGCAGAACTTTGAGTGAGTCTCTGAGCGCATCCGTGGCATCGGCAATGTTCTGGCGGATAGCCTTTGTATTGACCAACGCACCCTTCTGCTCAGCAAGCTTCTCGGTGCTGGCCTGGATGGATTGGTTGAGCTTGAGAATCTCGGCAGTCAGAGCGACGGTGCCCTCGCGAACATGCTGTAGTCTGCCGACCGAATCGAGGAACTCTTCGTGCTTGGTCAGTCCGATGCGCTCGATGTCGACTTCGCGATCCTCGGAATAGCGCGTAAGGCATTGTACCAAGGCTGGCGTCCTCCTAGAGTTGGCGGCGTCTTTCAATACGGGAATGAGGTGGTCGAGAAAATCCGAATCGGAGGACGAGAGAATTATCTGAAGAGTAGAGTCAGCCTAGGCTCGCGACGGAGAGGAGAGGCGGGCTGAGGTAGGTATGGTGCCCAGCGAGGGATACATGCCTGTGGCACCGCCGAGGCATAATCATCGAAGGCTGCCTGTCGCCGCGGCATACTGGCGTCCGATAGAGGACAAAGATGACGCGAGGGAGAGCTTGGGCGGTGCGGAAGGGTCAAGGCAGGACGCGCGAGCACGCACGCATGGGCATGAATGGTTGTCGCGGGTGACGACGGTCACAGCCCTCTTATCGTGAGGTAGCGCGGCTTATTGGGGTTCGTGGTGGTTTCAGGAGGCAGGGGTGCGAGGCCAATGATAGCGGTGTGGAGTGCCTGGACTTGTGTTTTCCCTTTTGGGCAGCCGTCCAAACACTATTGGATATCCGTTTTATTTGCAGCGCATGAAATCGATACGCAACGTTCTAGTACAGCATCACTTGAGCTCCCCATGCGCTCAACGTCACGCTTTTCAGTACTTTCCCAAGCTCCCGCACGTACCAAAACTCATGACCTACGTGAAGCGAGAAGACCCGGGAGTCGACGAGAACGACGCGTAAGGTAATGTACTTTAAAGGGAACATCAAGTGAAAGGTGCAAAGCCATCATAGGTAGTAGTTGCATTGTCTGGCGCAGACATCAGGTAGGTAAGGTAGGCAGGCACCTTGCTTTGGCAAGGCACCCTACCTTATGCCAACGCATCCGCTTCGTAAAGAGTGTCTCGCGGCATAGCGCTCAACGCCGCAGTGGTAGGCAGGCGCAAACACCACCCCAGCCGTTGCAAAAATTGGGGTGTGAGCGCCAAGCCAGCTGGTTTCGTGTGCTTGAAAATCCGGCAGGTGCAATGAACCGCTTGGTCCGACTGGCAGCTCGGAGGCAGGTCAGTCACCGCCTAACTTAAGCTTTTTGGTGCAGCTTCAGTTGCGCGCAGTGGGAGACAATGCACCTCAGCCTCTCAGTCTTTCTCTTCACCAATTGTTGGGCAGATCATGCGCTAGTGCCGTCTGTGCCGCTGACGTGAAGCAATCTGGGAAAGACAAAGCAAGGCGGTACTTAGAGGACGTGGCATTGAGACTCTCCATCACGAAAAGACTTTCCGAGGTCCACAGGAACCGCCTGCCACTACTTGCGTGTTCTCACTACCCTTTCCGCCGCGAGTGAAGCTGTGTTAGTATAGCCTAGAGTGGCAAGAGCCCGACAGCTGAGACGAGAACGGCGACTGGGTGCAGCAGGCACGAGACGTACACCACGACACGGCAAGCACGCTCCAGACGTCAGCCTGGCAGATATGACATCTACTGAACATGTCTGCCTGAGTCATCACCAGCTCATGCACACTTTCTTGACAGGATTGTTCTCATCCATTCATCTTCTTCTTCCTCTCCTTTGCGCCCTCGTGGATCTCATCTGGACCATCCAACATTCATTCATCTCCCCCTTCACCTGTTCACCATCCAAATCTCCACGACAACCCGATTGCTGCCCACAGCGTTCTTTCTGGTCTCAACCGACAGTGATTGAGGAAGTCAAGCCTGCCTCCTAAAGTTGCTGTTGCACAGCTCTTTCTGTGTCTGCCGTCATGGCCCAGGCTCGAGAGCGAGACAATCCTTCGTCCCCGAGGTCATCGAGCGCCGGGGCGGAATCCTTCAGAGGGACCCCAGACACACGTTTGACGGCATTCTCCCCTGAGGGCGGCTCGAACAGGTCGTCCAAGCTGCTCCAAGGCAAAGTCCGTTCCAACTCGGCCACACCTCCAGCCGGCCTGCCGTCCAGCAGCTTTCGAAACGCTGGCATAGCTCATCTCGACAAAGATCCCTTCGTGACTCCCTCTAACCAGCTCGGAACTAGGCTGTCGCCAACGGCGTTGGCATTCAATCCATTTGCCAGCACCATCAGAATCCCCTTGCCTGGCGATGGTGGACCAGTCACCGCAGACCTGAGCACCGACTTGGGTCTTTCGCGACATTTGGACATTTCATCATCCGTGTCCATTTGCATGTCCGAGGTGGCCGCCTGGCTAAGTGTACGCCCTTCCACAGGCCCTTACACGTGTAAACAATTGCACGCCTGACATGTCATTTTTCAGGAACTGGAGGCACATGGAGACCCTCAACTCGGAACGCGTTTCTTCGAAGCTTATGATGGTCACGTGTACGTCCATTTCGCCGACATCAGAGATGCATGTTCCGCTTATGCCAGCATTCGCCTGGCCGAGAAGGATTGGAAAGTCGAGTATGCTAATCCGGCTCGGATGGGAAAGGTATACGCCCTTCGTCTCAAGCCTCATCACAAGATACTCATTGAGTCTGCAACAGGAGGCGGCATATCGAGAGGCGACGACGAGCCATACCGGCCAAGTTCTAGTCCTCGCCGCCGTTCCACATGGCACTACCATCGATGTTCTACACGGAATGGAGACAGTACAGAGGCTTTTGCAATCGCAAGGCCGCCTGTTTGCATTTGTCAGGCGCTCAACATTTCCGAATGGATCTTTCAGGGCCATAGCAGAGTTTTGTGACGCTTCCGCTGCCGCATCCGCAGTATCGAGCTGCAGCAACATCATCACCCCGGAGGTCCGTCCCTTCTCCCCAATGCTCGGCGTTGCTTGACGCTGACTCCTGTTGTTCGTGAAGGGCATTAATGTGGTCGTTTCGCCGCATGCATGTGAGCCTGCCGCCATGCCTGACCTGGCAGAGGCGTTGCATGGTTTCTCTTTCGGCAAAATACACGGCGGCATTGATCAGCAACAAGAGGCAAGAGAATCAGCAACTCCCCGACCGGCGGCGCCTTGTGACATGCGCGTTCAACCTCCATTTGCCATGTACCCGCTGATGTTCCAGTCGCCATTGACGGCGGGGATGCCTTACATGTTTGAGCCCTTTCTTTCCGCTGCATCTCAAGGCCCAGTCACTCCTCTGGCGCCAATGTCTCCCCCATACCCAGTTGTTGGCACCCTTTACCACACACCGCCATCTCCAGCGCTCACGGCTCAAAACAGCTACAGCCCTTCCAGGCCATTGTCTGGTTTTGGCAGAACAGATGCTCGCAGGCAAAATGCGACGCGCATCAGCCGGTCCCCGTATCACAACGTGGCGAGCCATCACAACCATGTCGACATAAATCGGATTCGAGAAGGAATTGATGTTCGGACCACGGTATGCCCAATCCCCAATCTGCTACTGCTATAGCCTGACAATAGCAGATCATGCTTCGAAACATCCCCAACAAGGTTGACCAAGCGATGCTCAAACGAATCATCGACGAGTCAAGCTGGGGCAAGTACGATTTCATGTACTTGCGCATAGACTTTGCCAACGATTGCAAGTTAGTATTCGAACGAACTGCCGACTCAACAGCGGGTCGTTCGGCTAATATCGGGTAACAGTGTCGGCTATGCCTTCATCAATTTTGTCGATGTGAGTTGCTCGGCTCGTATCTAACGACTTGTTCTGACCATAATGCAGCCGCTGGATATAATTGATGTTTGTTATGGTCACTGTCCGCCGCAGGGCTCAATGCTGATACGTGTGTTTTACAGTTTGTTGACGCGCGAGGAAACCAACGCTGGTAGGTCCGGTGACCCCTGAAGTTCGGGTCTCTACGTACTAATTCCGGAACAGGAACTGCTTCAAAAGCGACAAGGTGGCCGAAATATCCTATGCCAGTTTGTGACTCCTCCCCCGTTACTTTCTTCTCTCTTCCCTCGTATCTCCTTCGTCATTGTGCTGAGCTGATGAGAGGCAACTAGCTATACAAGGTAAAGACTGTCTGGTGCAGAAATTTCGAAACAGCTCAGTCATGCTGGAGGCACCCCACTACCGACCAAAGGTATGTCCCCAGTGGTGCCGGAGGGGAGACTTGAAGCCAGTTTCGTAGCTAATACTTGTGGTCGAATTACACAGCTGTACTTCACTTTGAACGGCCCTATGCCTGAGATGGCAGGCCAGGAAGAGCCGTTTCCGGACCCTGACAATCAGTCAAAGATGAAGAGAAGCTGTGAGAATGCGGAACACGTCGGCAAGTGCTTCCCACCATTATTACTCGAGAGTCAGGGGCCTGCCAGCTAATATATCTACCGCCAGGCCTCTTTACCCCCAATGCAGGCCAGCACTTTCGCGACGAGCAGCGGCGACGACGCTCGCAATACGACCGAGGAACTCGGCTTGCCGCCTTGGAAGAGTACGACTATGAGACAGCAATTCAGCATCTGTACGGCACGGCAACGCAGTGACCAGTTGCCTTGGGGCGACATTCTCAAGTCAATCATTTTCTCAGCGCACCGAAGGGTGGATCTCTCTGTGGTCCTTGACGTTTATTCTTATCAAGCCACACTTCCTTTTGCTATTTATCGCTCTGGTGGCCAGAATAATCACCATGTAAGAGATAATCGTGCCTAGCTAGAGACAATCAAAGCCACAGGCTGCCATGGAGTTTACGACTCGAAGCTAGTATGTATTTTCTTTCCCAGCGTAGCTTATGCAGCGCCATGAGGCGATGCCCAATGGATAAGGACATATCAGTGCTATGTTCCCTCTGGCGAGGTGGGGTGTTCCGGGAGGGACGGCAGTGGTTTGCGTGAGTTGATATGGGACAGGCATGGGGAGCGGCGCGGAAGATTGTCACTTGGAAGCCCATAAGACTCGTGTCCAGATACGGGTGCGCGTGTTGTCCTGGATTCGTCAGGCAAGCTCGGTGTCAGCGGTGGAGACATGCGCTGGTACTGCGTTGTGGCAGCTTGAGGGTCTACGAGATGGGGCACCGACGCGGCGTCGTAGGCAGACGAAACGGCATTTATAGATTCGTCCTCTGTAGAGGGGAGAATTCCTGCGCAGTCAAGGGCCTCATGCGCAGCTTCAAGGCTGCCTTTGGTGTGAGGGCTGTGCGACTGGCTTGCCCCATACAGCTCTCGATCTCGGCGGGGCGTAGGTGGCGATGCCGTTGCCGCGTACGAGGCGTTCACGGCGTGATCGGCGGATGGGGTAAGAGACGAAATGGGGACGCCACGGGAGAAGATGACGAGAAAAAGGCACGAGAGAAGAATAACGGCCTGAACGATAGCCATGCGCTTCTGGAAGACGACCTCGTCGGCCAGGAGGTTGAGGCGGCTGGTGAGCGCCATCATGTCCCGCTCGGAGCGGTCCGACTGGCTCTCAAGAGCGAGGACGGTTGACTGCCATATTTGGTCGTACTGGTCGCGGATGTTGCGCAGCTCGGCGAGCACCGTCTGATTTAGGTCATTGAGGAAGATGATAACTTTAGAATGCTGCTTCTGCTCGCCCCTCTGTAGAGCCTCTTGTACGTGACGAGACTGGTCCTCAACATACTTGAGCGACAATGTGAGATTCGCCTCGACTTGCTGCAGTCGCTTTGTGATGGCATTGAAGAAGCCCTCCTGCACCGTTGGTGACGCAGCAGAAGCGCTCAAAGCGCCACTGCTCCTTGGCTTGCCGCTTCCGACCCCGCCCGACGATGGCGACTTGCTCGCCGACACAGCAGTGGCATTTTGGTGACCACGCTCCCCGAGCGTCTCGTTTGTAGCGGCTGACCCGGCGCTGCTGTTGGAGGTGGCATTGCCCACGACTGCTGGACGGTCATTCGGTGAGGCGATGGTAGAGTTTGCTGCTGCTGCCGTTGATGGTGCAGCCGAGGAGCCTTGGAAGTCTAGCGAAGCTGAGTTGGTTGGCTTGGCTGTTGAAGTAGCTTTAACAGGCGGTTTCTCTGCCAACGGCGCGCCCTGGATGTCTGTGCCGTCGTTGTCCGCAAAGTCCGCTTCTTGGACCGTCGTCGGCGTGTGCATGGCCTGGGTGCCAGCGGCGGGACAAGTGGCGACCAATGCCTCGAACGGATAGACATCGGCATCATTCGTCCATGGGGTAATTTCGATTGACTGAGATGCGTCCCTCGGATTGTCACCAGCACCCGCCGATACGGCTAGAGACGGAGTCGCGTTGTCGCCTTCAATAAGATTTGGATTTGCTGCGGCTTCGCCGCCTTCTCCCTGCGAATCCTCGTCACGGCTAGTCTCACTGTCTTTCCACGAGTCCAACATACGCGTGCCATGGATACGCAGCAGTGAGACGGGGCAATAATACTCATTGCCGTAGTGAGTCAAAAACTCGATCCTGACGTACTTGGCCCAAATTTGAGGGTTTTCGACCAGGAAGGGCTGGATATCGCGCGAATTGCGTGCCTCGAAGATGCTAAGCTCTCGCCACTTTTCCATTTTGACAGGGTATCGGTCGCTGACGCTGACGCGGAAGTGGCGTATCATGCTGGAGAAGAACTCGAAATTTGCGAGGACGATGGTGTCCACCAAGATGTCGTCGCTCAGCTCGACAATGACGTACTTGGACGGCGCCGCACATTCGAGTAGCATGTATGTGTCCTTGTTCTCAACCAAGATGGCCCTGGCATTTTTAGCCCCAGCGGCTGTTTTCAGGATGGTTGCGCCAGCATCAAACGACGAATACGAAAAGCGCTCCTTGCAGGTCTTGCCGGCGTCCTTGATGCGGCGCACACTGGCAGACTTGTCACCCGTGTAGTCCTGCGCGTCGTCGAGGATCTTGTTCTTGTCGTTGCTGCCGTCTCCGCTCGCAGCATCGGCCGCCGAGCCCCTGTCGCCGCCGTCTCCGTAGTGATCAAAGTTGAGCGAAATCTCGTCCTCCTCACCCAGGCCAGCATGACCCATATCCGGTGGGTCGCCGTGGTCGGTCTGATGTTCGCTCGATTTACGAGACTGCCAATCTTGAGGATCCTGCCCAGCTCGCCGCAGCATCATCTCCTTCCAATCTTCGAAGGACATAAACGTGGTGGCGGCGGGATCGACTTGCTGAGCACTGGATGCGTCGCTGTCGGGTGACGCGGCAGAGGCAACTTCCGTCAAGCTGCGCTCTGGTTCGGACTGCGGCGTGCCATGTATTGCAGACGTATGCGTAGCATGGCCTGTTGAGTGCTCGCTGATAGGGGACCGGGAACCCGCCCACGAGGTCGTGAGGCAGGACTGCGGCAACCTGTGCGTGATGTAGTTGATGGTTCGAGCTTCGCAGAGACTGGGGTTGGAGCTCGTGCTGGAGTCGGAAAGGGAAGTGTATCTGGCACTGAATTTGGTGCTTGGAATGACCGTACTGCTCGTGACGCTGCCGGTGATGGTGTCGGCCACAGTGACGCTGCTAGTGCTGCTGGCCTGGGTCCAGGATTGGGTCCCCGTCTCATCGGCCTGCACGAGCACAAGAGGGCCCAAGACAGCCAGGAGCGTCGTCACGCCCCACGTCAAGGGCACGGCAAGAACCATGGTGTTGCGCGACCGAGGGCTCCGTCCATGGTACGATATGGCGTTGGGAGAGTATGGATGATTGACGTGGTGCCGGTAATAACTTAAGGATTATCGCGACAGCCGTTTGGAGTTGGACTGCGCCCCACAGCATTCTGGCTCGCACCCGGGCAGGCCCACCCCGGAGACTGATCGTCCTCACAGGCCCCACCCAATTTCTCCCTTGAAACATAAGGTACTCGCGGACAGGCATGCCATATTCCGTACATGTCACGAACGACAAACATAACAACTCAGAAAGATGATCACAGTTGATGGCTAGCCTAGTTCCTCGTGAATTTTCATACTCTTTGGATAACTTATACCCTCTTCTGCAAAGTCCGATTCAACACATTCATTCTGCCTCCCTCTTGTTTCTCTCCCTCAGAGCCTCAAGTTGCTCTTCAACAGCGAAAAGGCCATCGCGTTGTTCTTCACGGACATCAAGGACACAATGCTGTTTATCATGATACAAGAGGAGAGATCCTTGTTGCCCCCCTCTGTCTTGCAAGCTTCCAGCGCCTGGGTATAGTATCTTGAGCTCAGATAACTTGTCCCGAGCAGCTGAAATAGTCGCCCGACATTGTAGAGTCGCTCGGCCATGGAACCACCTACCCCATTATGGCCGAATTGAAGGTACTGGGACAAGAAAGCCTGGCCCTGCAAGAGCAGATATTGCCGATTCGTCGACTGGCGTTTCAATCCGTAGTGGGCATAGGCTAAGCCCAAGCTCAGGTTGATCATGGGGTTCGTGGGGTCTAGTGACCGGGCACGCAAGAAGTAGCCTGTGCAGAAGTTTTAGCAAGCAAGTCGCACAAGACCCAAAATAAACACCTACCCAAAGAGTATGCGTAGCTGGTTGATGTAAAAAGAATGTGACCGTAAACCATCAATAAGCACACGTCGACGTTGACGCCTGCGGAACTGGGTGCTGCGGCCGTGGGCTCGACCCCGAGCCCCCAACGCTGCATTGGCGCCCCAAAGTGGCTGGAGTCAATGGCCTTGATTTGACGCAAGATAAACTTCTGAGCTGGCCCTGACGTGTACCATGAGACGGGTGATTGGCAAAGCCTCGAAAGCAGCGCAAACATTCTGTAAGAGTCGGACATTGCACCGTCTCGCATCAAATGGCGAGCTGTTGCCACGCACCTCTCTTCGTCGTTCGTGTATATGGCACATACTAAATTAAAGTCAGGAATGCGACGTTAGCAGAGCCTTGGGGGTTTTAATCTTACCGCTCCAAGCAACGTATATGACAAAGTCGTGTTCGGAGGACTGGAAAACTGTCGAGTCTTTCGCGGCTTGACAAATCTGATACGCCTCGTTTCGTCGATGTGCAATGGCCAGGCCGATGGCATAATCAAGAAACAAGTCCAGCCAGTCTTCGAATGAGATGCCCTGGTGGGCATTTAAACCCGGTATACCTGGTTCTCGCCCATACTGGTCGGCTTGCGGCGCAATGGCTGCATGTGTCTCATTAGTCAATAGCCACATACATTTCAATGCAGGCACTGACTCACATCGTGATAAGCGTTCATACATTTGTGACAGCTCGGAATCTTGCTGTTGGGGCCCGGGGTGCTGCAAGGGGCCTTTGGAGCCAAGGAAGTGAAGGTACTTGTCCCAGGTATAAAATCTTTTGAGAGATCTGAAGTCGTCTACTAACTCCTTTGACGTGGCCATCCAAGCGGGGATGAGCTCGCGGTGGCCAGCGAGAATTTGGTGCTTGAGATCGCGAACTGCCTCGTATTGGTGAGAGAGCTTGACCGCTCGAGCCTGCTCATCTTGAAGGCGCTTATCAGCTCCGGCAAGCCTCTTTGGCCGGTATCGTCGCGGAATGACAGACTTTTTCGGGCCACCCCTTGGCTTTGCAGACTTGTCGTTTACTTGAGCACGTGGTTTGCGCCGCTGCGCCGAGGCACGACCCGACTCGCGTGGTTGTGCAGCCGCCGATGAGCCCTCGACACCGAACTCGCCCTCGTAGGGCTGGCCCTGAGCTTCCCGAAGAGCCATGGCTTCCGCAGCGAGAATGAGAGCCTCTTCATCCTCTCTGGCCTTTTCGTACATGTTCGCAAGCTCGATGCGGGCGTCGATACTATCCTCATCCGCATCAATTGCCGCAAGAAAACACTCCTCCGCGACAGGCTGTTCGCCCAAGGCAAGATAACACCGACCCAGCTGCAGCAACGTGGCCGGGTCCGGCTCACCGGGTAGGGCCCGCAGCAGCTCGTAGTATCTGACAGCAAGGGACTCGCGTCCGCAGTGGGCAAGCTCAGTCGCTAGTTCGTAGGCGAGGAAGGGGAAGTCGTTGACAAAATCTCTGGTGTGATCCTCACCGGAGGCCAGCAACTCCAGGTGCTTCAATGCCTCAACTTCGTCTCCCAGTCTTAGCCGGTATATGGCCAATCGAATACGCAAATCTTGCGGCAAAGCCTTCCCATAGAGAAGTGAATTTGAGTTAGCGGCATCAAAGTCAGAAACCGAGGATCGGCGTTCGTTGTCGGCATCCCACTCGCGGTCATCCGTCTGCCAATTATCCCAGTACTGTTCCAACGAGCGCCCGACTAGCCAACGGGACAAAGCCTTTAGCTCCTGGACGCCTTCTTGGTAGCGACCCGCAGAGGCGAACAGTTCCACGTAGATACCAACGTCGTGCCAAAGAGCGTCTTGATCGTGGTGCGACTGTGTCTTCATCTGATAGTCGAAGAACTTGCGATAGGCCTGGATGGCTGAAGGCACGGCCGTGAGGGCGTTTTTGGTATCGATGCAGGCCTCGGCGAGCTTCCTCACCAAGTCGAGATCGTATGGTTGGCGCCTGAGAACTGTCTTGTACTCTGATATAGCAGCAGAGAGATGGCCCTGACGATGGCAGACTGCCGCCTTGCCGAGTCTCGCCTCGAGGTTAGTTGGGTCAGCTCGCAGTGCGGCCGAATAACAGAGCCGAGCTGTGTGAAGATTGCCACCCTCGTCGTCTTCAATGGTGTCGAGCGCAAAAGAGGCGCACCTATGCCACCCCGATACGTCCTTGGGCCGAAGGTGCGCAGCGTAGACCATGGCTGAGAGTGCTCTGTTGAGCTCGCCACGTTCGCGAAAGATGGAGGACAGCGCCGTCCATGCTTGGTGAGTCTCGGCGTTTATTCTGATCACTTCAAAGGCCAGGTCTAGAGCTTGGTCGTAGTCGCCACCGAGGAATGCCTGATTGACCTTAGAGAGCCGCGCCGTAATGTCTCCTCTAGGCTTGGCTGCCTTCCGAGGGCCGCGCGCTCCTCGACCTCGAGACCCTCCGCGAGCTGCCTGTGGCGCCTCTGCAGAGCCATGGTGGGAGGCGAGAAATGTCCGCACAGACTCATCGAACTTTGCGATGTCGCCTTGAAGCTCCTCTAAGTCGGAGTCGGCATCTGACACGTCGTCGGGGTTCCTTTCAGCGTTGCCTGTTAGCCTATCGAGTCACCACGAGATAAGCAAGTATAGCTATACCTATCGGGAGAGTCCTCCTGTTCGCGATCCATCGAGGTTCCTATTCGGAAATAGTAGGGCAGCTGTAGGGCACCGAGCACTGCCTGAGCAGACTGGCTCGTGAGCGTCGCTCTCAAGTCCGGGCCAGTGGTAGCGACGCGTGAGAAATGGCTCGCTCGCCCTCACGGGCACGGGAAGGATAGACCTCGAGGCAGCATGTGTAGCAATCAGCAGCTCAGACAACCCAAATATAGTCAGATTGTTGTTGGATGTAGAGACCCGTGGCTCGTGACCCTATTTTGAGTTCAAGATGTTGAGGTGAAATATTGCTTAATAATCCAGCAGCAGTTTAGATAATTTGTACACCATCCTCGTCGCTGCCCCCAATGGCACCAATACACAGTTTGCAAGCTTGAAATGCTTCCGCGAGCAATCAATTGTTCTCCAAGGGCAAATCGAAGCATGGTGGGCAATTCGGACTTTGCGCTGACTTTCATTATACCTGTGTGCTTGTCATGGGTTCAGTTTGCCTTGATGGACGTCGAAAGCAATCCTCAAGCTCCACGTTCGCCCGTCTACATGATCTCGACCATCGCGAAGAGCAAGTTCGAGGTGCTGTTCACGGGTGCCTTTTACGGCAAACTATTGCGGTGGATAGCAACTACGAGCGTCGCTGCAAATTATCATGTGATGGCTGAACCCTATCCACAAGTAGGACAAGCGCTTGATCGGTCTGCGTGTTTGGAAGCCACCCACTTCAGTCCTGGCGGCCATGCATTCTGCTGGAAGATCGTCTGAATATTGCGATGACGAGACTATTTCTGCGAAGCTTCATTTTTCTTACGATCGCAACAGCTCACCCAGCTGTGCTTAGCCTATCTTGCCCTCTGCCTTCGCATCTGAAATGCACGTTAGATTTCTGGTCATATCGAGAAGCTGGGAGCCAGTACACACCTTTGACCTGCTCAAAGACTTTGAGCATCTTTCTGCGGGCGCCCAAAGCATTCACTCCGCGGTCCTCCAGCGCCTTGTCGTCCAGCTCAACCAGATCAGTCCATTTCATGTCCTTCAAATTATCCGTATACTTATGCAGGCGAAGGCTGCGGAGCCAACTTGGGATATCCTGAAGGAGAGTTGGGTCTGTGGGGTCTTCGGGCGGCTTGGAGCTGCCCCTGCGACCTCGGGGCGAGCGCCCGCGTACCATGTCAGAGTGGTCCGAGAGGTAGCCCTCATGTCCTCCGAGTCCGAGCTGAGCCAGGTTGACAGATGGCATGCCACTGTTCATCAGTGTCGATGGGCCGTCGTACGCGCTCAAGAAGCCGTTGTGCTGAGGTGATGTGAAATGTGGCATCGCGCCCATGCCTGTTTGCATGGCAATGCCGGGGGAGCTTGGGCGGGACCTTTGCCCACCCAGCCCCGGGCCCTGGTGTGCCTGCATTGCCAATACTTGTTCGCGACTAAGCACTTGCCCAAGCTCGTTAATCATTACTACACTCGTGCCAGGAAGGGTCATGCTCTGCGGGGGCGAGGACATTTGGCTGTGGCCACTGCCCGGCGCGTCGTTGGATCGCGCACGACGGTATTTGCGGACGTCGTCCAGCGCGAAGCGGTTATTGACCGTGGACATCGCCGCCAGTTTCATTGCCGTCGCATTGGCGACCATGTCTGCCTGAGTTCCGCTGGGATTGCCTGTGTTGAAACTGGGGGCCATAGGCGTGTTCACCATGGACGCCCAGTTGCCACTACCGGCGGTGTACGGAGAAAGGAGAGGCAGGTCGGCGGGGTTCTTGTCAGGTGCTGTCAAGATGGTGTTTTGGATAGCCGAGTTGTTCCCCATCTGTGGCTGAGGAGACCTGAGCCCTCCAGAGGGAGGAGGCTGTACGAATTGACCCATTGGCGTCTGGGAAGCAGAGGCTTTGGGATTGGCCGGGTCGCCGCCGCTGCTAGACCCCCACGGGGAAGCTGCATTGGAAATACCGCCTTCTCGACTCTCTGCGGCGCCAGATATCCCGGGAGCGGCCAAGGATGTTCGCGGATCGATGGCAGCGCTGTTGCGGTTCGACGAAGGGGGGTTACCTGTCTGCTGAGTGAATTTGGCCTTTTCCGTGGCGATTGCGGCAGCAGCGTCAGGGAACATGGCGTTGATGGTGGAAGGATCAAGTCCCGAGTGCCGCTTCGTCGACGCTACGGCAGAGTTGCGCGAGTAAGAGTTCCGAGTTGAGTCCACATTCAGCTTGTTCATGGCATCGCTGAGGCGATTAGACATGGGATCTACCAGTTGGTCAATATCATCGCCTAGCACGCAATCAGGCTGCCTCCTGCGCCTCAGCAACGGACCTTTGTCAAAACTTGCAGGCGACAGCACACCCGACATGGGGTGATTCTTGCCCATCTGCTGGAGAACCTGAATGAAAAATCGGATCTGCACCTGGGTGGTCTGTTGCAGGAGAGCATACAAAGCTGCGGTGCGCTCGGCCTCGCTCAAGACACGAAACCATTGCTCAATGGCGCTGAGTTCGTCCTTGAAGTCCTGATCCAAAGTAGCAGCGGCCATCTCCTCCAACGTCGTCTCATACTGGTCAATGTCCGCAATCCACTGCTGGGCAATCTTGTCTTGCGAATCGCCTTCTGGGCCAGCGTGACCATGTCCCTGTTGCGACTGACCATAGAAATCTGACGATGGCCGAATACGACTCGAGGGGGAGGAGCCTGTGAGGGCAGCCATGTCGGCGGAAGCGCGCAGGGAGCTGCCACCGCCAACAGTCCTCGACGACGGCGGCCGCAATGACGAAGCGCTGTTGGCCTCCGGGGTGCTGTTGCGGTTTCCGATGACGTGGTTTCCGGACATGTTGAGCATTCTTTACCGGTCCAGCAAACCTAGGAACGGAAATGATCGAGGGTCGGTGCGCCAGGAGAGGAGAGAGCCGACAGTCAGAATGCGGCAAAGCGGGAAATCGGCGAGACTCGTCTGTACTCCTGCAGTGACCTGCTGACCTCAAAGGAGCTTTCGACAAGAAGGGCAGCGGGCTATCGCATGTTCTGCTCGAAGAAACAGGGACGAAGCTGGGACTGCGTCAGCACGCAAATCGAAGCGCCTGCACGGGGCTATGGTGCCGTCGAGGGACATCAACTGGCGGGACCAAGCACGTCGCAGCACGAAGTTCACTCACCGCGAAAACAAAAGTCACAGTCCGACAACGAAAGTCTGATGTCTGCGTCCAGGCAGGCAACAAGAACTTTGACGTATTTCGCCGCTGAAGATGCGGACCAGACTCCTGTTATAGCGATGCTGGGGCCGGGTCAGACACGAGTCGAGGTGCCTGCGCCAGCACACGAGCCTCTCAAATAATCGAGGTGGGTTTGCGGTTATGCCGTGGCCCTGCACGCGGGTACCTGGGTACCCAGATATATATGTACATAGGCGGTAGGGATCCGCCCAGTCGCAGCCTTACATAAGGAGGGTTTCGGTGAGATGATTTCACGGATGCACTCCCGCCCGCCCAATATTTGTTTCGTGTGAGAGCGAATGCCTCCGCTAGCTTACCATCACGAAGGTTAGGAAGCCGCCTCGCCTGCCTTACTTTGTGGTTGTGCTGCCGCGACTCGGCGTTGTTGATGCCTCGACTGTTGCCCGTTCAAGGCTGCTTTTCTTACTTGACCACGACCGAAACGAACCAGGGGGGCATGTTGGGGACATTCCACTACTTCATACGCAGTCTCGTCAGCGACAGCCCGAGACATGCCTGCCTCCCTGACCGATCCCTATTCGTCATACTGTACTCCGTAGTCGTAGACCCATCTGTTGACCCTCGTACCAAGTACGAGTATGAAGCAGATACATTGTATTTCGTGCAATCTCATAGACCTTAGGTAGCTCAATAAGTGTCGAAGGACCACCGATGGAGTCTTAATCGTAAAGCTCTACGTATGTCATGGCCGAAGTTCTCCCAACGTCTGGGCCAAACCGGCACGTACGGCAGAGGAACCATATGGGATGCATCCCAAGGGCTCGCCGTGGTTGATGATGCTACGAAACTTGCAGGCACAAGGTGAGCCTGACCAACATGGGACAAAGGTCCACGGTGCCAACCAGGTCACTGCGGGGGTGGAGCATGCTATGAGACCTTAATTACTGACGGACAGAACAGTCAGAACGGCTGTCCGCAATTCGCACCACGCAATCTTCGATTTGTATAATCGTCAATTTCGGCGGGCAGGACAACGCGTTTGTCTCGATATGGCGGTCGCAGCAACGTTGGCCGAGAATCATTGGTGTTTGTATTATCGACTTCGTCCCTCGCCATAGGCAACAATCGTAATGGCATTTCCTTCTCGTCTCTCGACGCCAGCCCTGCCAGGTCACTTGGACCGGCCAAGGGCCTCAGCCAGCCTTCATCAGCCTTTTCCCAACGCCAGAATGCCTCAAACCGTCTCCCGCTTGCCCTCCTTGGCCTCCTTCTGTTACATGTGTCAGCAATATCCTCGTTCGGTTGGGGTAGATTCGTCTCGTCGTACCAGAGCCTTGGCGGTTCCATGGAGAGCATGTCTGTGGTTTCGGCGGAACTTGGGGTCGGTACCCTTGAGCGAAGGGTATCTCATCGTCTTGGGCTTCTTGATGCTGCGGAAACGTGAGCGAATTCGATCTACCTGTGCATGCTCTCTACCAGCTTACCCATTGCGGTGCGCCTTGCGCCACTGGTTGTGCTGAGACGAGTTCTTGGATTCTGTCGCAGAATCGTCAGTATTCTCTCTCTCACATTGCCGCGAGATTGACTTTTGGCATCACTCACTGGCCATGGCTGCTGCTTTCTGAGATTTCTGCTGTCACAGAGAGATTCTCGCGATGGTTCGGAAGGGTGTCAAAAATGTGTGCGCCGCAGCCACCAAAGCCCTAGGCGACAGAATAGTGGATCCGTTGCTGACATAATGAGCCTCAGCTCTTGTGAGATGGGAAAACGTAGGCCCCACTCTGACCAATGGATCGGCCATTCGCTGGGCCGGCTGGGGGCATGGGTAGATTTACGAGTCGCGGACTACGAGTACCTAGGTAGTTGTACGGTGTCTCAGAAGGTACACCATGCACCCAGGTACTCGGCATCGTATGGCAGTGGCTTCATGTTCTAGCGCATCATTTCGTCTACAGAACCGACTGGCAGTTTTCCAGTCCTCTATCGTTCATATAGCCATCCTAATGCTTGCCTCGGCTAGGTGTTTGCCACGAATTATCGTGAAAAGTTGCGAGAAGGCTACAGGTACAACAGTCACGGACCAGCACGACTCGTAAGAACAAATTGAGCCAACCCACGCCATGTCGCCATCTAGAAGGTTTATAACCTGCAATCAAGATCTCGTCAATGGCTTCACCGCCCCGTTGAGGACGCCTCGCTTCGCCGCGGTTGAAGCGATGCTGGCCGCCTTCTGCAGCTGTGCAGCCCTGACCGACTTGATATACCGCAAAAAAAGAATGAAGAGGAGCTCAACTCTGCATCATGATTAGTCAGTCTACTCATCGGGGAGTACGGGAACCGTCAAGATGCGGGCCAGGAACGTACCTCTCCTTGGTCATCATGAGAATGCCTTGGACCAGGAAGCCCTTGAAGATCTGAGGCGCAATGCCCTTGAACAAGGCGAGGGGCCCTTCGTGCTCTACGATGAACCTCATCACCTCACCGAAGCTTTGGAAAGGTTTCCCATTCCTGGAGGGAGGTGGCCTGGACTGCAAGCCGACCTTGGCGACAATGAGCGGCTGGGTAGCAACCGTGGCCAAGGCCTTCGACATGGCCCCCAACACTGCGTGGAGGAAGCAACGTTAGAGGATTTCAGCGTGTCTGCACGATGAAAAGGGGTGGGGGACTTACGGAAGGCCTCCCAAGGCCTCAGGGTCGTCTTGTCCCCGAAAAACAGGGTTCTCAGTCGCTCGTAGGCGCCATAGGTGATGGCAGGATTGACAACGAGGACCAGGCTGGCCTTGAGGCCTCTCCACAGGCCTGACACGCCATCGGGTCCTTCGACAACCTCGCGAGCGGTTGCCATCAAGCCCTTGCGCTCAGTGTTCTTGGCCGTCTGTTGTCGGGTCGTGACGACGGCTACGGGAATGGTGAATAGCTGGGCCAGGGCGCCAGCGACCGCTCCGAGGGCCAGCTCCGCCGCCATGGAGGGCGGAGGGGCAGCCGACTTGGCCGACTTGACATATAGCGTCCTCGCGAGAGTGTACCAGTAGAAGTATGCAAAATTGGTGGAGGCGACGCCGAGAAGTGACCCGTTCATGCCCGCGTAGAGACCTCTCAAACCGTCGTTGGCCACGATGCGAGTAATCGCGTCCCATGTCGAGTCATAGTGCGGCTCATCGTCCGGCCCTGGCGTCTTTGCCGACCCGTTGCTCCGGACTTGCACTTGAAGGCGAGTCTTGACGCTGCAGAGAGAGCTTGTAAGCTCGGGAGAGCACGGAAAAAGACACGACAGAACGGCAACTCACATGTCGAGCGGATAGACCAGCGCGTTGGCTAACACGGCTCCCGTAGCGCCAGCCGCAGCGCGACCCAAGGGGGAAATGTCGGGCTTGGACTGTGCCCCCATGATGAGGATGGCGATGGATCGATGGCAGAGCCTCTGAGATGTGAGCTTGGGCGGCAGTCCGGGGAGCGGAGGGAGCTGTCGATTGTCGGCGAAGGACACAGGCAAGAGACAGCGGAGCCAAAGGGAATTTGCCAGCCAACCGCCTTGGCGATAGGGATGATGCGGCGAACGGGTGTAGGAGGTGGCAGATGCTGGGGCCGCAGGATGTCGCGGTCCCAGCAGCGTGTCGCCTGTGATATCATTCGCAGCTGCTTCCGTGCCCGAAGGCCCGGAGAGCCGGTCGGCGGTTCCGCTGGACCTCGGTCCTGCAGTTGCGGGTGCCTCCACTCCCTGTGCCCGTGGCAGCGACGGGAGCAAATACACCGCTTGTGCCACCACCGCCGCGCGCCGACGGGGAGCTAATAGCGTGCTGCAGCGGATGGAACCTGTGGCCAGCAACTGTCAATGGACGTGAACCTCGGTTGGGGTCCACAGCCGCTGCGTTATCTTATCTACGGCATAGAGGTACCGTGGTGCAGGCTACTAATTACCTAACGTTAAGGTATCCGTACCTACCTAAACATCTAAGGTACGAAGGTACTTTTCCTCGTGCGTACGAAGGACGTTTGTTAATCAACCAAGGTACCAATGGAAGGTATTGGGGGCTCGGGGAGGGGATTGGAACAAGTGCTGCTTGTATGGCGCCTGGTCAATCACATTGACACGCACAGGCCTCGTATGTAGGCGCCCGACATGACATGACATCGGTTTACACAAGCATAACATGGTAGCTGCGTGCTACTCTCTCGGTACCGGCGATGTGCCCTCCACTACTCGTAAATTGGGCTGAGCTCTGCCCACTCAGCCGCGCTTAATTGCGATGCCTACTCAACTACGTGCCTTGAACGCATCCTCCGGTAGGATACCCTTGCGTCGAAACGGAGACGCGGCTAACTGACTGGACGCAGCCCTCAATCACTGTGAACACAGCGCCAAGAGCCCCGCCCCACCCGGCCCGGCTTCTCTTCCGACCACGCCCACTGCCGGTGTCGACAATCAACACTCAACAGACGTACATGGCCGTGCCGTTGGCCTCGAGATAAGCTGGTACTCACCGGATGCCTGCTAGGACGCCAGATGCCCAACGTGAGATGAGACGCGGCGGATCGTCTCCGCCGACGCCATGAGATCTTGACAAACCTCTGGCGCTGCTCTCACCGAGTACACGATGGAGAGGAGGGCACAGGTGAGCCGGTCCCGACCTCTGCGCAGCGCGCCTGCCTGCGGCCTTGCCACGTACCGTAGACGTGACAAAACACACCCGACCCAAAGGCTGACAGACGCGGGTCTTCGCCTATAGGCCGCTGAGTCCCTGCTGGCTCGCTCGCGCGGCGACATCGGAGAGGCTCTTGGCCACGCCATTCGAGCAGCTGAGCTCTACATGGCCGCAGCTGGGGAGGCTTCCAGCAAGACTGAAGCCGCCCGCCTGAGAAAGAGATGTCAGGAGCTCATTCTCCAGGCTGAGAAGCTCAAGGCCAAGCAAGCGACGCCATCCTCATTCTCCTCGTCCGCCCAGGCTGACATCTTGTGGCGCGCATCCCAACTTCACGGCAGCCACTTCCCGCCGTGGGAGGCGGATCCACTCGACGACGAATTTCACTTGCGGCCTGGGGAGGCCCTCTATACGTGAGTCTCAGCCTCCTCCCGTCTCTCCAGTCTCGGTTCTTGCTCACTCTGGCCAACTCAGAGATGATACTACCTTCACTCTCTCAACCACCCAAGCTGAGAACTTTGCTGGCTGGACGAGGCCGGCGGATTTGTTCAATCTTGGAAATGGCCGCCAAAGATCCGAGGACGAAGGCACCATGATGCAGCTCACTGATCACTGTGATCTTGTCCAGGACATCACAACCGACTGCTCCGTTGTCGCCAGTCTATCCGCGGCTGTCCAGGTTCTGGTGGGAAGACACGCCGTGCGTTTCCACATCACGATCTACCGAGCTTTCATCCCTGCGAAACAGTTTCTGATGGTAATTGCTTTAGGTCCTTTCATCAATCATGTTCCCGTTCGACCATGCTAAACGACGGCCGACGATCTCTGCTTCGGGCATGTACATTTTCCGCATGAACTTCAACGGCTGTTTCAGACGTGTCGTGGTCGACGACAGGCTCCCAGCCTCCCGCACAGATCGCGCTCTTTTTGTTGTTGACCGTGGGAACCCTCATCTTCTTTGGCCTGCCCTTCTCGAGAAGGCGTATCTCAAAGTCAGGGGCGGCTACGACTTTCCTGGCAGCAACTCGGGAACCGACCTATGGGTCCTGACGGGTTGGATCCCTGAGCAGCTCTTTCTCCACCGGTATTGCCTCTTTCCTGCGATGCATTGCTCCCCTGAATTATGTGCTAAGTTCAAGAAGTGAAGATTTTGACATTGATGAGACGTGGGCGAGGATCAAAGAAGCTCACGAGTCGCATAATGTCGTCTTGACGCTGGGTACCGGCCGAATCTCTGCAGAGGAAGAACAGATCATGGGCCTAATCGGAGAACATGACTACGCGATCGAGAATCTCCATTCGGCCCCAGACGGCAGTTCTCGCAATCTGCAAATAAAGAACCCTTGGTGCGATGGTCCCGTCATGGCAGGACGGACTGGAACCCAAGAGTCCAAGGGTAACAAGTAAGTGGCATACCTTCTGGCTTTCTCATAGGTACAGCTTCCTGATGCAATCCCTCCTAGTACTACGTGGATGGCCCTTGAAGACGTAGCTCAGCACTTCGAATCCATGTACTTGAACTGGAATCCTGGCTTGTTTTCTCACCGTCAGGACCGTCACTTCACTTGGGAGATGCCTCCCAAGTTTCTCGAGGCGTCACTTGTGCGAAACCCACAGTTCACGCTCTCATCACCAAAGGGCGGGTCGATCTGGGTTTTGGTTAGCCGGCACTTCGTGGATGCGGAGCTGGACATTGCTCGCAACCGGCGGGGCTCAATGGCCGCGGTAGCGCGGCAGCTCGGCTTCATGAGCATCTTAGTCTTCGACAATCAAGGGATGAGGGTACAAGTTAGCGACGGAGCGACCTACCGAGGACCCTATGTCGATTCGCCGCAAACGCTTGCCCGCCTTGAATCTAGTCCCGGAAAGAAGTACACCGTTGTCGTCGACCAACATGAACTTCCCCTGTCCAGCTACACCTTCACCATGTCAGTTTTTTCGCATGAAGCCGTCGAGGTAGACGTGGCACGAGAGAGGATGACATTCTTCAACCAGCAGTTGGGCTCTTGGAATCGACGCACTGCTGGTGGCAACTCGTCTTGCCCAGCCTTTTTCCGGAATCCGCAGTACATGTTGTCGCTCAGCAAGGCGAGCCCCGTGTCCATTCTTCTGTCCACCGATAATCGTGACGTTCACGTCCACCTCGACCTCGTCTGGGCGCGCGGAGAACGGGCGACAATGGTGAGAGTTAAGGACCTAGTCTCCTCGTCAGGCGAGTATCGTCGTGGTTGCGCCGTGGCGGACGTGCCCATGCTAGACCCCGGCGTTTACACTATGGTCTGCTCGACATTCGAGGCCGGTCAGACAGCCGCTTTTGCCGTGCGAGTGGCATCCATGGCACCCATTACGCTGCATCCCGTCCCGCCCGACGCTGCAGGCAGGCTTCGGACGCCTCTTCCAGCATTCCGGCTCCTCGAGGGAGAGGAGACGAGACGGGTACCGCTGAGTGTGTCGTGGCTAACACGCGCAAGCATCGCAATTGGTAGTGTTATGCCACTCAGGGCGGAGGACAGCGGGCGGCAGACTTCGTCCCTTATGATACGGCTCTCCGTCGTTGAGGGCTCGGGCTCAGGCTCGGTCACCGTCGCCGTCTCTGGGGAGGGTGAGTTTCAGGAGGCTGTCACCGCAATTCGCACCCCCGACTTCGACATGGAGCCGGATCGGATACAGCGCAAAGGGATGTGGCTCTTGATTGAATGCATAGGGACGCACCATACGACATGGGCCGTCAGTGGGGAAATCCATAGTGACACCCCTGTTCAAGTAGGCGCGTGGGAACCACTGTAGCTGCCGAGTCGCGAAGAAAAACCGAGGCGCGAGAGGCCGGGAAAAAACTCACAATGCAGAACACTTGCCATATAACTATCTTGTCTTCGTCGTCAATCATCGTCATTAGCTATGCGTGAATCAGGGGTAAGACTAGGCCGTCTCCAGCAAGTTCTGAGTCATGAGTCCATCAAATTATCACAAAAGCTTCCCAGACGCCAAGCCCCTTCCCTCGGTGTGTTAATTGCCTAACGTAACTTCTCCATTTCGCCATAGAGAGTAGGGGCACAATGAAAAAGATAAAATTGGAAGAAGAGCCCAAGAATGATGAAGTCTGTCCCCTAAAAAGCCTGGTATAGAAGAGGTAAAAAACGCCGGACCTGTTGCTGCCACATAAACATACCAAAACTGGACAATGGCCATCTCCACAGGTATAGAAAGGATCAAACAAGATATAGTAAAACACGCTCGTCAATATAGCGCCTTGGGAAGAGTCGTCACGGGGATGACTCCTAGCTACCGGGGCTCAGGCGGTACCGCATGATCCAGTATCGAAACAACGCTGTCGTTGCATCCGTGAGAGAGTTCAAAGAAAAGCACAAAATGCTGACAGCCGACGGAGCCACCCTAAGGCGGAGCCCCTCTCCGTCGTCGACCCCGATTTGGCCCATCTGGCCGTTGAGCCAAGACTTCGCGCAACATTGGGTCGTCTTTGTCTTTGTCAACGTGATGGACTCGAACATGTCTGTAATCGCAACGTCAGCCTTCCCCTCGCAACATAGGTTCCACTCTGGCGCACCTTTGCAGGTTATCGGGTCGAGGGTATTTGTGTTCCCTGTCCGGGCAAAATGGGCAGACATAGCCCGGCGAATCATGAACCAATCCATGCCTAATCATCTCATTCTTTCGCTTGAATCCCTTGCCTCCTTCGCTGCGAGGACAACCCTTGACCGGGCAGTAGTGTGGGCGCACCGACGAATGCACGTTGGCGTGAGAGTTTAGAAGATACTGGGTCTGAAAAGGGGGTGCCGTGCATCCCGACACGCTACAGGTGTAGACACCAATCTGAGGATTAGTGATGCCATCTATGCTCATCCTATCCGCCACAGAAACGGACGTAGCTGGTGTAGAGCCAGAATGGTCAGTGCTGGGAGTTTCGCCTGCGCCGCTGGTGCTATACTCAACACAGGGCCGGTGGCCGAGGCCATTCGTTGGGTAGTAATTGTACGGGCTCGACGCCGGCAGAGAGTGCGGTGAGGGTAAGCTCCGCTGATAAGCTTCATTAGGAGATATTGGAGGTGAGATGTGGGTAGCGGACATTGGAGGAAGTCTCGGCCTGCTGATGGGAGGAGATCGTGTAAAGGTTGTGCTCGCGCCGTGAAGGACAGGCATCTCTTTGTCAGCGGGGGTGGGGGGTTCAGAGGGTATGTGGTTGATGTCGCCCAGAGTGGAGCGGATGGACGGCAGGTTTTGGCCATTAGACTCCGACTTGGGCGAGTCCATCTGGAGAGGCGGCAACTCGCCGGTGGCTGGAGTCAGCATGGCTGCCGACGACTTAGTGTCTGTGTTGAGGTGCACAGAAGGCCTAGAGTGCTCCCTGGCAGAAGAGTAAGCAGGAACGTTCTTAGGCCGCTCGTCACTAATGGACAACTGGCGCGTCGATGTCGAGATGTCGGGTGTCTCCCTGGACGGGGGAGCGCGTGGTGACTCTGCGGATACGGCCTGGAGAGCGTCGGCGGCCAGATGCTGCAGGCTGGGGCTTAACATAGCAGCATGGCATGGCGCCTTGAAGTCGCAGCTGGCCGCCACCCCGGGAGACGGCCTGCCGGGTTCAGGAGATAGTGACCCAGTTGGGCAGTCATCTTCCTCTTCGTCCTCGTCGACACCGGGCAGAGCCTGGGCGCCTGCAGCACGAGCAATCTCCGGATGGCGGCCATTGTCCAGGTACGAAACGAGGACGGCATCCCCAGAGCTGGCTTGGACCTTTGACCGATTAGAGTTGAAGAAGTCGTCGGTAAGAGGAGGGCTGAGACTGACTTGTGCCGGAGGTATGTCCGGCGGCGGACTTGGCGAAAGTTCGAGTTTGGGACGCAGGGCTTGCATGAGGGGGCTGTCCCGCGGGACTACTTCATCTGGGTCAAAGGTGTCGACAGCCAGGAGGGGTTGGGGCTGCAGTCGCTGTTGCGCGGCCGTCGTCATAGTTCTCAGGTCCGTTGATGGCAGCTAACTCGCCATGGCCCCTGAGAGCCTACTCTGGCGTCTGGGCGCGCAGGAGGCTCTGCGATCGACGAGCTTGTCAAAAACTTGCGAGTAAGGGCCGCAACCACTGACGTAGTGGGTGACCTGAACGAAAGGTAGACAAACCGGCAGCGTGCGTTTTAGGGCGCAACTACGAGGCACCGAAGTTTGGCGCTTGTGGGCCGCTGCTTGGACGGCGTCGAGTCGAAAGTCGGTCTGTCGGTACTTATTTGCGAGCAGCCGTCTCTGTCGTTGCGTGCGACAGTGTGTCTGCGATCGTGTCGTGGTGTGGTTGTAGTCAACTATGCGTTCAGGCCGGAGGCAGATGGCTGATGGTAAGTGGCATCTGCGCCTGTGCGCCCAGCTGACGGCACGGAGTCGCAAGCGACCAGCAAATTACAGCAGTGGACCTGGAGGGGAATGCAGCTGGCGCCAAAGGCGCAATTCAATGCCTCTGTTTGAAGCGGCCGTGTCAGCAACGAAGAAGTACCTAACAATCTGACGAGGTGCAATTGCGGGCTGATGATCGGCGTGGGGGACGGCCGGGAAGTGCCGGTGGCTGTGCCCGAATGGACGGCGCAAACGAGTGAGCGAGAGCAGTGGAGGAGGCAGAAGACGTCGTGCGCACCTCGCGCAGCGCCGTTGTTGGTGACAAGTGGACAGGATAAGATGTGCTAGGCATGTAGGCGTGCTGCATGCGCGGCGCGCGCGCGCGCGTGCGTGTGTGAAGCGCTCCGAGGGACGAGGAGGCTCACTTGTTCAAATGCGCCTGTGGGTGAGGGAGCGCGCGCGCGTGAATGAGCGGCCCGGCGAGGCTCGAGAAAAGGCTACCGTCGTTTATCGATGTATAAGTGTGCGTGTGCAAGCGAGCATGTACGTCGACGGCGATATGGGACCAGAGAGATGCTGAGAGGCAAGCACGGGTGGGCGCGACTGGGGTGAGCGCAGAAACCGAAAAGCGAGGCCGTTGGTGTGTGAGTGGAAGAAAAGCGAAGAGTGGAAGTGAGGAGGATACGGCGCAAGCGGGCTGTTGTAGGAGGCGGGGGCAGAGAGGTCGAGGACAGCAGCAGGAAGCAGGACGAGGTTGGCGTCTGCTGCGTTGCAGCTTGGAAGGGCAGGCACAGGCAGAGGTAAGGAGGTACGATAGAGTAGGTAAGGCAAGGTAGGTAGCAGAGTAAAATCGAGTACCGAGTACCGCAGCTTCCCCAGATTGCTGCTGCCTTTACATATCGCGCTCGTAACCGCAGTGGCTGGCAGGGCCGTTGAAAACGCCTCGAAGAACGCTGGTTGCACAAGAAACCGAAGCAAAAACGATGTCGCCGACAGTAAAAACCAGAAAGCCCTTTCATCAAAGGGCAGAGAAGCGTGCCCGAGAAGCAGCAGATGCCGCGAGAATGACAGCCATAGGATTTAGGGTAGAAAGTACCTTATACCTTGCTAGCCTAGCAGCCCGAAGCCTCGTCCGAGAGCAAGCCTGCACCACGCAGCTGCGAAGATGGACGAGGTAGCGCATGCTGCATGGCTGGCCCGCTAACATTGCGACTGTTCGCAGTCGTCGTTCATCCAGCCATTCCTCCGGACCATGCTCGATGCAAAACAACGGGCACGGCCCGACCTGGAGAGTCGCTGCCCATTATTAATGCCTTGGACAGTTTACTCACACAACCGGTTGGGCAGAGAACCTCAGCAAAGGCATGTGGGGGGCCGCCCTTCAACAAGGATAAGGGACAGCCCAGGGGCCGCACAAAGTTTTGCTTGCTGGCTCCCCACGTCGGCCCCGTACGAGTGCTCGTCCGTCGACCTATGTACAGGTACATAAGGTAATTGGCCAGTCTAAGCCTCAAGCTTCCGGTGCTGGTGCGGTTCGCCCAGGCCCAGGGCCACGGCTCGCTTGGCGTACAGCGGAAGCGCGGGAGATGAGTTTCGACATGGATGGGCGTCTTTGGGGAAAGGAGCTTATTAGGGCTTCTGGTGGTGGTGGTGGTGGTGGTAGTGGTGGTGGTAGTGGTGGTGGGTTCCAGCCGGGTGTTGTCGTGGCGGGAGCGCGGTGTGGAGAGAATGCCAGAGTGGAGGGGTGCGGGAGCGGCCTCGCTGGGGCTCGAGACGCTATCGTCCGCCGGTACCTAAGGTTTTTACCAGAGCTACCTCGACGAGTAAGGTACCCATCCGCAGTGGGCAGCAGCCTCCCATATGGTCAATGAGTCCCCCTCGTCCTCTTAAGATAGCTAGCTACATCTGCACCGCGTGCCCGCCTGCATCGACGCCGCCGATATTAGGCATTCAAACCCAGCGGGGGAGTCTTGTGAGCCCCCGGCAACGGCAGCTCCTCGTACTCCGTAGAGCGAAGTCATTTAAGCGACAGCAGCCTTGGAAGTGGTCAGGCCAGGGTGGATTTGGCTTGGCTGCTAGCGCCAGCGGTGCGTACGTATGGTAGCTCGGCTCAGGGGGGGCCCCAAGCGCTTCCGCCATGAGGACTTCCATCTGGCGCACTTTGCATACCTGAGAGGCTTCAGGCCTTTCAGCTCCCTCCCTACTCCGTACCGCAAAAGCCCTTTTTGGCTTCAGAGCCTTCCAAGGTGGTATCATAGTTTGCCATGTGGCTCTTCTCAGCCTCACAACGTGAGACAAGAGAGGAGTGGCGAGTGTTGCGCACTGGAAGCTGTGAGGCATTGTGGGCTCCTCAGAATGGCTCGCAATGCAAGCTGCAGGTGTGATATCGGACTTCAAAGATTTGGCACCGAACGCCAAGTCCCATCGTCTTCCCAGCTGGACTGGACCCTGGCCAGCTGGCCCAGCCCAATTCTAAAAGGTTCCAGTGCACGAACCCACCTTATCGAGTACCTGTACTGCCAGTACTCGTACGTGTACTCCGTAAGAGCTAGCACTTCTGCGTTCTCCAAGTGCCATCAACCGCATCTTGGTTCCTTCAACACACTGTTGTTAGCTAGCACTTTTCCCGCATCGGGGAACAGTAGTCACTCGCGTCTGATAGGAAGACGTTGCCCGCAATTGTGGCCCGTGAGCATCGACCCTGTTGCCTATCCTCTGCTCGCCCGCTAACGCTACCTGCTTTATCCTTCCGAAACTCGCCTCTCGGGCTTTCTGTATCGCATGCGAGGTACGGCGTACCCACTTCGGCTTCTCACACGCTGGCGGCCCACCCCGGTGCCATGAATCCCAGGGGGGCCGTAGGCCGGATCGTGGATCGATCCAAACCCATGTGTGGGACAACTGCAGCCCAGATTCTCGAGCGTTGTTGTCTCAAACGTTCTGGCTCCGCGCAGCTAACAAGTCCTTGCAACGGACGAGGCCAGGCCGTCGATCACCGCTTCAGCATGCGTCAAGAAGCGAAAGTCCCGTTGATGATGAGCATGGATGTAAGAGTAGACACCCATCCCCGCAGCCCCGGTGACAAGTTCCTGGCCCCCCCAGCCACAACCTTATTTGCTTGCCATGCTGGGAGTACATTGTGCAGACTTCGCGGTTGTTCGTTGACGAGATCTGTGCTCAGGCGCGAAAGTAGGCCGTTGCCATTTTCCCACCATTGCTGAGGCGACCCTTCTCCATCGTGCGTTTCCCGGTCAGGGAGGCGTCTAGACGTGGTAGTAGTAGTCCAGACGAGGATCAGGTAGGACACGGAGTGCGAAAGGCTATTAGACGGCGAACAGTCCCTCACACTTATTGCAGCTTCGATAGCCAAGGGCTTGTAGATATCCAACATTCATGAAACGGTCGCGGGATCCTGGTGTATATTCCAGCCCCACGCAGCAACACTCCATCTGCCACTGCTGTCAAGAAGCACTCAATTCCAGGTATGAGCATTCTATAAGCATTCGTATGCGTCTTGTAGCCGAATACTTCATCGCCTCTATCGTCGCTGCAAATTGACTATCAATTGCTATTGGGGCAACTTATCGATTGAGACTCAGACGTTGTAGGCCTGGTAGCGTACTTGGCAGAACTTCCAAGTCGACGCACTATCTATTGGCTGAAGCCATCCTCGTCATTGCACCTAAATCTCCCGTCAAATCCCTCGGTAGTCTGAAACTACTCTTCTTTCATTGACCATTATTAGCCGTTAGGCTGTCGGCAAATGCCCTGTGAGCCCAAGCGATATCGAGACATTATTCTAAGGATTCAAACCGCAGGCCAGCACCACAGAAGCAAACGAATCGTTTGCGGTTATATAAATTACCTGAGCGCCCTGTGAGCTTAGCTCAGCTTCGCAACATGAAGACAGTCGTCTTTGATGGGCCCTTTAGAGTTTCTGTACAGAAGCGCGCGATCCCTCAGCGCAAACCCCTGGTTGGGGGCGCGCACCTGTTCCGGTTTCTTTGTCTTCTTCGTAAACAGTAGACCCGTTTAACGCGGTGAAGTCTTCGTTGTCAAAGTGAGACTCATCGCACTGTGCGGCTTGTGGGTATTCTTGCCCTGCTGGTGTGTCGTAAGGCTAGCCAACGATTCACCTTTCCAGCGAGACAACCGGTCTATCGAAACCACATGCATGAAAAGGTTTCCAGGAATAGTTGTCTTGTCGGCCTTGACTTCATCATAGGCCTCGTCGGAGGCTGAGTACAGCTTAAGAACAGTCCACCTCGGTAAAGTTTGTATCTCTCTATTTATCGCATGCTGATTTGTAGTCATGCTCGTCCCTCACGCGTGATGCTGGCTGGTGAACTCAAAGAATGGAGGCTTCCCTTTGCACAAATATGTTCACAGTCTGCTGTGATAAGAGCCTAACCGGCTTGTCGCCAGATGGCAGCGCAGCAACTATGTGCCATCCCCTTGACCACGGGCACCCTGGTCAAGGCGCCCGACCCCATTCTTGAACAGAGCCTGCTTCTCGCGGCCGACATTTTCCAAGAGGATGATTTGCGCTCAGAGTGCCATCGCCATTTGTTAGTCCATAGACGTCAAGCAACACACGATGGTGGTCGTGGATCGCGGCCATGCTGGTTTGTGTGCATGACTTTTGCGCCGTCTACCGCCTCTCGCGATACCTTCTCGCCACCGACAGTCGTGAGAGCTGCCTAGGGACCACCCTCAAGTCGGGGCGGCAAGTTCTCAAATATCGAAACGGTGAAGCCCCACAGCAGAGAATAACGTAATGGTTGCAACTGAGGTCGCAGAGCGGACGTGGTGTTTGAGCAGTTGATCGTCCACGCCGAGGGCGCATATTAATAAATGCTGCGCCCGTTTGGTGCCACCAGCGGCATCGGCGTGTACAATCCAGAGGTCTTTTCGTTGTCGATCCCCTTGCCAACAGCCCCAATGCCAAGGTAACACAAAGTTGCGGGTGAATTGTCGGTCCTTACGTCATTGAATCTACTTCATGACTGTGAAGCTTTCAGGAGAACATTCGCGCAGCTGGGCCGGTGTACCGTTCGAAATGTTTTGCTACAGCTCGGGCAGTGCTGGAGCAGCAGCGAAAACATATCGAGTGTATTGTCCCGCGTCCCCTGTAATGCGCGCTTGGTGGGCGGGAGAGAAGCACAGGGCTCAAAACGAGGCTGACGCGATCATCGCTCTAGCTTCGAGTCCAAGCGACTTGAGCCAGTTGTCCAAGCTCAAGGAAGGATGCGACCACTTTGACAAGTTGAAAGTGCAGATGAAGATTTTCACGCCCCTATGGCAGGTTCTCGCTAGTTCTGGCGAGGCTTGACCATGCCTTCGTGCATCAAATAGTAGACAACAGTAGAGTCGTTGTGAAGAGTGGCAAGGACGATCCTCTTGGCCCTGAGGCCAGCCTCTTGATTAATAGAGTCGAAGACGGCGGCGAACTTGGAGAGGGACCACTTCTCGGCCAGTTGAACGGCAAGAACCCACTCATACTCTGGATCCTGAAACAGCTTCTCGCCCGTCCTCCGCTCGTGGGCGAGAGCCTCTAGCTGGTCGTCGGGATGCAGGTAGAGGCGCTTCGGGGGGAGCCCGCGGATCAGCGGCCGTGGCAGGTCCGGCTCGTCACGGACCTCCAGCTCGGTCCAGTCATGCTGATTCTCAAGATTGCGCCGAACCGTGAGCGTGACGTTATCGATGGCCCGAAGTTCTCGTGGGGTTGCAACGTCGTCCATCTTCGATGTCCCAGGTGTCCCCGTGCCTTGGTTGCTGAATGGTCCGAGGAACGCGGCGTTATTGAAAGCAAGGGTCAATTCTCTATGCGTTGTGAGATGGAATTTTTGACCCTACCTTACGCTGATGGACTCTACAGGCTGCAGGAGTCTCCACCTCTCGCGCTTCGACGAACTGGGACAGCAGGCGCGCACGTCCTGCCACAGACGCTCCCTCCCAGATATTAATTTCAATCGTCAAAGATGTCCGAGTCTTCGTCGAGATCCCTGGACATATGCGATGCTACAACTCACGGCCACAGCCGTACGTGCATGCAACTCCAGCCGCGACAATCCGCAACTTAGTTAGCAGTGAAAAAAACATCATCACGCCGAGTGCCTTACCGGACGGCCATATCAAGCTTCAAGCCATTTCCTTCACTAATAAGCCTGAGGCCTGCCTCGAGGACCCTGCAAGTGGCCGAGACACCCAGGGCCCCCGTTACGGCCAAGGACTAATTACTTGCAGATGCCTACCAATCTGTCCTCGCTGCGTATGTGGCGCAGGGCCAAATGGGCCACCGGCTGCCAGGCAATTCCACGCTGGCACCTGTCAAGTGCCCGGCGCAACCGGGCAGCCGAGGCGGTGGAGACCGTCTACTCGTACGCCTCCTGAGGGCGATCCACGACGAGGACTGCGTGCTCACACAGCTGTGAGCTACTTGTGTGTCGCCAGCCAACCCAAGCTTCCTCGGCAAATCTCGCGAACAGTTGCAATCGGCCTTGGCCTCGACTCGTAGGTATTCAGCAAGCCTCTGTGCCCGACTTTTTCCACTGCGTTAGGGAGCACTCGGTCTATCTCATGCGCTGTTGGGGGCAAGCCGAGGGTCCATCCAGTGCGCTGGCTGGCTCTCGAACGGTCCATGGTCCCTTGGGTGGCATGGTGGGTGGGTATTCGTACGTTCCCATTGAAAACGCGAACTCATCTCCACCCCCAAGCTGTCCACCATCCCCACGACTTTCTGCTGGTCCCTGCTTTACAGCATCATTCTTGGCACACCGATTCTTGGGCCATCAACCGCATCAGACCGCACTACAGAGGCAGACGCACGTTGACCATCGTCTCCCCGAGCTCGGTGCGCAAGGCCGGCCGGACAGGCGCCCAGCACGTCTTCCAAGGAAACATAAGCTGGCTTACGCATAGTCCGCGACGCTACACGAGGTCCTCCCATCGCTCGCTCGCCGCCCAGCTCCGCAGCGACACCGGGCAGTGATGCAGTCGCCCGACAGCACCGTCAACGCGGAGAGCTTTCCATCCATCGACCACGCGGCTCCTTCCGGCCTCACCCAGTCCCCCAGCGCCGGTGGCTCTCGCAGCGCAAATGTCAATCGCCCTTCGGCCTCCTCATCGCTGGGTGGGCGCCTGCGCAGGGCCTCTCAAAGTTTTGGGCAATCTGGCCCGCCAGAGGGATTCTTCGCTGCTGCCGGTGGTATCGCCTCGTCCATTGTGTCGCGCGAAGCCGGCCCGCGGCCCGTGTCCTCGTCAGTAGGCTGTTCCTCCGTGCAGGCGCCGCAGCCTAGTTCTATTCCCCTTGAACCGACTAGAGTCCAGACGGTGCCAGAGAATAACACCCAGGAAGTCAAGCGCGATGGCAGCTCAGCGTCGCAAATGCCGTCGAAGCTGTCCGGAGAGCCTCCCGGTGCCGCCACGTTTGCCAACGGCTACCATTTCCCTCCCAAGCACACGTTTGCCCAGTCCATGAGACAGAGCAGCCTCGCATTTTGGAACTACTTCCTCACCCCACTGGGCTTCCTCGTCACGGTATACGGTCTCAACGTGGTTGCTTGGGGCGGCATGCTGTTCCTGCTTCTCTGCAATGCCGGTATGTGCTGCGCTGCGTCTGCCTTGCGACTTGAACCACAGGCTAATGCAAAGTATTGTAGCGCCGGCCATGTGCTATCCGACCTGCGACGATATCAATTCGCCAAGACGAATTTGGGTCGAAATTGACTCTCAGATCCTCAATGCCTTGTTCTGCGTCACGGGGTTTGGGCTCGCCCCATGGCGCTTCAGAGACCTGTACTTTCTGCTGCAACACCGACTTCAGCAAAAGCCCTTGGCGCTTCGCCGGCTCGCGGCTATTCACAGAGGGTGGTTCCGGCTCGAGGGCTCGGCGGAGCTGCCGGCTGATCTCGGCCCACGGAACCTCGATACCGAGTCCGCCCAAGCCGTGCCCCGGTCCGCAATTCCATTCCCAGAGGAGAAGATCCCTGATGCTCCCCTTACCGGTGTGCGGGCCCGGGCGACAAAGGTGTGGAAGATGGATCTTGTTATCTGGCTCATGGTGTGGAACACATTGTTTCAATGCTGTCTGGCGGGCTTCATGTGGGGGATGAACAGGTACGATCGGCCAAGTTGGGCTACGGGGCTCTTCGTCGGCATCGCCTGCATTGTTGCTGGAGTCGGTGGGCTCATCATGTTCCTTGAGGGAAAGAAGGTCAAGGGCATCGAGGGAGTTCCAGTCAGCCAGAAGGATCTTGAGCGTCTAGAGCAGGACCGTGAGCATGGCGTCTGGCACTACAATAACCTCAAGGACAAGGATCTGGACGCAAAGGGTAAAAAGGTCAAGAAATAGGCAGACAATGGTTCAAAATTGGCCGCGTCGGGGAGTCGGAGGGAGCGTCGTGCTGTGCGAGATACCAGACACCATTGTGTTCCTTTCTTTTTGGGGCTTATTCTTGGGCCCATTGCTCATTACATTGGATCTCTTGGGTTCCTTTTGGAAGCGGTGCTGGGAAACAGCTTATTTAGCTAGGCTCATACGAGCCTCGATGCAGACATGCAAATATAATACTTTGGGAACACGTCGTCGAAGCTTTGACTTTTCAAGCCGACACGCGATACTTCCCTGTCCGACTTGACATTATTTGGAACATCTGGCCCGCAGAGCGCAGCCATTCCATAGCGAGAAGTTGTAGTCAATGAAACGTCTTACATTGACTGACTGGCTGTACAAGGGCTGCCGCACTCGCGTCGGTATGCGTCCTCTGGCCTGGTGTACAAGAAGTTCCCGACTGCTCCGCACGGGGCTAACATTGGAGACCAGCCACCTCAGCGAGCAAAATAGACACAGCGATTGCTGCCTCCGCAGAGCAGGACTGTCAGGCATGCACCCTCTGACCAATAGGGCATCGTCTCGTCGAAACGGGCCCCGGAGACGAGCGTGATTGTGACTACCTTACTGTAGGTGGGCATGCTGGCTGCCTTGAGATGACTTACACCTGGTCAGCAGGAGCGCGGGAACGTATGCGCTGCAAGGCTCCTCGCGCCGACCCCGCCCAGTCAACGGAGCAGTGTCCAGGCCCATCCATCTATCCTCAAAGCGGCCACGGCCTGGGGCATGCGTCATCCACAGGCAGGCAGGCGCTTCACTGTTGCTCGACGTGCATCCCATGTCCACTGTCGTCTTCGTCCCTCTGCTGCGTCGGGCGTGTTCTGTGGCGCCTGACCCAACCGAAGGTAAGGTAAGCAATGCAACGGTCCGACAAGCCAAGCCGTCTACCATATTAATACCAAGCGGCGGCCCATCTTCATCACCAAGTTCTCGGCCCGCGCCCTGTTGGCCATCACGCCCGTCCGCGAGCCTTTCTTCCAGCGAACCTCCCACCTCCTGCCCCCAGCCGATCGACTGCATACATACCAAGGCCTCTGACCTTTCTGGCCAATAAGTTATAGAGTTGCCGCCCCGCATCGCACCCGACACCCTCAACCCAACCTCGATCGCCGCCCGCTCGTCAACCCCGCTGGAACGGAGCTGCGACCAACAACCCGCCGCCCAACCCGGTCTCCGTCTTGAAGCGGTGCTTCAACGACCCAACGGGACAGCCCATACGCTGCGCATATACGCTGTCACGTCACAGACTTGTCGCGCGTCTGCTCTACCTCCATCGTCGCTATCGTCATCGTCGCCGACGCCGCGCCACTACCATCGTATCCTACCTACAGTAGCTTTTGTGGCTGCGACAGCCACCGTTCTCGCACCTCGCACAGAGACCTGAGTCTGGGCCATCGCGGTAGCCTCCTTTCGGCACCATGGGGCTCGCGTACAATACCTACCTCAACAGCAACAAGATATACGGCTGCAAGTCGTGTAAAACCCACCTCGCCAACCACGAGGACATCATCAGCAGGGTACGCCAGCCTCTTCTGATTCCCGCATCTTCTTTCCACCTTGCCTTGCGGCAAGCATCATCACTACCCCGCCTAGCCACAGACGGCATACCCACGCCGATGAGCGAGCAAATGTAAAGGCCCACGCCGGCTAACGTGCCAGAGCAGAACTTCCGTGGTCAGCATGGTAAGGCCTACCTATTCCACAACGTCGTCAACATTGATGCCGGCGAGGCCACCGAGCGCAACATGACGACCGGCCGCCATATTGTCCGCGACATCACCTGCCGTCAGTGCAAGGAGACGGTCGGCTGGAAGTACGACAAGGCTTATGAGAACTCTGAAAAGTACAAGGAGGGAAAGTTCATACTCGAAGCAGAGCTCCTCTGCAACGTCGCATAGCGGAATGGCCAGTTGATATGCGGCCCCAGGGGCCGACCGCAGCACCTTGCCGTGAGCGGCTCTTCCAGCGGCAGTGAATGATCCGCCGACATCAACTACTGTGGGAGGCGGCAGCATCTCCTGCATCTTTCCTATGTCAGCTGCGCATGTGGCGTTTTTGGCAGTGCAAACGGGCTATGTTGTCAGCGGTAGTATCACGCAACGTCGCCTTCATTGGTATGATTTTATGAGCTTGGGAGGCATTCAGCGGCGCACTATTGATTGGGAATTAATTTGAATAATACGCTGTGCTTTGTGTGCAAAACCTGTGCTTCGTAGCGGGTGTCGTAGCTTATACGTGGGAGGGTTTGGTGCAAGTCAAGCAAAGGCATCAAACGCCGGCAGATCCTAATATGCACCCGATCTATATGCGTCAAGGCGTAGTCCGTTCCCTAGCTCCGAATAAACTCTTCAGGCCGATGCATAGTCAATAACCTCCCATGGACGCAGTCCTCCTTCAGCCCTACTGGTGCTCGATAGGCTCCTCTGGAAGCAGCTCCTCAACCTCCTCGTCGGTTCGTAGACTTCTCAAGGGCGGTTGCACGATGCCGTTGAAGACAAACGTAGAGTACACCAGCATGGCAAAGCCGACGATCTGCAGGGCCTTGAACGACTCCCAGCCGAGGCCCAGGGAAACTACCCAAATGAAGAGTGTCCTGCAAGTGTCGATAGTTGACCTCGATGTCGCACTGACGCTGCGTGTCACCGACAAGCCGAAAAAATTGAAGCCGCTGCAAGCCACTCAGTCAGCTGATTGTCCAATCCAGAGCCGTACTTCATGGTGGCCTTACCCAATGCTTATCATGATGAGAATACTGGAAACCCAGATGCGCTTCTGCGTCATCTGGCGCAAGCCTTCCATCATGTCAAAGTATCCGTATCGGCCAGCGTCAGTCCGGCCAACCGTAAGGTGCATCACAGCCATACCGGCCAGCGTGAAGACGAAGCCAAATAGGCCTTCCCAACTGACCACCTTGATGGGCTCAATGGGCGAGTTCTCCAGCATCCATTCCTCCAGCACAAATTGGGTGGCCGTGAAGATCTGAGCTCCGGCAATCAGCAAAACACCGATAATGGCACGAGCGGCGTCGCTCAGTCCGTCATCAGCTTCGTCAAGGATGCGCTCCGAAGCCTTCTTTTCGTCCGGCCAGATAGCCCCAGCCAGGCCTACGACAGCAACACCCGAGACAACTCCGACTAGGGACAGCCACTGAAACAGACGAAGATGTCTCCGCAGGAACAGTACACTGAAGAGGCCAACGAACAGAACCAGGGCACCTCGGGTCATTTGATATATGGAAGCGGCGACAAGCAGGAGCCCGGCATTCATGAGCGTGGTGCCGCATATGTCGCAGATGGCAGGAAGAGCAAGAAGCAAGACTCGGAAGCCCCGAAGGACAGATCGAGCGTGAGCGTCGGGCTTCGGCCGGCTGTCATGCTCATCGGCATGTGCATCAGAATCTTCGGTATGGACCGCCTGATAGCCGTGCTCGGAGGGCGATGGCCTGGAAGCAAAGTGGCGATAGAGAGACATGAGGCCGACGACGAGCCAGCATCCCATCTCGCCAATGAACATCTGGGCTGTCTGCAGCACTGGCTGCTCGAAGTGTACGGGACGCTTCCCGCTGCCGCGGTCGCAGTTTCGGACACATTGGTTATCCTGCCGGCCGCTCGTCAGCAAACATCTTGACATGGTGGATGAGCTTCGCCCCCAGTAGTCGCATTCGTACCTGGTATTTGGTCAACAGCGTGTTGCAGACGCCCGTCAAGAGCATCATGGCCACCAAGAAGGGGACGGCGGCGCGTGACGCCATAGTGGATGTTGTGGGTTCGATCTCGTATCCGCTGTTTACAGCAGGTAGTGTAATGGTCTGCACTCGTGAGTTGTCATGGAGCTTCAGGTTTGTTTCAAGAAGTGTGAGGAAGCTCTTCAGGACCCAACATGAAGATGCCAACAATGCCCGTCGTTGCCGTTGCTGCTGTGGCCACTGTCAGACGGAAGGGGTGCGTTCATGGGACCCAGCCATCCAGCCTCGACCCTGAGACATCCTTGGCCTCGTGGTGCCTCATTAGATGCATAGATGGCGGAGGTTGAGCGCCCCGAACCAGCCCCGACAGCGCCCCAAACCCTGGCACTCGCGGGCTGTTGCCGCTACGGGTAGGCCATTCACAGCGCGCACTACAGTACGTGGAACAGCTCAATAAGCACCCGACAATAGGGGCCCACTTGCCTATTTAGGTAGGTCAGCTGGCTCGGCCAGAAAGGAACTGTGAAGCCACTGCGGCTCGACCTAGCCATTAAGTACCCAAGGATGCCAAGTAACGGAATGCGTTCACGTATAATCAGGGCCCATCAAATTCCGTGAGAAGCCTCAACCGATATTGACATTAATTGTGGCCGCGTGAAGTGAAGAGAGCCTGGCCGGGATCTTTTGCACTGCACCATCGTCCGTGGTTGGCTTAATGCAGCAATCCAGCCCAGCCAAAAAGATGGGCAGCTTATCAAGACGCACTTCAGTATACAGTCAGGTAGAGAGATGAGCGCTAAACGTCTCACCGATCTAGAGTTTCTGAATGTGTCCCGTTTATACAGTGGCCAACGCCGAGCAGCGTATTAACAAGCACCCCCGCTCCCCGGTCAACGACCATCCAAGCACAAATGCCTTACCTGTGAAGACATCTTTCGCGGATAGCAATGCTAGCCAAATACCACGGAGAGGCTAGTGATCGTGCCATCCACGGGCGTTGATCATAGCAAGTCATCCCAATCGTCTTCCGTTGGCAGTAGCCTAAGCATGTTGGCGGACACCAGACGGACCCTGCCCTGCCTCGGGAAGACCACTGAGCCATTCTTCTGCCCCGGCGAGGCCTCTAGTGCAGGCCAGGAATCGTTTTCCTTCCCACTGCACATCATCAGCACGGCACTCCCTCTCCGCGCCGTCCGGCTTGATGCCTTAGTCTCCTTCTGAATCGCCAAAGCGGCCGCCTTGGTGCTCCGGCTTGACTGCCGGTTGGTACAGTCTCTTGACGGCTCTGCTACCACACCGGGCCCCTTCGTGCCGACCTGGCTGGCTCTGGCATCCCCCTCATGAGTAGGGAGGACCCACTCGCTTATTCCTTCCTCCCAGCGCCAGCCAGAGAATATTGTGCTGACCCTCGCAGGCTCATCGGCACTTGGCAGGCTCTCGGCGAAGGCCAAGTCTCGCAGATCTTTGGTTCTTTGCGCCAGAAGAAAAGCAACATCAGTCCGTGGACTGCGGCCAAAGAAATCACCCAGGGCCAGGTCACCCAACTTGGCAAACGTTTCAGTCACGCTAGCTGGACCGGACATGGTACAACTTCTACTGCGATGTTGAGCAATCGAGCAGAGAAGGAGGATCGTCTGTCGGTAGTGTGACTGGGAGCTGCTGCCTTGCGGTCCGGACATGTCAGCCAGCTCCATCAGCTCTGCCCTCGCCTGTCGTTGGAAAGCCAGGCTAGCAAGCGGAGCATCCACCAGCACGAGATAGCGTGCCAAGGCGAATATGAAAAGACCACTGTCATGTCCTCCTTGCCGCCTCCTATGCCGGCGAACCTCGGCAACACAGAAGCTCAGCACGAAGACCACGCGTCTCCAAGCTAACTTTCTCCTTTGCTCTTTACTTTTGCCGCGCGGCGTCGTTACTGCCATGGCTGCTGCAACAAGGCCCGCGGCGACGCTGATTAGTGTCTGCTCGGTGTTGTCAGGCTGTTGGCTCCACGGCTTGCTTCGATCAGCGAGCGCGAGAAGCGGCAAGCATGTCGACATGAAGGCGGTGACTGACATCCCCTGCCTTCTCGCAGCCATGACCTCTAGGCTTGAAGCCCACAGGCTGGCAAATGAGCGGGTAGAGAGCCAGCTCACCGGCAACAAGCCGTCTTGAACAAGTGTCGAAACACAGCTCAGCGCAGCCCCGGGAACTCTTTTGCTATTTTCTGGCTCCAACATGTGACAAACGGACAACAGCCGCTTACTCTCGGTGAGCTTGCTCTGCGAGCCGCCTGGTGCGGGCAACAAGGCTTCAGCAGACTCGGCAAGCAGTTTTGCCTCGTATGTACAGCTGAGATGCAGGCACAATCGCGTGAGCAGCCCGGTGAAGGCAGGGTCGAACAGGCCCTCTGAGGCGGCGTGTGATAGCAATGACATGGCGTGAGATCGCAGCGCCAGCTTCAAAGGACGCCAGCCAGAGCTGGAAGACCCAAGCTCTTCCAACTGTCCGTACAGCTCGAAGGAGACGTTGGATTCATCCCACACTGACTGCCGCCCCTGTTCTTTCCGTACTTGCCTCTCAAATGCTTCAATATTGGTGACACAGGAGGGTATCTTACGCAAACACATCCCCAGGAGTGAGTTGCGGTGTGGTTCGCCATCTTCGGGCATGGTGGACCGGAGAACTCCATTCAACCAGCCATATATAGCCTCGTATATTCGAAACTCCACGTCGGTGACCGCTTGACGCAGCGCCCGCATCTCCCCAACAAGGGCCGCAGGAGGCAATTCATCGTGCTGTGCCTGCGGTGGGCCTTTCCGTGCTGAGTGAGGTGTGTCCGGTTGGTCTCGGATTCTGCGCCAGACGGGGGTCGGGATGTCGACTCGGCCGGACGCTGGAGACGATCTGTCCAGCTTCATGGCTCCCAGAGTACGAGTCGGCCGGGGCGGAGTTTTAAAAGCCACGGGATTGGGTGCTGCCGTCGCGGTTTGCCGTCTGCGATTGGCATACGTGAGGCGGATGCGTTTCGAAGCAGGGGGTTCGCTGTCGACCGGGCGGCCTCGTTTTGGCTGACGTGATGGCAGAGCTCGACATTCCGTAGCATGTTTGCGTAGACTGACTAGTCTGCACTGCAGCTGGCGAAGCAGACGGTGGCAGCGAGCCGCGGTCCATGGTTGTAGGTCGTGTTCTCGGAGAGAGACGGCGGCCAACGGCCGTGACCTTCCAAAAGGGTCGCCCGCTGTTGCTGGCGACGGCCCAGGATAGGGATGCAGCATTCGATACAGTAACTAATGAGCAAACATAAAGATAGAGGAATAGCGCTAGCACCGCGACGACTCTTTGTCGTCGTTCGGAGGATTGATATTGTCATGAGGGTTTGGACAAGTCTTGTTGGCGCTCGTGCTCAGGTGTTTACTTTCTTCCTTTCCCGGACTAGCGCCAACGATGAGCCTGGAGACAGCCGGCTTCGGGCCTGCGGCTCGCCACGGTACCCGTACAGTACGCGAGTCGTCGAGAGGTACCCCCGGCCCACTTCAGTATCCCGAAAGTAGCCAAGAGCTCCGAGTCGCCGGGACATTGCCGTGAAAGCCATTCGTCCAATTTTTTTCCCGTCCACCCCAGACTTGCATCCATCTCTCAGCTTCCGTCAGACTACCTTACTTGCCTCGCCATTTGTTGCGCCGTTCCAAGCTGCTGCCGGCGGGTTCCTCGTGACTGGCGTATTTCTTTCTCTGTACCACCTTGTATTCTATCTGTACCCTTAATCCCCACCCATTCACTTTTATAAAATGGCTGCCGAAGCACAGTCCCAGCCGCCTGCTTCTACCTCCACCCCGGGTAAGTGCAATTGGTATTCGTCTAAGTCATTGAACCATTGACCCAGAACTTGTGGCTGACCATGTGCTTTGTCTCTCTAGAAGTCACCCCCGGTAAGCCCAGCGATGCCGTGGCCACTTCGACCGAGGTGGAGGAGGCCGAGGCGGATGCCGAAGCCGACTGTACGTTTGGCTCTGTTATAGCCGCGCTTGACTAGCTAAACCTGACCGCGCTGCAGCTCTAATAAACCTCTCTATCGTCTTGCCCGATTCAAAGGCGCAAAAACTGCAAATCCTGGTAAGGGATCCCCCCAACTGAAGCCCACGCCACGTGCTGACCGGGTGAGCAGGTGTCTTCCCAGGAGCAGGTCCACGAGGTCCGCCAGTCCATCATCGACCTTCCTGCGGCCTTCCGCTACACATGCTTCCACCTCGAGTATCGTGGCCAAAAGATCAATGATTTCATCCCCATCGCCGAGATCCCGGACCTCGAGCCAGAGCCCGCGTTTCACTTGGTTGAAGACCCCTATACCGAGAAGGAGGCACGGATCCACCTGGTTAGGATTAGGGAGCTCATCGGCGCTGCTGGAGATCGAGCGGACATCTCACAGGGTGTTCTCCCGGGCATGTCGCTCTTTGAGGGACTTGCTTTGAACTCTCCGGCTGCAGCGGACAGCGCAGACGAGCTTCCCGTCAAGGACTATGATTTCCAGGCTATGCCCTCCCTCACGAGCCTCATTCCTAAGCCCACCGACCCGTCTCCGAAAACGCTCAAGTCGATATCTTTGTCGTCTTGGAACCCTCCTCCTTGCCATCTCAGGCAAAGAGGCCATCTGCTGTACATCGTTGTAACGACCAACGAGGGCGAGCAATTCCAAATCACCTCGCACGTGTCTGGCTTCTTCGTCAACAAGTCTTCCAACGCCAAGTTCGACCCTTTCCCACGACCTGCGCCAAAGAGCCATTCTTCCCACTCTCTCCTCGATCTCATCGGCCTTGTTTCCCCCTCTTTCGCAGAGTCTTTTCTACAGCTACAGGAGCACAATAACCAAAGAGACCCATTGGCGACGTTCCAAATCACCAACGCCATACCCGCAGCCCCTTGGGCTGTGCCCTCGCCGAGCTCCGCCCTTTGTGCCCACGTTCCTGATGCCACGCGCCCTCAGGAGACGTTCCTACTGTCTGGAGTGGAGAACACAGATACCCTGCGGGATTGGAATGAGGAGTTTCAGTCGGCCAAGGAACTTCCCAAGGACACGGTGCAGGACAGGGTCTTCCGTGAGCGACTCGTATCGAAACTTTTTGCCGACTACAACGATGCAGCAACCAAGGGCGCAGTCATGGTTGCTCGTGGTGAAATTTCGCCTCTGAACCCTACGGAATGCCGGGACGCCCAGATTTTCGTGTACAACAACATCTTCTTCTCTTTCGGCGCCGACGGAGTGGGGACCTTTACGTCCGAAGGAGGCGACGAGGCCGCGCGGGTCGCGACAGGCAAAGACGTTGCTGGTGTCAAGCTGGTCAACCAACTCGATATTGACGGTCTTTTCACCCCCGCCACGGTAGTCGTAGACTATCTTGGCAAGCGCATCGTTGGCCAGAGCATTGTGCCTGGAATTTTCAAGCAGCGCGAGCCCGGTGAGAATCAGATTGATTACGGTGCGGTCGATGGTAAGGACATTGTCGCGGCAGACGAACGCTTCGCGCCCGTTTTTGCACAGCTTTCCAAGGCTCTCAAGGTCAAAACACATCCTGTTTGGGACAAGGATGGAAAGAGATTCGACCTGGAGGCCAGCGTCGAGACCAAGGGCCTTTTGGGAACCGACGGCCGCAAGTACGTCCTTGATCTTTACAGGATCACACCATTCGACATTTCCTGGTTGGATGAGACGAACTCGGCACCAAGCGAAGGCGAGGCCAAAGACTACCCTCACCGTATGACAGTCCTTCGACCAGAGTTGGTAGAATCGTTTGCGCGATTCAGAATGAAGCAGTGGGTCGACAAAGAACTGGCTCGCCGCGCGCAGGCGAAGCGCGAGGACTCGGTGAACGATGCGAATGGGGCAAAGGAAGAGACTGCCGAGACGGCAGGCGAAGCGTCAGCCAAGAGTCAGCTCGACCTCTCTGATTTCAAGTTTGCCCTCAACCCCGATGCCTTCAGCGGCCAGTTGCCTCAAAACGACGAGGAGAAGGTGCAGTTGGAAGAAGATGAACAAGAGGTCCGCGAGGCATGCAAGTATCTACGCGACCAGGTCATTCCGGATCTGTTGCGTGAGCTCTCCGATTCCGACATCAGTTTCCCAATGGACGGGCAATCGCTCAGCCGTCTCCTACACAAACGGGGCATCAACGCGAGATACCTCGGTCAAGTGGCTACCCTCGCTACGGATGGACGGCTACGCTGCCTGCGCGACATTTGCGTCCAGGACATGGTGTCGCGCGCGTTCAAGCATGTTGCCGCGATCTACTTGCGTTCTCTGCCGGTTCCTTTCGCGGCTGCCTGCGTGTCTCACCTTCTGAACTGTCTCCTCGGTCACCGCCTGAACCCCAAGCCTGTTGCCGAAGTTGACTCGTCTCTCCAAGCTTTGTATTCTGATGCCGACTTGTCCTTCGAGAAAGTAACGCCAGAGATTCTTCGAACTGACATTGAACTACAAGTGCTTCAGCGTTTCAGGTACAAGCTGGATGCGCATTGGTTTCAGGAGACTCGGAACACACAGCTGTTGCGGGAGGTCTGTTTGAGACTTGGTATCCAAGTGCAAGCCAAGGACTACGCGTTCGACGGCGCCATGAAGGCGGACGCTCAGCCTGCAACCGAGGCCGCTCAGGAACAGGCCAATGGAGAGTCGAAGAAGAAGAAGAAGAAGGCTCGCGATAGCTCACCGACTTCTGCAACGCCAGTCACCGTCAGCCTTACCTTCACACCCGATGACATCGTGGATGTGGTACCCCTGGTGAAGCACTCTTGCCCTCGGAGCGCACTCGCAGAAGAGGCGCTCGAGGCGGGCCGCCTTTCTATCATCCAGAACCAGAAGAAGCTGGGCCAGGAGCTGCTGCTGGAATCCCTGTCCCTGCATGAACAGATTTACGGTATTTTGCATCCCGAAGTGGCCAAGGTCTACAACAGTCTGTCGATGCTGTACTACCAGCTTGATGACAAAGAGGCCGCCGTCGAGTTGGCCAGGAAAGCTATTGTTGTCGCTGAACGGACCGTGGGTGTTGACTCGGCGGAGACGTTGCTCAACTACTTGAACCTCAGCTTGTTCCTACACCAGGTTGGTGACAGCAGGGGCGCTCTTACAGCATCAAAGCACGCCTTGATGCTGTGGAAGATCATCTACGGCCCTGGGCATCCCGACTCGATCACCACCATCAACAACGCGGCCGTCATGCTGCAACACCTGAAGGCATACCACGACTCGAGGCTTTGGTTCGAAGAATCGCTGCGCGTGTGTGAGTCGGTCTTCGGAAAGCAATCCGTCAATTCGGCTACTCTCCTATTCCAGCTCGCTCAAGCGCTTGCCTTGGACCATGACTCCAAGGCCGCCGTCAACCGTATGCGCGAATCGTACAACATCTTCCTCAACGAGCTTGGCCCCGAGGACAAGAACACCAAGGAGGCTGAGAGCTGGCTTGAGCAACTGACGCAGAACGCCGTTTCAATTGCCAAGCATGCCAAAGATGTCCAGGCCCGGCGCATTCGATCGGGCATCCGCTTCCCTGCCACGGCTCCTCCCGCCCAAGCCACCACCGGGGGGCCATCCCAGCCAATTTCCTCCTCGTCGCAGATGGATTCTCGTAGCATCGATGAGCTCATCAAGTTCATCGAAGGCGGAGACCAAAAGTCGAAGGCGTCCAAGAAGCGGGCCGCCGGTCGCGGCAACCCCAGAAGGAGGGGTCAGAGCACCGCCGCATAAGTGGAGAGAAAAGACTCTTGACACTATTGCTGGAAGCTGGCTTGGCCTGCGGCCTTAGTTTGTTGCTGCCAACTTTGCATGTCAAGGAATCGGCATACATGTACACTTATTTATGGCCCATGGCCAAGGAACGGGACGGGAATGGGTGGTCTGTGGGACGATATATATGGCCCATGGGGGGAAAGACGCATGGGAAGCAATTGCGCGAAAAGTCGGACGCCGGCCTATTGTAAATTCAAGTACACTATCTACACTCTAGCTCGCTTGGCTGGGCTAGAATATATCTTCACTCAAAGTTTGTTACTCCCGTCGACAATCGCCGTGTCGTCAGCTCACGTGATGCTTTTGAAGTTCCCAGCACAGGCACGGTTCTTTGGGTTGTAAAGGCCTAGGACTCATCATTTCTGTGATCGTGACATCGGCCACGGCCTCTGACGACATCAACGGCCGTGAGGCAGGGTCAGATGTGCGCGGCGTGGCGTCTCCACGCCAGATGCCAAATGTGACATTGGCGAAGCAATCTACAGAAGGCAAAGCAACCATCCCTTTAAAATACCGGCTTAGAAAAGCATTTTGCTCGTGCAAATGCTTACTCCAGTCCCAGATATGGTCACCAGCTGGGGAACCTACATGTTATCCCACAGATTCGTACACAATCTTCAACTCCCAACGCCGCTGGTTCGATCCATCATTAGTTCCCTTTCAGAGTGCTTGCCACAGAGACCCCTCGGCCTACTGGCGCGTGGTAAGAGCCGATACTCTGAAAGCCCCTTGGAGAAGAAAGACTTTAGTTTTGACTCTCTTCTGATCTGGTTTATTGCATTCAATGTACTCACTTGGTCAGGTCAAAGCCTTGTTCGTCCTTTGGCTCTTCTGGAGCCACGTCTTCTTGGGAACCGCCCGTCCTCTGCGGCCTCGAGGGACTGCTAGGAGGGGATTTGCTGGCGCGAGGTGGGCTGCTACTTTGTGGAAGCGTCCCGCTCGCAAGCTTCGACGGACTCATTTCATAGTGGGTCGAAGGTTTGAGCGGTGTGCTGCCAATGTCGGCGTACTTCCAGAAGGGTGCAGGCGAGCTAGTCGGCATATGCTGGCTCGGCCTCTGCGCCGTACTCGGAGGGACCAGCTTTGGGTGGATTCGTGGCGGTGCTGGGGTTACGAATGACGTCCCGTCCTCCTGCAGATATGATGATGTGAGGGTGGGAGACTGAGGGTTGAAGGTAGAAAAGGACGAATCGGGGGCCGCGCTAGGACCAGCTCTCCTATGCCGAGGCAGCGGGCTTCCGTCCGCGGTCAGGGCGGCGTTTCTTCCTGTTCCACGATCGGACGCTCGCTCAGGCGTCGACTGCGCAACACGAAGAGATGATCGTGGAGGGGGAGGGGGGGACATCAAGGGTGAGCCTCGTCTTTTCCTGGCCGATGGAGGATCTCTCGTTGCCATGTCTCTGGGCCCGTGCGTGATGTAGTTGAGCTGATTAGGTGATGATGGGGTCGAAGAGCCGCGGTGGCCGCCGCGACCGATCTTGTAGGCATTTCGAATCATGTCCTCCCTGGCCTCGGCAACAATCTGCCACTTCATACCCTTTCCTGGCTCATCGGTCGACCTGGCCACCTTATCGAAAGACTTGTTGAGAGACAAATTGTGCCGGATAGAGTTCTGATGACGATGGTCAGTATGCGATGCGCTGCTTCTGTGAAAATCGAGCTCGTCAGGGTAAATAAACGACTTACCTGCCAGCCGGCCGCTTGCTGGTGGCGATAATACGCGTAGCTGTTCATTATGAAAGTGTAGATTCCGTTCAGATTCAGCTTCCCGTCAGGAGCATTGAGTATGGCCTGGGTAATCATCTGGGCATAACTATACTGGGGCTTTATATGTTGATTGTCGTCATGGCCGAGGTCCACACCATTGGCGCCTATCATGACTGCTGGGGTGCTGGCGGTAGGTGTTGCAGTCGAGGCGGCAGCGCGACGTTGGATCGAGGGCGGCGTTCCTGGTCGTTTATAGTCGGGTGGCGCCGGCGCAATAAGAGGTTGGCGTCGGGATGCAGAAGCCTGGGACGCCTCGGGGCTCAATCCGCATCGTTGGAGGAATGTGGGATGCACATGGAGCGGACTAATTTCAGAAGGCAGAACGAACATCATCTCTACGTTTCCAATCTCCATGATCTCGCCGCTGCTGAGGGGGTGCGAGGTTTGAGGCTTGACGGGCTGACCATCAACCTTGGCGCCATTGCGACCCTTGACCTGGAGAAGCCATCTCTCGTCCTTGGGGTCGAAGGAGATGGAGGCATGCTCGCGCGAAACCATCTTGCTGGGCCCAAGATCGATGTGGACGTGGGTCTCGTCATCCTCGTCGTCTTCGGGGGGCGACGTTTCCGGGGCGCGACCTATATTGATGGACAGCTTGGTAATGTAGAAGGTCCAGTCTTGCGCAGCCACCTTGGCGTATGCTTTGACGCCGTCGCCATTCGCCTCGTGGATGGCGTTGGCGTGGTCCTTGGCGGCTTGGACAGGCTGGCCCTTGAGCTGTTGAGTGACCTGCGACACGACCTGGTCGTCGTCGGTGCCGGGCGACTCGCCAGCATCTTGAGCGCTCGACAGCTGGCTCCTCTCGGCAGCGCCGGGAGAAGCAGCCTTCTTGCGACGCTTGGCGGGACGGCTGGGAGACGAATCGTCGACGTCAACGGTGGTGGCGTCGGCGTCTTTGTCCTTGCGCATGTCGCGCCGGGCGCGCTGGACCCTCTTGGCTGACGGCGGCATCACGGCGAGGGCGAGGGCAAGGAGGGGGGCGAAGAGGGAGGCTGGTGGCGGTGTTGTCGCGAGCACTGGTCAGGATCGATGGTGTCGCGCACAGGCAGATGACGTTGGTTTGGGCGATCGGCGCTTCGGGCTGGCTTGTTGTTAACAAATCGCCAAGCGCAAGGCTTCAGAGGGCACGAGCGCGGGTGCGTGTTCGCATCAAGGGTGACACGGCATGAGCCTCAACGCAAGGGAGATGGGATGCGTGCAGTGGTGGTCGTGGTGGTCAAAGTCGCAGCTCAGGGCATGTAAACGGTCAATCAATTAAAGTGCCCTGCCTGCCCAAGGTTTGAACCGCGTTCGCGTTTCGTCGACCCTTGCCCTCGTTTACAGCCTTAGCGCGGCGGATCCACTGCGATGGGATCCGGCCGTGTGCGACGAGTACATTGGCTGCTGCGTGGGCAACTTGTGTCTCGCCCGACAATGTTCGAGTCGTGCCGCAGCGGCCAAACGCTGTGCAGGTATGCGGCTGTCCGAATCTTGTACCCCGACCCGAGGTGGGTGCCACTGAACCCCGATACAAGCATGCATCTAAGCCAGTGAAGCTCCGGCGCTCACAAGTTCTCATTTCACAGACTACGATGAAGGGAAAGATAAACTTTGGACATGACGATTGGATAATTAGTATGCAGACAATATCCAGAAACCACGCGTAGGGTATATTTTCAGGATGAGGTTGGCAGCACTCGTCTACAGGCGGCGTGGCAGGCAGGCAGGTCGAGGGGAAAAGTTGCCCCCACTGACCGCCCGCACGCAGGCGTCTGCGTAGCTCCCGTCCCCGAAGTACTCGTCCCTCAAGGTTTACTCGTATTATGCACGTTGCAGGCACCAAAGCATCCACCCGCAACAAAACACCAACAACCCAGCATCCACCAGCATCCTCCAGCATCACCTCCATCGCCGCCCCGCCGACTCGCATCCCCTTCCTTGCCCTTTCCTCCCCCTCCCCCCTCTTTCCTCCCCCTCCCCCCTCTTTCCGCCTTCGTTGACTTTCATTCACCGGTGCCGAAGACGGCTGGTCGGCTCACCAGGCCGCTGACGCACCGCTTCGATACCGCGAACCGCCTCTGGCAGCCCAGACAGTCTTTCCTTTGTCGCCTGCCTCGCCCTTTCCCGCGCCCAGCCTCGATGACCTTCGGCCTCGGTCTTGACTTCGATTTCGACAGTATTTCTCGGCTCAATCGCGATGGCTGGCGATCAGATTTGCGGTGTCACGCCGCCCATCTCCGTTTCTCTTCCAACTGAGCACGAGAAGCGAGCCAGCGACGCGCTCGTCGAAGAGCTGCGGCGCCAAAAGACGTTTGAGAACCCATCTGACACCCAGAAGAGGTATGTCTCATGCTAAATGTCGTTTGTCTTGTACTTACATCGCCATGTTTCCCCACACAGGTACAAAGTCCTTGAGTCGCTCCAGAACATATGCGACGAATTCGTCAAGCACGTGGCCAGACAGAAGGAGCCCAAGAACGACATCCTTTTCAAAAACGCTCGAGGCAAAGTTTTCACCTACGGAAGCTTTCGCCTCGGCGTCTTCGGACCCGGCTCCGATATCGACACGCTCGTCGTGGCCCCCAAGTATGTCACTCGCGACGACTATTTCGAGTACTTCCCCAGCATGCTCGTCGACATGGCCCCCAAGGGTGCCATCACGGACCTGACCGCCGTTACCGACGCTTTTGTTCCCATCATCAAATTCGAGTACTCCGGCATCAGCATCGACTTGATCTTCTCGCGCCTGATACAGAAGCAGCTCTCCCCTGACCTGCAAGACCTTAAGGATTCGGGGCTTCTGCGTGGGCTGGATGAGGCTGAGCTGCGTTCTTTGAATGGTACTCGCGTCACCGACGAAATTATGAACCTTGTTCCCGAACAAAGCACTTTCAAACTTGCCTTGCGGGCCATCAAGCTCTGGGCTCAGCGCCGCGCCGTCTACGCAAACATCATGGGTTTCCCTGGTGGTGTGGCCTGGGCAATGCTCGTCGCCCGCGTTTGCCAGCTGTATCCAAAGGCGGCCACTTCTGTCATCGTCAACAAGTTCTTTCTCGTCATGGGCCAGTGGCGATGGCCTCAGCCTGTACTCCTCAAGCCCATAGAGAGCGGCCCCCTTCCGGTTCGCGTTTGGAACCCCAAAGTACGTTTTCCGTTGCCTCCTTCACTTTTATAGTAAGCAATACCATGGCTGACCAAGCTGTGAGTAGGCCTATAAAGGTGACTCCTTTCATCTTATGCCAGTCATTACACCAGCGTATCCCTCGATGTGTGCGACGTTTAACGTCACGCGGTCTTCTATGACCATCATAAATCAGGAGCTCCAGCGCGGCCTGGAGCTGACAGAGAGCATAATGGTGGGCAAGAGGCCATGGAGTGATTTGTTCGCCAAGCACACCTTCTTCACTGCGGACTACAAGTACTACATATCTGTCACCACGGCGAGCAAGGACAAGGAAGCGCACAAAACTTGGTCCGGCTACGTTGAGTCTAAGGTTCGAATGCTCGTCCAGAAGCTAGAACTGCACCAGTCCATAGCGCTAGCGCGTCCCTTCAATAAGGGGTATGATCGCCGCCATCGCTGCAACGATGACGCGCAGATTGCGCAGGTGCAGGAAGGCAGTCTCGACTATGTTCTCAAGACTGACGATAACGCCGCCAACGACGACACAACCAAGAAGCAAGAGTCTCCGGAGGATAGGGAAGGGTCACAACCTCCCTTCCCGACTGATGTTTATACCACCACCCACTACATCGGCCTGGAGTTGGAAAAAGGTAAGCACCGTCTCACCTCTTACCATAAAAAGCAATCCCTGTCACAAGGCGTACTCTTAACCTTGAGCCTTTACAGAAGCGAAATCCCTTGACCTATCTTATCAGGTAGATGAGTTCAAAACCCTCTGCACGACGTGGAACAAGTACAAGGAGGAGCTGCAACCTCTTGTTTCCATCGGCATCCAGCACGTGCGGAAGTAAGTTGAGAGAGGACCAAGGTTGGCCGGACACTGCTAATTGAAATGCGCAGCGTCAATCTGCCCGACGACGTCTTCGACGCGGGCGAAGCGAGGCCACAGAAAAAGGGTGCTAGAGGTGCCATGAACGGCAAGAAGCGTGGCCCGTCCGAGGTATCTTTCCATCATCGTCAAAGGCTCTCCTTGTTCCGAATGAGCAAATGCAGTGCCGCGGGCAGACGTCCCCGGTAGTGTACGGAACGAACTAACAGGGGTTTTAGGACAATCCTCCACCACCGGCGAAGCGACCGCAGACTTCGGTTGTCGCTGCCGGCTGAATATGACCAAACCACTTGGCCCATTACGGTCGATGATCTGGAAAAGCATTTATGAGCGATGATAGGCCGTTTATCTCGCTTCCAAGGAGCTGGACAAGGCTCGATCCCACAAAGAGCCCCTCTTACGTGATTTCTCCTGCTGACACGTAAAAAGTTGACGCAGTCTGCTTTCATAAGGTACCGCTGGACCATTACAACTCGTCCATGTCGCTGGCCATCAATTCGATCCGCCCGCGGTCGTCATTCAGCGGTCACTGGCTGGCATCAAGGACAATGTCAGATACATGTAAGCGACATTGCTTATGGTGAGCAGTTCAACAAAGGTCTCATAACGAGAAGCCTCGCATTACATGAGGGCGACGTCGATGGGCCATGGATGCCGTGGGTCTCGGCAAATGTGGGTTGACATGTCTCGCAGATGCGCGACGATGGCCCTCATTGAGGGCTGTATCTAAGATATTTGGCCTTTGCTAGATGATGAATACAGCTGTAATTTTGAGGCATGAAGGCCTTTGCGAGTACATTCCTCCACGTTCACTGTCAGCCACCTTGTCCATGATCATGCCCAGCCTGCTTTACCTTGACATGTGCCGTTGACATCTGGATCTGTGTGCTCTGTTTTAGACTCCCAAATTTGTCGTGCTATGAAGCTGTCGGGTAACTGAGGAGCCGCTTGTTCACAGGTACGAGGCTTCACAAATCATCATCGTCTGCATCACTCCCACTAGACCAGTCATTCTGGTAGGCATCTGCAATCTCGGCGAGGCCGTTACTGAGCAATTCCCGTTCTTCCACCGCAACAGACCGAGAGGCTTGAGATCGGAGAGTCTTCATACGCGCTGACATGGTTGTCTTTGTGGACAACGTGACGCGCACTGGCATGCCAACCTGGTCGGCCGAAGCATCCGCGTAGATGTGCGGATAGCTATCCAACAAGGGGAACTGGATCCTGGATGCATATCTGTTTAAAACGTCAGCTTCGCTGCGTTCAATGATTGGGTTATCATTTGGCTTACTGTCGAACAACGGGGTTCCCCGGGATAGGTCGCAAACCAGGTTTTGACCCATCCTCATCCCCGTCGCTCGTGCCGCCAGGGCCGCGGTATGACGACAGCTGGCCAAACACCCGTCCACCTGAACCTTGACCTCTGACTTTTGTTTCAGCTCCTAGTTGGAAGAAGTCCACATCACGCGTTTTCTCGTCCACATTCTCGGCATGTGGCCCGACATTCATCTCAGCGCTGGCAAGGATTTGGTTGCCATTCGTATTCAGGCTCTCTGCCATGGTACTCAACGACGTCGGTTGGCAGCCGGACCCGCCAGCCAGCCTTGATTGCAGTGTTGCACTCTCGGCAGCCATGGAAAAGAGAGCAGATACGTGCCAGGGCGAGCTGCGGTCCACGGTGAGCCGAGACGAGAGTCGACGCTCGGGGATGGCCAGAGGCACCACTATAGAGGATTGTGAACAGACTTGGCTCAAGCTCTGCGCCGTATTCACGAGACGTAGCTGGCGTGTCGCACGCGACACGTCAACCAAGGGACTCTGCAGCCCCCATACCCAGATGCAGGACTTGGGATACTCGTCCCGCAGGGCTTCGATATACGACGAGGCGAAGCCGCCCCAGGCATCGTCCAGCGTCGTAAACACCTGAATCCCTTGCATGAGATCGCACTCCTCGACAAAAGGGCGCCAGTCCCGGTCCACAATGTCGTGTTCCTTGTCGAGCGAGTCGAATACCTCCGTGCCCATGGCAAAGCGCTCGAAGGGTCTGATGGTGGAGTCGAGCTCGTAGTCATAGAGCTGGACCAGCGACTTTGGGTGAAAATAGACTCGCGAGAAGTCTGACCAATAGCGCACATCTGAATTTGTGAGCTGTGCATGCTCGCCAGAATCTAAACTCTGCTGGTAGACGCTAGGGGCCAAGGCGCCTTGCTTGTGCAGTGCAGGTGTGCCGGACCTATGGCAGTGATTAGAGAGAGGAAAAGAGAAGCAGAGTCAAAATTCGCCGAGGGGCTGGACTTGACGAGCATGAACACGCTTGACGAGTGCGAAGCTTACCAGAGAGAGTCAGCGGCTGCATCTGACTCCAACGTAGCATCATATAGCGGATTGATCTTGCGCAGCGAGCCAAAGCCGCCTTTCAAATCGTATATGACCGTCCTGGGCAGAAAGGTTTCAGAGCCATCTTGCCCCTTTCCCTCTCGCCAGTGGACATTGTGGTCGATGAGGGACTTCTCCTGTTCGCCGTAGGTGAAGTAGGATTCTTGTGTGTTCCAAAAATGCGTGGCCGTGTAATTGCTGAGGTTGCCGAGCTGGAGAGTGACGATTTCACGCATGATGGACCGAACCTGAGCAGCCCAGGCCGCGACTTAGATATGAGGCTGTCCTCAAAGCGCGCTGGCCAGTAAATTGTGCGCAGTTCAGAACCGGCTGCGGCTCGACGTCGAGCACGCAGTGCATTAACCTGATGAAAGTTACTTGATATGTTGAATACTTTGCTCACCTGAGGCTGTGTAGGGTAGGCCGAGCATGCTGGCTCAAGTAAACCGATTACATAATAAAGATTTGGCGTCTTATAGGGCCGTCGCGTCCGACGAAGCATTTCGTCATAGCAACTTCGCAAGGGTCTGAAAACAACTGAGATGGGATGAGTGAGAGACGGCTGTCTAGCCCGTAATAACGCACAGATTCATCATATGTTTTACAGACCTTGAACGACCCTGTGTTCACCCACACCGCTGCCGCACCGTCGCCATGTCCGCTCCAACCGCGACTCCAGCGAATAGAGGGTCGGATGCTCCCAGGTCAGGCCTCTGGGCCGAGGTTGAGTCGCTCAAGACACCCGTGGCCAAGGATGTTGCTCCTACGCCAAAGGTGGGGTCCAAGGCACCGTCGATGTCTCGGCTTCCCCTGCCGGATGGGCGCAAGACCCTGATCCTTTTCCTCCGCCACTGCGGATGTCCGTGTAAGTGCTGCTCTGACCTCTCGATGAGCGACATTGCGCAACGCCGTATAAACCCCGTCATGCTCGCTGACGCAAGCACGCAGTCGCGGAAAAGTCTTTCAAGGCTCTGACCGCCGTGTCTGACAAGCACAAGAACACCGGTCACTGCATCGCCGTGTCGCACTCCTCAGCAGAAGCCACGGAGCGATGGGTACCCCAGGTCGGAGGCCTTTGGCAGACGGACATGATTGTCGACGAGGGCCGCGACCTCTACGCCGAATGGGGACTTGGCCTCTCCAACACCTGGCATATGATGAACCCTTTTTCTCTCTACTCGGCCTATCGCCTCGGCGCTGACGAGGGTATATGGAACCGGCCTACAGAGAGCGGGAGTCGCTGGCAGATCGGCGGTGCTTTCGCCGTCGACGAAGAAGGCATAATACGCTGGGAACACATCTCGAGCTCTGTTGCGGACCTTCCGAATTTTGACGCTGCTCTCGAAGCACTCGGGATTGCTGACCAAGATGCCTGAGATGCCATTTGCGAATAAAGAGCGGGGGACTACTCGCCGCTCATGGCGTACTCAAAACAGCTGAGACGTATCGTCCACGATGCGCTATCAACGTCACACTACTTTACGACTGTCACTTCGTTTAATGCCGGCAACGCTCACGATCTTCGGCTGCAGAAATGCAAATACTCTTGAGACCGGCCGTAGCAGGATGCTCAATCTGGTTTTCCATGAACTGTCTCGAACCTTGGTTGCGCAACTGAATAGTCATGTCTCAAAAACACACTAAATACCGGGACCTGCGGGCCGCCGTACATGTTTGAATGCTTATGGAGTCAGACCGGTATGATATGAGGAATGCAAATAGCAATTCTGCAGGTTTACTGCAATAATTCAGTGCAAATGCCCATCTACAAGTCTCAAGTGTCTGAGTGGCAATCTAGGGGACAACGCGCCTTTGTGTGCATTCAAAAACCGGGAGCTAGATAGGGGGTATTGTGTACGAACGCACTGTACAGTGCGACTTCAAAATCAATGCCAAATGTCAACAGCGACAAAGCCAGCCACGCGCAGTCTGCCTGCCCACAGTCCAGAGACAACCCTTTCGACACGCCTTTGACAATGAACGAATTCTGGCACGAAAAGATCATACTGTAGGGCCTTGCATCAACTGCACAGGCTTCAAGGCACTCTTCGGGTACTTTCAACGAAAGAGTTCATAGATGTCGACATGCTGTGCTAATCATTCAGTTCATTGAGATGATCAACACATTGTCAAGCACCAGGCTGGTGACAGCTTCACGTCCCAATGGTGTGCCAACTCGGGTCGAATGAGCCACGCAGCGAGGCAGCCCAAGATTCCAAGACTGCTCAACAACTCCAGGGTGACGCTCCCACCGTGCTTGATCTGGCTCGCTAGCTGCAAAAGCCCAAGCGGATCTTGGTGATTGGTGTTTATGGGCCGCGCGACAAGGCCATGCCGGGCTCTTCTTTGGCGCGGTCGCTTCGTCTTCGCAAGTGGCATCTCGCGCCTGGCAGTATCTGGGCCTGAGAGTTGCCGAGAAAGATCAAATCTCTCACAATCCAGGCTTTGGCGCAAAGCCTCTGCCCAACTGGCCACTTCTACCCGGCCCCAGTACTGGCGTTCGATGTACGGGTTTGTCCCCGCATAAGCAATCAGGGCTCCATCATGTGTCAGACGCCGGCGAGTCAGGACAGAACGCGACGTGCTATTTCGAAGCCAGCGCCGGCGCCAGTTGACAGACTTGACCGCAGCGGAGTGTCGAAGCCATGAGCTGCCATCCACAGAGAAAATACGGTCGACTAACTCTCCAAGCTCCGTAGTCACCAGGGGTTGTAAATATTCGGAGCTCATGAGGATGCTCGCATCTATAGTGTCACGCTCAGGCCGAGTTGCACTGGAAACCGCGTATATGTTTGGAAGCTTCAGCTCCTGGGCGTGTTCCGGGTTTGCGAAAGAGAAGCATTCCAGATCTTTATCGCCAAGTGACTGTCGAATCCTGTCCCTGGAAAGCCTTATTTCCTCGTCAGTGAGCTCATCTGCACGTGCGAGTAGTGGGATAATGTTCGTCATCTCTTGCAGGCTTTTGATGCATTGTATATCGGCGAAATTTGGGCCTAAGCTGCATTAGTCTTGAGAACTCTCGGACAAGAAGAGTTTGTTTGAGCTTACCAGAATGCGGTAGCATGTATAGCACGCCATCAACATTTGACTCGCCTCCGCCACTTAAGAGTGCACATAGGTCTCCATCGTCTATTGGCTTATCGCAAAGGCGAATCAACTCTGATTCAACATACTGCAGCGCTGGCTGCGAGGCCTAGATTTGTTAGCTGATTCAGTCTCGCCATCTTCGCCGTGAGGCTTGCCTTTGCATCGTCCGGGGTTGCTGTGCAATCGACAAAACATAGATTCCTATCTAGAATCTCGTCTGCCGTTGAAGATCTCCGTCTTTTCACGTACGTCGCAGGATCCAGATCAGCTCGCCACCAAGGATGAGGCCGCGTGCTGGCATGGATCTCGGCGATTTTGTGGCACGTGGACGGGTTGACAGGGTCCATGTGTACAATATGATCGCAGCACTGAGCCATGGAGAGAACCAAAGATGTTTTGCCGATCCCTGCCATCAGTCAGTAATGTTGCTGGCCAGTCCGAAGAAGCATTCTTCGATGTACCTGCTTCGCCTGCGACCAGGAGCTTGAGCTTCCCAAGTGACTTGCCGACTTCCGAGAAAGGACGTCGGCGGGGAACTATGAGGCTGGGCATGACCAACTGCGGTACCGTACTCCCCGTGACGCTGGCAGCGGGCTGGTGATGCGTTGACCGGATAGGGGAGAGCTCTGCGATGCTCGCTGAAACGCTGCCGGGCCCTTCCGACAGCGATATGCTCGATGCATTTCCGGGAGACGAGGGAACACTGACGGCCGACCCAGGGCCAAAGGCTTCTCTGAACGTGGTTGCCATTGGCTGCGAGATGCCGAGAGCCATGTCCGATGATGAAGGTGAGGGTCCCCGTTGCAGTCGACGCCCGGACTGGTCGGATAGTGATGAACTGGAGCTACAGCTCCGCTTGCAAGTACGATTCTGTGCGCGATGCTCCAGCGTGGAGAAATCAGAAGCCGAATCGAGGTCAGCCTCAGTAGTGATGAAGCAGCTCAGTGGTGCAACGGGCGTGGTTGAGGCCAAATCATCTGGGCCAGCGTTGCGCGTGGCTTGTCTGCCCGATGCGTCCGCTGGGTTCGGAGCTGGCCTCATTGTGGAAGAGGCGAGTCTAGTGGTACTCGGGAGTATTCGTTTGCCTCCAGAGCGACGTGGACAAAGGCAGGGGCGTGTTTGGGAGGGAAAGCGGGAGATGGAATGGGAGCGCTGCGGTGACGCTACAGCGGAGTCGCTACCGTATGTCGTAGTCGCTGCGGCCAGCAGCCGTCTGTCTTATCGCCCGGCACCTGACGCCTTTACTCCTACTGTAAGCGCGATGCCGTTCCTCGCGATAACGAGGGTGCAGTGGAGCCGTCTTGCTTGCGAGCGCGGCGCAGGCATGCGGGGAAGGACGCGCTATCGATACGACGATTCTCCCGCTTAGCGCAGGCGCGCACGCCCCACAGGACAGGACATGACATGCCCTTACCGCGCATACCGGCTTTGCGAAGCGGGCCCCTCTGCCGATGGATGGTTTCACCAGACGCCGGGCTCAGGCTTCCCAGCGGAGGCAGTCAGTCAACCATATCTTCTGCCACCCCTCCAACCAGTCCACAAGACAAGGCGTGAGGCTCTGAGTTGCTTGATTCCAGCTCTCGCAATGGACGGCAAACGGCATCCCAGCTCGTTCCAGCAGCTCGAAAAGCTCGGCGAAGGAACCTATGCGACTGTGAGTCTACCCGTTGGCGGCATCCAACTGCCCACAATCACAATGGACCTCTTGTGGCGTGGCTGACACCGGTGCTTGCAGGTTTTCAAGGGCAGGAACCGCCAGACGGGCGAGCTCGTTGCGCTCAAAGAGATCCATCTCGACTCGGAAGAAGGGACCCCGTCGACTGCCATCCGCGAGATCTCGCTCATGAAGGAGCTCAAACACGAGAACATTGTCGCCCTCCACGATGTCATCCACACCGAAAACAAGCTCATGCTCGTCTTTGAATACATGGACGGAGATCTGAAGAGATACATGGACACCAACGGCGAGCGCGGTGCTCTCAAACCCGCCACCATCAAGTCCTTCATGTACCAACTGCTCAAGGGCATCGACTTCTGCCACCAGAATCGAGTGCTACATCGGGACCTCAAGCCACAGAACCTACTCATCAACAGCAAGGGACTGCTGAAACTCGGCGACTTTGGCCTGGCACGCGCCTTTGGCATCCCCGTCAACACGTTTTCCAACGAAGTCGTAACTCTTTGGTACCGAGCCCCCGATGTCCTCCTGGGCAGCCGAACGTACAACACGAGCATCGACATATGGTCCGCCGGCTGCATCATGGCCGAGATGTACACGGGTAGACCTCTTTTCCCCGGGACCACCAACGAGGACCAGATCATTAGAATATTCCGCATCATGGGAACGCCAACGGAGCGCACCTGGCCTGGCATCACGCAATACCCCGAGTACAAGCCCAGTTTCCAAATGTATGCCACCCAGGACCTGCGCAACATTCTTCATGCCATCGATCCGACTGGTATCGATCTGCTTCAGCGAATGCTTCAGCTTCGACCCGAGCTGCGCATAAGCGCTCACGATGCCCTGCAACACCCCTGGTTCAATGACATCGTTATGCATCAACAGCAGCAGCAGCAACAGCAGCAACAGGCCTTGCATGCACAGGCACGGGCTTATCAGCAGAGCGTACCGGCCCAAGGCTTTGACAACTACTAGATATAGTTGCTCAGTCTGGTGTGGCCGATGCCAACTTGTCTGAACCTGCATTCACGCTGGGTCGTGTCAGGGATTGAAACATATGCGTCGCTCATGTTTGGGATTTCTCTTTTCTTAGGAAGTGTTGTTATGATCTGAAGGTTTCAGGGAGTTATGGTTAACATCACCTTTAGATGGAGGAAGGCGTGTTTTTTGTTACACAGCGGACGCTCGGCTGAGAACACTTGTTCAGTCGAATCATACTAGCGAAGACTAATAATGCGCATCAAGCCTCTCAAAAAAATCAAGTTGCCGTTGGCGACAACGTTTGTCTATGATCTTAAAGCCTATTGATAAGACTGCCATCTACGGGGCTCTTGAACTTGCGCTTGTTTGGTTCCTTGGACCAGGTTTCAGCAAGGGCTGCTGTCTCATCTTCTTCTCGAGGCAAGCCGATGCTCTCTCTGAGCTTCTCGATCTCATTACGGACAGACTTGGCGACATCAATCCTCAACTGAACCGCCTCTGGATCGTGTCTCAGCTGCTCCACATTGCCACGGTCGACCAGCCGTTTCCACGCGGCACGGTGATGGCCAAACACGCAGTCCACGTCTGTGGGTTCTCCAATCACGACTCTGACCCGCTTGCCGACTCGAGGCAGAAACCGCGGCCACGATCTGTCTTCGGGCATGATGGACTGGGTGCCGTGGATGAACATGGGTATGAATTCAGGGGCCGGGTCGCTCTCGAGGATGAGTCGCGAGATTCCCCACTTGAAGTATCGCAGGCCACTGTCAGGACTCTGATGGCAGCAGGCCTCGGGGAAGACGTGGACCCAAGCATGACGATTCGCCGTATAGGCTGCCGGCGAGGGAAAAGAGTCCGTTCCATCCGTTGAGAAGAACAGTTTCGGGAAGGTCGTGGACTTGGCTGGGCTGGACAGAAGCTTGATGGCCTCGGTCATGGTAGGCTGGTATAGTCCGCCCAGCGGCGAGTGCCACAGACGGCGCGTGGGCAAGACTTGCCCGAGGCTGAAGAAGGTGGACGTGACCCTGCGGATATGTCAGGTTGTGCTCTCATTGACGGCGTAGCTTAGAGCCGTGACGAACCGATTTTTGAAGCATATGTCATGGGCGCCCATACCCCATCGCAGGTTCTCGACATCGAAGGCGTAGCGAAGGGGAAGAATTCCCCACATGAGAGGGTCATCAAGACTGTCATGTGTGTAAGCTTCAATCAATATGACATGACATGCAGAAGACAAGCGCAGCATACACGGCGACATGGTTACAGACAGTCAAGAGGCCGCGCTCGCGGCCCTGCGTCTTCCGTCTATCGAGGGTGCCGAGCAGGTGGCCCAAGCCAGTGACCTCGACATTGTTGAAGCCGTAGAGGAAGCCCCTGGAGAGCGCTCCCACGGTGCCCATGACGGCCATGGAGGCGAGTCGCCAGGGCACGCCAGGGCTGGCGGGAGGGGCTGAGCCGGACATAGCGGCGCCAGTGGTGATATTCGGGGCTCTGCTGGCGATTGGAGGGTCGAGAGTTGCTCATGCCATGGCCCCATGCACCGGTTGCCTGCGGATTCAATACATGGCGCGGGCGGCAGAACTGGACGGGATGAGTCCGAGGTTGAAAGTAGACTGCTGGCCCTCTGCTGGTGCACTAAAATTGGCGCGCCCTGAGGTTTGCTGGGCGCGCTACTAAATACCGATAAGATATGGAAAGATACCTTATTCCCCACGCAGGTGAGCTGCTCTTCAAGTTGCAGCACTCACGTTTCTACACCCCTCTGCTGTAGAGAGCGTATCAGCACCACCAATCCCGCCGCATCGTTCCTGGGCGCTCAGTCGTGCTCGAGCGAGGGCGTGTGTGTTCACTGGAATTCTCTAGCTCGGACAAGATGTCACACAGTAAGTCCCGCTGGCTGGTCAGATTTCGAGCTGTGTCGTACCGCACAACCACGCGCTGCGCACCCAGCTGATTCATGTCCCCTTCCAGGCAAACGAAACACGTCGCGCGCTGTCTTTACCTCACACGAGCGGGCACTGGCCAAGTCTAATTGGGGCACGAATTCGGCCCGCCTGAATCGTGAGTCCTTCCTGCCCTTTGGCTCTTGCGGCCTGTGCCTCGGCATTGCCAGAGAGCCCGTCTCCTGCCCGCACGGCGACATCTTCTGCCGCGAGTGCGCGCTCGAGAATCTTGTGACCCAGAAGAAGGAGCTGAAGCGGGCTGAGAAGGGTCGCCGCGATGCTGAGTTGGAGGCCGAGCGCATCAAGGCCATCGAGGACGAGGAGGACCGCGACAGGGCCGTTCGCGACTTTGAGATGACACAGGCTGGCTTCTCTGCTACCAAGAAGCGGGCCTCTGCACAGAGCGCTGCTGCGCAAGACGAGCCCTCCGATGCTGTCGTTCTTCACGCTGGATCCAAAAGAAAATTTGCGCTCGACGAGTTCGAACTCAAACGCATAGCAACAGAAGACAAGGTCAAAGCAAGAAAGGCCATTGAAGACGAAAGGGTTCGTTGATTTGTTGTCTCAAACGCCAAACACCGTATTATGCTAATCAACATCTGTAGGCTGCGAAACCCACATTACCTTCGTTCTGGACGCCATCCCTTACCCCCGATGTGCACGACAGTAAGCTACCTGCCGCCAACAAGAGGAACAAGGTTACGCCGATGTGTCCGTCTTCGCCAGATGATAGCCCGCACGCGATATCCATGCAGAAACTGGTCACTATCCACTTTAATGAGGAAGCCCAACCGGCCGGCCATGACAAGCGCAGAACTTGCCCGTCCTGTCTGAAGACGCTCTCGAATTCGTCGAAGGCGGTCATGACAGAGCAGTGCGGTCATGTCCTCTGCATGAGCTGCGTTAAAAAGTTCCTCATCCCGCCTAGCAAGCCTCCCACTGCAGAGGCTGAGGCAGCGATCATGTGTTATGTTTGCGACACGCCTGTGGAACCCAGGTCAAAGAAAACAGCAGACCTCCACTCCTCACTACCTCCTGGCCTCGTGGCTCTCAAGTCGGAAGGTACTGGGTTTTCTGCACGCGGATCGAGTACGGTAGAGAAATCCGGCGTCGCTTTCCAGTGCTGAGCAGGCTTGCGCAACTTACGCCCTTCGTCGCAGCGGATAGGTCATTGTTCAACTTATCATACGTTTCCGCTTAAAGGTGGGACAATCGAACACATCCCGCGACCCATCACTTTCTCTGGAGTCTCTTTTGCAGATGTGGCTGCGATAAGACCCAGAGACGAATGACCAGGCGATGGAGCATGCCTTTCGTGAGCATGGTCAACCCGTGGCTGAAGAAGCCCTTCAGCAACTCGCCTCGTAGGCCACTATAGAGAGCACGCAGGCTCTCCTTCTTGACGATCCGGATTATGACCCCAATCACAGTCTTGTCGAGCATCTCAAGCAATCGCCGCATGATGGATTTTGGGTTCTTCGGGAAATCTTGCAAGCCCCTTTCCATTTTGGATGACTCATCGGTGTCTGCTTCGGGCATCTGGAGTCGCGTTCTCCCCGTCTGGAACGGATAGGTCAGGATGGTTGCGGTAGCCTTGCTAAAGGCGGCCAGCAGGAAAGCTGCCCATGCAACGGGGACATCCTCCTCTTCGAGAGCCGGAATGACACGCTTGGCGAGTCGACGATTGACGAAAAACGTTATGCTGGGGTTGAGGGTAAGAAAGAGAGTGGCAGAGTATCCAGACCATAGGCCTAGGACGCCTTCTTCTTTCAGCTTGTCGGCAAGCATCTCCCGCAGCGTCTCCGTCCCCGACGACATCTGCATGCGCGTGACAACACTGGAAATAGGTGTGGTGACGAGCCTGGAGCTGGCCCCTGCGAGAGCACCCATCAAAAGCTCCTGCACGACGTTGGGGTGGCGGTTGCGGCTGCGCAGATAGTTGTAGATGCCGAAGAAGAGAAAGCTGTCCACCACTGACTTGGCGACGTCGGGGCCGAGCCCGTTGTAGAGGGCCGACACGCCACCCTCATTCTTGGCGATGGCCCTCAGGGCGTCGACGACGCCATCGTACTGCTCCTGATTGCGCAGCTGGCGCTGGGCCTTGAGACGCGTCGTGACGAGGTCGAGGGGGAAGACGGCAGCAGTGGAGACGGCGGTGCCCGCTGAGCCGGACACAGCGTGGCCTAGGGCGTTGAGGGCGGCGCTGGAAGACATGGTGGTTCTTTACAAACAGTAGAGTCTTGAGGTGCTTCATACGAGTAGACGTGCCACCAGGGTGGGCGATTTCTTAAGAGAGCTCCGCCAGACCGAGGTCAAGCAGCGCGGTCGGGTTCCACTCACCAAGGGTCGCTCACTACCCAGATGCGCCAGGTCACTACGAGGTAATGAGGTGCACTACGTCATGCGGCTACAGCTAGCGACGCCCGCCACGCTCAGCCTGGCGCTGACAGATGGCATGTGAAGACGCCCACTGTCTTCTCGTCCGAAGAGCATGAGAAAGCATACCGATCATGTTCAAATAAATGCACCTCTGTCTGGCGCTTTCAGCTCGCAGTCAAGTGTTCAGTTCATACGCAGTTTCAGTGGGCAACAGGATAAGCTAGTAATAAAGCGTGCGCTAATCATTCATGAAAATCAATATGGGGTATCCTAAGTCTTGCTGGGCATTTAGTGTTTCCATGCCTCTCATTGAGGCAACGCCCGCCCGTCTGCCATCGCAAATATCAAAACGCCGCCGCGGAACCTGAGAGCGACAGAAGGCTCAGCATTCTCTACCGGTTCGAAATGCGATCCTCAACAGAGGAGCCCAAGATATGACGCCTGCAATGCCGCACCCAGGCACTGGTAGCCCCGTAACCCTCCCAGAATCGCATCACGCATCACAGAAACGCTTCAAGCGCGAGTCGTCACTGAAGGCCTCCGTGAAGGCGCAGCGCTGAGGGCAAAGCTTGCGGACCGCGCCGACCCGGGGAAGACCAAGTTGCCAACATCGGGCTCGCCTGGCGCGTCCTCGCCATCGAACATGCCTGGATGCCCATCTGGTAACTTCTGCGCCCCGTAGCCGGAGACTTGAAAGATGTTGGCACGACCGCCATTGGTGGCCATCTGCAACTGCTCGTGTAGCCGGGCCAACTGGTACTGGCGCTTGATGGGCGTGAATATGGGCTGCGCCATCAGAGGTTGGGGATTCCAGTGCGCCAGCGCACCCATCACGGCACCAGCCTCCTCGTCGGAATCGACTGGCCCGTTGTTGACCTCGTCCTCGTCTTCCACAGGGGCGTTGGCATCCAGAGCAGCCTCTGCAATGAGGCGGGTTACCGTCAGTCCTCGCTCATCGTATACACAAGGCAAACCGAGGCATAAGTGACTTACTCTGCTGTTTTGCCTGGTTCTTCTTCTGGTATGCAGCCAGAAGCATGTCATACGGAAGCGATCTGCCGGCAACCGCGCGCTTCGCTCCCATGGAGTGGCTCTTGCATGTCAAGGATCGAGCGCAAGGCTGGCCGTTGGGCAGAATGACACCGCACTGCCGTTCGACATCGACTGGCCCTGGAAAACCAATAGTGAGCAGAGGGACATGGGAGGCAAGGGTTGGCTTGCATGTGTACCTTTTGGCTTTGGCGCCTTGGGCTTTGGTTCGTCCTTTTTCTTCTTCGACTTGGGGCCCTTGTCGAGCTCTCCTTCGGCTTTCCGTTTCTTGCCCTTCTTATCTTCCTCTGGCTTCTTGCCAGCTGCTTTCTTGCCAGCAATGCTGCCTTTCTTGTCGTCTTCGTCGCTGTCGTCGTCGCCCTTGCCATCGCCGTTTTCTTCGTCGGCTTTTCGGGCTTCCTCTTCTCTAACGGCCTCCTTGGCTCTTTCTCTGGCCTCTCTGGCTTCCTTTTTCCGCTGTGCCTTTTCCTTTTTCAGCTTCAGGCACTGCGCAATGTGCGCCTTGGCTGCCGTCTTGAGTATGCTTTTCTTGCAGTGCTTGCACTGCTGCAGGTCAGGGCTGTCCTCCAGCGGTCGCCCGGTCGCAAAAGTGTCGCGAGCTGTGTCGTCTAGTTGGTTCACGACCGGGCCTGGGGAAGCCACAGAAGTGGACGGGGAGGCGCCGTTTTTCTTCTTGTCGTCTGAGTTTCCATTCACTTGCGATTAGCTGCGTCGCGTCGAAGCCGGTATGCCATGCTCGGTGACTTACCTTCAACGACACTTCCATCTCTCCAGTTACCAGGCTTGCTGTGCTTTGGGGGAGGCTTCTTGAGCTTGATCGTGCCCGATTTACCGTCCTTCTTAGATGCGACCTTGATCGTCTGATCCGAATCCGGCGCCATCTTGGCGCGGCGGCCGAGTCTCTGATACGCGACGATGGCTAGCGGGATGCTTGCTGCACCTCGAAATCGAAGGTCGTCGGTGACTGCTGTCCCTAAGCGCGCAGCAGCTCGATCTGCAGCGTTAGGAGAGTGGTGATTTGTGGCGACCGTGAACCGGACGCGACTTTGACAGGTGATGGATTGCTCGACCGTCTGACGTGGATCGCGCTGCCGAAGAGGGACTTGGCGGCGCCTGTAACAACAATAATCCGAGAGCTCCACCCCCGGATTCTGGGCGTGCATGGAGCCAACCCCCAGAGCGCTCTCTTTGATCGGCCACGCTGGACCAGGCTCCAGCACATGTTCGCCCGAGTCTTTGGCGCGTAACATGCCACATGGCACCAAGCAGGTGCGATTAGGCGAATGTGATGTCGAGTGCACTATTACGCTGTCCGAGACATTGCTAATCATTAAGAACAGCTAGTGATGGGTGCAAACACTAATATGCCATCAACTCAATCAGCGAAGAGAAGAGTCGAATGCCTAAGGTCTCCATACGGGTTTCACCCATGTGAGTCCAGCTAAGGCAGTAGATATGGGGCTGGCCATTTTACGGACCTCTGTTCATCAGTATTTCCCACAACGACCGCATGGTGCATGTCCAAGCTGACCCTCGCCATCTTCTCAAGGCATCTGGAGGCCACTGTGCCAGTCCTTGGCGTCATAGTCGTGTTCCTCCAACGCTTCTGCCCGTAAACTTCGCGCCAGGTGCGCACAGCTTCAACGCCGGAAGAGTGGGTGTAAGATTTACGGCGGTTGTGTTGTTTGAAGTTGTCATCGTTAGGGTCATCTAGATGTGGACATCGCTTGAGCCTGGAATAGGGACGGTGTTGAGAATCAAGACATCCGTAGCCAGGGCGGAGCTCAATCATAAGCGCTCTGTTGTTGCATTTTGTTTCCATGGCAGTGTCCTGCTGGAGGCAGAGTCTAAGTTTTCATGCGTCGCTAGACATCTTACTTTGCACGTAGTGGAAATTACGGTTCACTGTGACGGAATCTCTCCCCCCACAGCGTGTACATGCGGTCTCGAATAGCTCCGTGGCCCAGCGTCCGCTGCCGGAAGTCAGTGTCAGTCTGCATCAGAACATGCGCATGACAGTGACTGAGCGTGGAGTTCACAACTCACCGGATGAAAAGTCTTTCCATAGTAGGTGGGGACGTACCACATGGAATTTTCGGCCGCTACGTCGCCATGTCGATTGCGCAATAATGGGTCCCTTTCGATGGCCATAGCCATCAGGCAGAGGGCCAGCTCTCCCCAGTCTCCAGACTTCTGCGCTGGTCCCAAGCAGGCTCGACTGTCAACGAGCGGCGAAGCCGAAGAAAGCGCTCTGGCGGGAGCGGAAGCTGCAGAATGTGAAGAAGTCCTTTCAGTAAGTGGGTTGTCCTGGCCGCCGACGAGAAAGAACCATGTGTCGTTCCGTCCGTAATCAGGCTCCGTGACGTTGGGTTCGCAGAAGCGGTGTCCCTCGAATGCATCGTCGTAGTCGACAAACAGGACCCTTGGATCGGAAAAGCCGGCATTGATGTCATCGACAGAAGCGCGTATCTTGTTATTGACATTGACAACCATGTTGTTCATTCGTTGCCGGAGCTTGCGCTTCAGCTTTGGTCCTCGCCACCACACGCCGAAGGAGCATTCATCGCACTCGACTGTGTCGGCGTTGAAGAAACGGGCGTATCCGGTCACGACAATGGTGAACCACGGGTGCTTCTCCCACTGCACACGATCAAGAATCTCCATGATGACAAGGCGGAGGCGCTGTTCAAATTCGGGGCCGTCAAAGGCTTCTTGAGACCGGCGCAGGGCCTCATCGCAAGTGCCCGAGTAAAAGCTGTAGAAGCGGAAGATGCAGCTGTTCATGATGTCGAAGAATCCCAGGTCATTGCCACCGATAGACAGCAGCGCGAAGTCTACAGGAAGCGAGGTGTTCAAGGCGTCAACCTGGCTGTTTGGAGCGCCAGAGAGCAGGTCGTCAATGGTGGAGCCTGTGCAGGAGAGGAACTGCAACGCAGCGTCGAGGTCGGACTGGACGAGCTTCGGGTAGGCGTGGAGGCCATGGCGACAGTCATCCTCGGTGCCGTTGAAGCCAGTGCCTATGCCAGCCGAGTAGGAATCACCGAGGGCGACGAAGCCGGCCGGACGGCGAGCGGGCCGGAACGGGCGCCAGTCTGTCTGACGGTTAGCCAGACGTGTCTGCTTACATGCTGAGACTTCCATGCCGTCTAGAATACGACGTGCCTGGTGGTGGCGGTAGGACATGCTGCTGCTGCTGCTGATGGCCGTGCTGCTGCCAGCGTTGCCACGGGTCCTGCGCCCCTGGAGCCGACACTGACAGGGCTGCGCCAGGCCCTGCAGTGCTGGAGAGAATGAAGCCAGCCAGCAACAGGCGTCGCATGCTACTGCTGTGGCATCAACAGTCACGGTGGGCGTGTTTGCTGGATCGTGGCAGGTGGGAGTTGACGGGGCCGGATCAAGGATCACCCCGGGCGGTGGGAGCAGCATGGCGATGGATGGAATTGGACACCGGGCATCTTACGTGCTCAAGTAAGAATAATCCGACCTGCGTACCACGTCGCTTACGCGCGCGTCTCGTGTCTTCATCGCAAGCAAACAGCCCTGGCTAGTTTGCCCGCCCCGCCGTATACCGGTACGTGCAAACAAAGCGTCGGGTCGTTTCAGTGGCATCCTGCAGCGACAGCGCGTGGGTTGGGGGGTCGTCAAGCGACCAACTTGGCAGAAATAAATGTTGGCGCCATTCTCATCTGCCTCGTCGCGGGCTCCTGGAAGCTTGGCTCTGCCCCCCTCCTTTTCTGCCCCTCCCCCGCCATCAGCAAGAGATGCACCCGCGTCCATCCAGTCCTCGAGGTCCACCCAACCCAACCCACTCGTGCTAGGAATATCCATCACGCATCGGGCGCGGCTCCGCTCGTGCTGGCAGATCCCGGAAGGGTGACGTACTTGGCACCACACCTCGTCAATGACGCGACACGGCTCGAGGATCCCTGCGTGCCACCAGTCCACCACGGCCGCCTGGCCAAGCTTTCTGGCGACGCTGGCGCACAGCGTCAAGGCTCGTGCGGATTGCTGTTGGCTCGCTGTGGAACGTCGAAACCAGGCTCCGTGGACCCATGGCCTCCTGCACCCTAGCGGACACAACGTCATACATACAGGTGCGACCTGGCTTTGCTCGTCTCCGCCACACGTTATCCGGTGCCCAAGTCGTCATTGCCTGCAGCTGACCAGCCTTATCTCTGGCCGTGGCTTTGGGGGATGCTTCGAGGTGGCCTCTAGCCGGGTGGGTCTGGCCGTCCGCCGTGTCCCGCGAATGCCTGCCTGCCTGCCTGCCTGGATGGGATGCCTGGCCTGGCATCGCCGGCGCCCCTCCAACGACGTCAGAGTCGGCGGCCGCACAGCATCTGGGCCCGTATTAAAGGTCCAGCCCTCCCGTCCCAGTGCTCTCCGCCTTGGTGCTCTGCCTCGTAACTCGCTCCGATTCTCCCAGTAATCACTGATACTCCCCCATCTTCGCAACAGCCTTTATCTCCCATTGTCGTGCAGAAGCACCTCGCCACCTCATCCCGCCATCCTGTCGCCGTCTCATGGAGACCATCAGCAACATGGCAACCCAAGCAGCCAAAGTCGTCTGGGGAGACGGTGAAGAGCACAAGGAGCCCGTCTCCGGGGCCACGGGTGACGTCTCCAAGGGCGAGCCCTATGATGCTGGAAATTTGGGTAAGCGCCAGCTCTACCACAGCCCAGATGATGGCCCGTGATCCGCGCGCCCATGCTGACAGAACGCGCGCAAGAAACCTCGGACCAGCATAAGCTCGAGAAGAAGATGAGCGGCGAGCAAACCAACCTCTCGAACCCCAGATCGGAAACAAACCTAGATCAGAAGACAGGCACGACCTCATCTGCCACAAACACGGCCACATCCGATACGACCTCAACCGCAACTACTACCGCCGGCTCCGGTTCCGGCTCTGGCGGCCCCGGCTCTGGCTCTGCCCCCGGCTCTGGCTCTGCCCCCGGCTCTGGCTCTGCCCCCGGCTCTGGCTCTGGCCCCGGCTCTGGCTCTGGCCCCGGCACTGGCTCCGGTCCCAATGCCGGGCCCGGTCCTAGCTCCGGCCCTGGCTCCGGCCCCAGCTCCAAGCCTAGCACCGGCCCTGGCGCTGAACCTAACACCAGCTCTGGCGCCGCGGACGGGAACAAATCTTCGGCAGGCAAGGATGAGGGAGATCCCGACCAGAAAGTTATGGGCGAGGGACCAAAGCCCCTCGCTGTCGTTGCTAAAGAACACGGTGGTGACGCTGGTAACAACACAGATAAGTACAAGGGCGAAGGGGATAAGAAGGCTACCGGCGCCGGCGGGGCGGGTGACAGCGACGACAAGGCCAAGGATAAGGCCAAGGACGACAATAACGAGAGCGAGGGGACCGGAGAGCAGTATGTCAAGACCACCGGGCTCGCTGCCGACGGTGGCGACTTTGACGCTACAAAGCCCGGCGCCGGAAGGGAGGCTGATCGTGAGTCTCATTGAGTTGTCAGACCTTTACGCCTTCAGAGCGGGTTTACTGACATATACCTTGAACAGGCCTGTTGGAACAAAAGGGAATTCATCCTCAAGGTGGTCCCTCCAAGGATTCCCCGAAGGACTCTCACAAAGACTCCCACAAGGATTCCCACAAGGAAGCCTCGTCGCCGACTAGTGGCGGCAAGGACAAGCCGAGTTTGGGGGAGCGCATCAAGAATAAGCTGCACAGACACTGAAGGAAGGCAAGGAGAGCAGGACCCTTCATCTTACGACTCATGCTTGGTTTACGCCTCGTTCTTTTGCTTGGTGGCTGCAATTCCGTATACCTCGCTGCTCGCTCTTTTCGGCCTGGCCATCGATTTCCAGACGGGATTCTCCTCGTCCCCCTTATTTATTTATTTACTACCCTCCCGGTTTAGCCTGATGACAGGTTTCATGACGATGCCGTCTACACAAATCGTGAACAAGTCTCACGATGGCCCTGTATTATAGCAACACCTGATGAGCTTCTTCGTCATAATGCTTCATCAATTCTTACTCAAGCCCTTCCACAAGAAGCGTAATTTTGATTCCAAGGACTAGTTCAATATTCCAAGTCCAATCAATTAACCTTGTTTGGCCACCCGTAGAGCCACCACTCCCCACACTGCGGCATTCGCTCCCCTTCCCATTACCGACCACGCGTTGAGAGGTGACCATTTACACTCATGTGATTGCGGAGTACGGTAATGGGAGAGGAGAATCGGTCTCTCGATCCATGGGAGGCAGGATGAGCCACACCAGTAGCGAATAAGGTTCAGAGCACGGCCGCCAAAGCTCATGCGAGCATTTACGATTGTGCCCGTCTGGCTATGACACAGAAGAACAGATACTACTCGTTCCATCCATAAGCATCAGCTTCAGTTTCTTCAGACATTTTGAAGTCAGCCCAGAAACACGGCAAATGCATCCGCTCTGTATCCCCTCGCACTCGACAGCCGAGCTGGACGCAGCCCAGCATTCGTTACAACAGCAAACTGAGTGGCGGTACTACCTCAAACGTCAAATGTCTGCTGCATTTGTCCGCCTTGACGCAGAAGCCCTCTGGTATCTTGTACAAGTACCCTGTGTAATGAGACGGCGTTCGTGTCATCTCATTCATGTCGCCAGGCCAATTATCCAGCGCCCAAACAGTGAATCCCGGCTCCGTTTTTCGAATCAATCAGATTCAAGAAATGCAAAGGCTCTCATCAAGCCACCAGTGAGTGAAGTCGCAGTTCAAGTTTAGATCCCGCTTTCATACCTGCTCAGAACTGCTCGTCGACCCATCATCATGACGTGCCAGAGGTGCCACCGATCCAATATGTACATTCAGGGAGATCGTCCATAATCTTTCCCCTACTCTAGGATGCTTCGCGATGCGCACCCCAAGTTGTGTCGTCCTACGCCAAGGACGCCTCTGTCGGGCCTTCAACCAAATACAGCAATGCCAGCCCGCAAAAGAGGGATGCGACGCCGCCTCCTCGTCTGATTGTGCTGTGTGAGTCTATATACAAAAAACATAACGATTCGTGGAGCTGCCATGCCCCTTTTGCCTTTACAATCACCTCTCACAACTTCGTCGTTAGTTGCTGGTCATGTCTCGGGCGTTGGGTGGCTGACCACGATAGAAGGCGTAGGCCGACCCTTCGCAGATTCCAAGGGGGCACCCACGTCCAGATTCGGGAGGGCCAGACCTCAGCCAACTGCGCCGTCCCCAATCCCTGGAGATTGATGTTCGCGCACAGTCCTTGGCAGCAACATGGCATCACGCCAGGTTTGTCCTCCGCTTTCTCTCGGTTGTCTTATCTGTCGACCCGAATCTTAGTTCCCATCTCCAGCGGAGATGCTGCAGGCTGCCCTTGGCTTCGACATTGCTGGACGCTTTCTCGCTTGCCATTTTGTCGGGTTCACCGTCGACCTTGCAGGGTTGAGACCTGGCAGTCGTCGCCACTAGCTTTTACGTGCTTAGAGGAAGCCCGACTCGGCTAAGACCCTGTGGAGGAAGAGACCATCCAGTTAGCGAGCAGTTTGGTTTCACGTGGAGAGGCAACAGATAGCATGCATATGGGCATCTCCCCCGGCCGACTGTGCGTTCAATGCCAGACATCGTAGATTGCAGAGCGATTTCGCGAAGCTACGTACCTCACAATCTTCTCGTCCTCGCGCTCACGAGGCTCTATCTGCAAGCTCTTGTCGTACATCTCGTGTACATCTCCCGCGGCTTGCATGTTGCTCAAAATGTAATCCTGCAGCTCGGGAACTGACTGCAAAGAGTAGCCCACGTTCTGATATTGCTGAATGTCGCGTATTACTTCCGCGGTCTTCGCCCGCTTGGCAAAGTTAATGAGATTGGTCTTTTTGATGATCGATGGGATACCGTCCTCGATAAAAGTCAGGTCCGTCAAATATACACCTGTCCTCTGGTCAATATCTTCTCATGCTCGTCGCACCTGGGGACTTGTGTGTCCGAACGAGTGTTGGCCGTACCGAAAAAGGGAATGCAAGGTGGATTCGCGGCGTGCAGGGACTCGCGATATTCGCCAAAGTTCTTGGTGCTGGCCATCAAGCGACGCATTGTTTCCAAGACACCCTGTGATCGCTGGGGGACTTGGTCCCAGGTTCGCTTCAGGCGAGCAATCGGGGCCGTGCCAAGTGCCGATATGATTGACGTCAGTGTTGAAAAATTATTCAGGCTCCGACATTTCTACGCGAGGTCAGCAAGGACAAAGTGAAGGGACCGTGGGAAGGAGCAGCAAGCAAGACTGACATCGGCGACAGCAACAAAGTGTTTGATGACCACTACGCGCTTCTTGACATCCATTTGGGCAAGGATCATTTCCGCCACCCAGTTGGTCATCTGATTCGAGTGAAGAATCAAAGCCTTGACATTCGGTGCCGGGTCCGGCTCGCCTTCTGCCACCTTCTTCTGCCACGTCTTGTTCAGGCACTCAGAGGCTTTGATTTTGCCGTACAAGCGAGACTCAATGATCGTTAGCTGGCGCGCAAACTCGGTGACGTCAATGTCGAGGAATTTGAGCTTCTTCATGTTCTTCGGCACGATAGGTGTCGGAGTACTCTGGTTGAGCGTTTGAATCATCCGGCGAGCCCCTGCCTCCTTGCCGCTCAGTCTCTGGTCGAGAACTGCCATGAGTGGGCCCGAGCCTGGCGTCTCGGTCGACTTGACAGTGTCCCTTGCAAAGGTGTACACGTCTCGGATCAGCTGCTTCGCTTCTTCGTTGTATTCCTCTTGCCAGAAGCTATCAAACCAGCTCTTCAGAATATTCACCACGCGGAAGCGAATCAGCTTCTGCTTGCGGTCTCTCCAGTCTTCGTAGTCAGATTGTGTGAGGCCCTCGGGGGGTTGTATCCCAAAACGCTTTACTAGCAGCTCGAAGAGTTCCCGCGCGGACGTGAAGGATTTGTACGTCAAGAGAAATGTGTTGTTAAAGCTGGAATCGAGCTTATCGTGTCGTGTGAGTTGCTCAACGAGAGCGAGAAGAGATCCTCCCTTCACAGTGTGCACCGCCGTCTTGGTGTCCCACGAGACGTCGTTTTCATAGTCGAGCCGCAAGTGATCTGGCGTATCGTCGTTCGCCTGCAAGCTGGCTTGCGGTGACGGATCCTCGCCAAAGATCTTCTTAACCTTGGAGTAGTCACCTTTCCTGAAATTGCCTGATGGCGGCTCTCCTTCGCTGAACGATTGCGCGGTGATTAGAGGCGGCCGGATCATAGCTGTCCTCGACTCCGTACGTTGATGAGGTCGCTCGTATGGCATTGTTTCACCTCGCTGTAGCGTGCGTGGTATCTGTTCTTCCCGAGAACGAGGTTCGACCTGCGATTGTTGTTGCTGCGTGTTGATCTGTACTTGTTCTGATAGTAACTGAAGGGAGAAACCAATGTGTGATGAGTTGGTCTCTAGAGCCCGCGCGCACTGCCGCACATAGTCGAGGCGATTCTCAAGCGATTCTCCTCGCACCTCATTCCATTCGTCCGCCAGTGGGCCAGCGACAGCCTGACAACCAAGGAGGAGGTCTGAGATGTTGTCATATAGGCTTTGTTTGTTGGTACCGAAGTCGGCGAGCTGAGGAGTTTGAAAGCTGTTGCCGAGGGAGGAGAGGTCGATAGACTCAATCATGGCGATCCAGGGCTTGAATGTGTCCACCACTTTGCCGCCGGTGAAGCAGACGTTGTTGCTGATGACTTCGTGGCGGTACGGGGTAATAATCTTCTCTGATGTGACAAGGCTCTTGTCAAGCTCTCGAATGCTTGACACTAGTATCCGTTTCTGCTCGTCCAGTCTCTCGAGGAGCTTGCCATCCAGGATTGCTGTAGGGTCCACCGCGCCCTCGTCATCATCCAAGAAATTAGGTGCAATGAGATCTCGCGGTCCCAAACCGTTATTCTGCCAACTCCCGCCGGCGTTGCTACCAATGACGAACCCGGGGAACAGGCGCGGGATCTCTTCCCCTCTCTGCTGTCTGGCAACCTCGACATAGCTGAAAACGCCAAGGAGAACACCGTCTGCCTCTTGCAAGCACTTTTGAACAGATTCGGCATTCGGCCAGTCGGCTGCGGCGATGTGCGACGAAATGACGAGTTTCGAGAACTTGGACATCATATCCCTGAAGTGAGGATATAGAGCCTTATTCGTGGATATAATTGAGGGCTGACCAGAGTGATTGTCGGTTGTGCCCGACCCGGCAGCCAACAGTAGGCGGAGGTGATCAGAAATGTCCTCGGCCCTTGCGACGTATTCGGAGCGGCTATTGTTTGTGATGGCCTCGCGGTATCGATCGATTGCGCGCTTCATGTTGGACACCAGCAGACTCCAATTCAGCGGCGGGGTTGATCCGTCGTCAAAGAAGGATCGTGGGACGCTCGTGGTGGTCGGGAGGTTGTAAGTAGTGCTGGTGAAGGACGTGGCCGATGCTATGTTCGGAGGCTGGCCGCCGACGGACTTGCCATTCGCAACAGCGTCAACCCTCTTCCGCCGTACTGGAGAGGCACCGTTCATCGAGTCCATGGAGGTAGAAGGAGATAGGATACCGTTGAATGAAGTCCGATTCCGAGACTTTACAAGCATGGTTAGAGGTTTGGAAAGGGCATCGCCGTGAAGGGGGTTAGAGAGCAAATACCGCGTATCCTCTTGAAGCTAGCAGCAAAGACTCCCCTTCGGCCTCCGAAGCAGAAGTAGCCGAGTCGTCATCCTCGTCCTGAGTCAATCCTCTCGCCATCAACTCGGGAGGTGGGCGAGTCTTGTCTGGCATTGTCACGTTCATGCGATCGCGAGGACCGGTCTCGGTGGAAGAGTCTGGCGACTCGAGAGGCAGTTCCATGCTGCGATCGCCCGTCATCATGTTGTAGTAGAATAGGCGTCCGTCCGGGGTTGCCTGAGGGATCCAGAAATCAGCTCTGGACTTGTCGGCATCGGTACCTTCGAGGGGTAAGCCGTTGGGCCCGTCCGCTTCCGAGTCATCGTCTTGGTCGAAACTCTCATCATAGACATCGTCGTCTTCGGCATCGTCGTCAATGTGGTTCGTGTGCCCGTTGTAGCCATGGTCTGGGAGATCGTCGGGGCCGCTTATGATTTGGCAGTAATTGCTAGGGAACCAGCCACGCACGCCATTGATGACCCCGTCCCACCAGCCGCTCTCAAGCTGCGTGATGACCTGGATAACATCGCCTTCGTGGAAGCTGAGGCTGGTCCTGTCGTCTGCCTCGTAGTCGTAAAGGGCGCGCACGTACATGGTGCCCGGCGGCGCCGTGCCCACGACACCGTCCATGGTCATCGGAAGGGGCTAGAGGGGTTGTGTTGAGAACGAGCACGGTGTGGGGGATGAATGTCGATGCAGGAGTAGAGGGTCTGCCGAAGCCGTCGTCAATGCTCGCTAGAATGTGAGGCCGCGCAACTAATGGCGCTGCAGAGACAATGCGAGTATCACGATGGAAGTATGCGGCGACAAAGTCGACCTCAAGACATGGCCGGTTCACGAGTCAGCCGTGGTCCCGAGCCGAAGGCGGCGCACGATGAATTGGCGATCGCAACGAGCATGCCACCTGTATCCACGCTCCGTGAAAGGCGTCGACGTCGTGTGCGATGCGAAAGGAGGGGAGGGGGGAGGGGGGAACGTCGGTGCTCAACGAAGGAAACGTTGGAGGAGTTGAAGCGAGCTGGATCGGCGCTGTAGAGAGGGGCGAACTTGGGTTCGACTCAGCATCTGTGAATTTGGTAGCAGCCCCTGTTGGTCGGGGACGGCGGGGAGCGGGGGGGGCTGTCGGGTCTCTCCAGCTGGTTGCTGGTGGCTGCAGGTGGGTGAGGTGAGAGGGGCCGGTCAGCCATGGGTTCGTTTCTTGCAGCTGGTGTGTTCGATGCAAGTCGTCGCCGCTATGGCAGGTGGAAGCACCGAGGCATGAGGTCGCGTGGTACTCCGTCAGGTAAGGTACCTTAGGTAGTTTGATGCGAGCCGTTGCGTCTGCCGCACTTTGATGGCTGTTGGTTGGCCGAGGTAGTGGCCAGAGGGCGGCAAGCGCCTGAATCGACGCGGGGAGCCAGGCCAGCCCGGTGGTGCACTGGTGTGTCGGTGGTGCGCTGAATCAGGCCTCGCAGGCCCGTCCCCGTTAGCGACTGGGCGGATTTCAAGGTACCCCGACGGCGAAGCTCAGCGGCGGCCATACCTGGCTCTAATGAATCGTGCTAGCAGCCATGCCCTACCGAAGCCGTGCATGGATGGATATCCGGATGGATGGATGGATGGATGCATCGCAGACCGGCCAGCAACAACAGCTCGTGCCACGACGACGGCCAACATCTAGAGTTTTCCTGCTCGGCACGGAGGACTCCGCCAAAAGGTATAGTGATCAGTTATATTGCTGTCATTGAAAGATCTTATATGGACAAGTCGACCGGTGGCGGCAGCGATGAGATGGGGGGCGGGGGGGGGTCTACAAGCCGTGGGTTCTACGGCTTTTCATCAGTCGAACTGTACCTTCTGGCTGCCAGCAGATCCGCGGTGGTCGGGCCTCGTTTGGCGCACGCGCTTTCGTTCACAATAGGAGTTAGCAAGCATGCTTGCAGCTCAGGTAACACGACACGGGGGCACGAGCACAAAGCATGGCCGGCCACCACCACCACCACCATCATCACGGCGAGCGTCTCAAGTCAGGCGGCGACACAGACGGGTGCATCGAGGGATGGATGGACCCATCTCATGGCGTGTCGAGATGAGCCCTTCGCCGTTGGTGTGTGCGCTGTGTGTTAGCTCTCGCTACCAACGACTCGCCCGCTTGGGTGCCGCCATTTCCCGAATCAGATGCCTGCATGCACTTCGTACGAGCAACACGTAGGCCTACGTGCTGCGCCGATGATGATGTGGTGAGGAAGATGAGAAACTGCCCAGGTGGCAACAGTCTGACAGCTGAGGACTGTTTAGGCGCGATGAGATTGGGACTATCTGTTCTGACTGTGCCGACGCACGGCCATGTCAGTGCCTCTCTGCATGGACGAGACGAGGCTCCAAACGGGCCGCCGAGGCGAGGTCAAGGAGGAGGGAGACTGAGCGAGCACTGCCGCTGATCATCCGCGTCCATATCGTATTTCCCAGGCTGCCATGGTTGCGTAGGCTTTGCTACTATTACCGCAACAGTCGCCGCTGATGAGCGACCAGAGCTGGCCTGCCTGGCCTTTGGTCAAGCTGGCGCTGTACGGGTAGGTACTGTACGGGCTACGGCGACGCGTACTGCCATGGGGGGAATACCTAAGGTATGCTGGACCGCTGTTCTCATAATGCAACGAGCACGCAGTCTTCGCCAGCCGCCTTCTAACCAGCAGCGCCCGAGTTCGCCAAGGCACCTTCTTGTGATGCTCCGAAGGGAGCAAAATCTCACCTTCTACTGACACTACTCGTAGTACTTTGCAATACACCCCGGATGAGGTTTAAGTCTCTGTTAGTCGTACGAAGCACACCGACCCGAGCTCTGACAAAAGTGGGCGGGCAATCCCAGGAGAAGCGAGGTGGAATTGCATCGTAGCGTTCTGATCTCCCCCATCCCCGTCACGGTGAGACCACGTGGGGCCCGTTGCCAACGGGGTTAGGTCCGGAAGCGTGCCGCGGACCCGCTGCGATGGCCGTCTGCCTCTTAGAGAGGCCTTACGTTATGACAATGGAGACTTGTTGGAGCAGGCCTTGCTCCCACTACTCTCATCTATCGACATCTCTCCAGCGCCATCTTGTACTCGTCATTCGCCCCCGGCGCCGACTACGAGCACTGTTCTGAGTTGACCTTTAGACCGCCCGCGGCTTCTTCGGAGCCGAGCCCCGGTGGCCAACATTTTGCCGAAACCCCTAGCCCTTGCGCTGCAGGTGGTAGAAGACACTTGAGACAGGATGAATTGCTGCCTCGATGGCTCACGCAAACCGCCCTCTGCTCGCAGCTAGAGCATGGACACTGTCGCAAAGCTGTTGGAAGACGGACTCTGCTGGCTTACATAACAAAGTCAGGCGCGGACGCCAATGACAAGACGCGACGGGTTGCGGGGTTGCAAGTTTGCGAGTTGCCGTAGAAGGGGGGGGCGTACGTAGCGAACACAGGCTCGCTCGCTTCACCCACGCCCCTTTCCACTGCTCGTCCGTACGAGTACTGGTAGGCAAGGCAAGGCAAGTCAGGGAAGTTACCGGGTGCTTGGAGCAATTACGAGTAAAGGTAGGTACCTGGTCATCAACGCCATGAGTGGGCTCCAGCTCAAAGTGGTAGCACTGATGCTGTGGATAGCTGCAAGGAAGCTTCGCCGGTCTAGTCCGGGGCAAGGTCGCGAGCGTACTGACATGAGCTCTCGCCCAGCTGCTGCCAGTACTCGTGGGCCCAGGGCGTCGGAGGGCTGCTTCTTCTCATCGAGGGCTCTGCCCATTTGTAAGTGCTTTAATCTGGGCAATGTCATTCCGAAAAGGACAGGAAGGAAGGATTTTCTTTGGGATTTGCGGTCTATGAATGCATCATCGGTTACCGCTTCAGTCTCAGCGTGTGTCGTCCGTGCAATATTCACCGGGTGGATACTTCCACTGCTTGTTCGTCTGGCAAGGTCATCCAGTTACCTGATGAACGCGTACGGTTACAGCGAGGCATTCGCGACCGCCGACAGCTCCGGCACAGGCATTATCCACAATGTGCACCCGCGCTGCAGCCCCCCCTGGCGTTGTTGTCGCGCCAGCGAAAGGGCCACGGACGAAGAACTCTCGGTTGACTCGCGCGGACGGGATCGGGAGCGGGAGGCTTCATCCACCACGCGGCGTCCCGATGCGTAGGCCAGCACTTTATTAATGAAATTGGTTCAGGAGACGTGGATGGGGCCGAGTGCGATGCACCAGAAACGCGGTCGTGTAAGGTACGGGATAATAATAACTGCAATCACAGCTAGCACGGGCGATGGGGGAATTCAGTGAAATTAGCCCCCCTCTGACTCGGGCAAGATTAGGCAGGCTGTCCCAGCCCAGAGGACCGAGGGGCAGGGCGTGTCAGCTGAAGCAGCGGGCCGTGTCGATGCGTGCGGCGGACGGTCCTTGACCGCAGGCGACGCGCTGGCAGTACAGTGCGTTCAAGGAATGGGCAGCCAAAGCATTCAAGTCGTCTGGGGAGATTGGCGTGTCAGTGGGCCGTGGGATCAACCAGCACAAAGCTGGCACCGAAGCCACGACGGATTCCGGGATGCAAGGCGCGGCAGGGGCCCTGCACGACTGCGCTGGAAACGGGATGGCGGCGCCTGGAATGCCGCGGCCCTTCCATGCCAGGCCGTGACATGACGCGCGCTCGCTTTATCGCGAGATTGCATGCTTGGCTCTGCGTGACGGCGAGCGCATTCGAGAGATCGACCGTCGTTACGGATTCCTCGTTCAATCCCATTTTGTGTCCCGGACGTCGTGTTGTACGAGGTGCGTAACGTCGCTGGATTGAGCTATGCCAGCAAGCCTACCACGCTACCTCGGTGCCTGTAGCTTGCCGTTGTGGGTTCACTACCTTATGGTGGGGTGGAGGGGCAGGAACCGGACCATACGGTACCGCCATGCTGGCTGGAGCGGAAGCAAACAATGGATCCCCGGCGAGGACGCTGCGAAAGCTACGAGTACCGTACGTATTCGTAGCTAGCTTCGAGGACTGGGCGGGCAGTCAATGACGACAAAGTGCCCGTTGCGGCGTCGTCTAGCCTGCAATGGTTGAATCCAGCGCCGGGGGTATCGGCCTAGGACCACTCAGGTGCATTGACGAGCAAGTGACCGGAATCACACAGAGCCTCAAGCCCCCATGGGCGCGAGTTTTTCTTATTGGAGCTGAGCGGTGTCGCATTATTGAGAGGAAGAGTTCGTGACCGCCAGGAACCTCGTATTACCCGACCACGCTCTGCATGTCTAGGGCACGGTACAAGCAAGGCTTGCTGCATCCATCGTGGGCTGCCAAACAAAAGCAAACTGATTCAACCCGCGGACGCAGGTACGAGCAGTCAGAATGGTCGCGATAGGGGGCCGAGGGATTCGCACGCGCAAACGAGAGGAGTAGCCTCCCCAGCGACGTCCCTTGCACAGTGACAGCTGCAGGCAGGGCCTCGGAGCGAAGGAAGTGCTCGGGTCTGGCGCGCCTCTTGCCTGTGCCACTCGTTCCCAGTGCCGCTCTTAGACACGGCGAACCGTCCAGGTTCTCCTGACAGAATTTTCACCTTGCGGGAGCGCGGGTTGGACAGGTGGTGGCCAGCCAGCCAGCGTTTGGATTTCGGGGAGGGTTGCGCCAAGGCACAGCGCACCTCGCCGGCGCCACCGTGACAGCGGACGAGCAGCTGGACCAGCCCCCCGCCATACCCCTCCGCTGACAAGAGCCCCGCTACGACAACAGCGACCTGGGGTGAGGTTGTCGTGCCAGTGCCAGCCCGTAGCAGCCCACCACAGGGCCGGCCCATCGCTGCACAGGGGGTACGGACTACCACCAGAGGCTGCTACGAGTACCATAGGTTAGCTGGAGGTCCCGTCCCATCAGTACCTCATCGCAATCACGCCAGCGCCAAACGGCGCCAACGCTCGAGGCCCCTCCACCATGCTCCTGCGCCGGTAATGCGTTTTGCTATGCTGGCACGGGCCACAGCTGCGCAGGGCTACGAGAACCGTACTCTACGGGTATTCGTACGGGTACCTGATGTATTACGAGTACTATTTGCAGGAGGTACCTTTATCGACCACCGCAGTCATGGGATACATCGGTCGCGCTGGCACGGCGACAACGCGAGGCGGCCACTGCCTGGCAGCCAGAGGTTCCGCCCTCTGTCAGCCACCCTGCCCCTCCCCATCCCTCCCTCCCTCCTTTGCGCGCGCCCCCCCCTTTCCGCTAAATCGACCCCCCCGGACCAAGCTTCTGGCGCCTCCCCCCCCTAGACGCTTTCCCCTCTCCCCCTCTAACTCCTCAACTACTACTACCCGTACTCTCCTCTTTCTCCCATCTTCCCCTCCCATCTCATCATCCTCAAGAGCCCCCCCCCATTGCATTCAAGCTTCCCATCACCCCATCATCGTCGGCCGCTTGTCCGGAACCGACTCGTCGAGGCGAAACAGAGCCTCTGACTTTGATCCAAAACCACACACTCTTTCCATGACCAGGATACCACCGCTTCCAATGACCAACTACACGACCGATTCAACCGCAGTCACACTTTAAAGCCCACGGGAGCGCGTGCGAGCGAGGAGCTAGGAGTCGAGAGCGATAGCCCGGAATCAGACGATATTCAACCATCGTGCTGCCAGAGGACTAGTTCTGTGGCCCAAGTCGTCATCGCGAGTTACTGCTGCCGTTTCCTGCGCAGTCGAGCCGCGAAGCAAAACACGCGACTACGCCATCAAGATGCCCGGTGCCAGCGTTGCAGTCCTCCCGCCACCGGCGGCCTCGACATCATCCTCGCGGAAGGCATCTCTTGCACCAGAACGCAAGTACAAGTGCCAGTTCTGCAACAGAGCCTTCAGTCGGAGCGAACACAGAAGCCGGCATGAACGATCACGTACGTACTCGACACCGTCCCGCTACTACTACAGACCTAGCCCGGCCGATGTGTTCTTCACACCCGTCCACGTCAAGACTACTCGCTCGTGCTATTTCTTTTACTGACTAGATTTCAGACACCAAGGAGCGCCCTTTCAAGTGCATGAAATGCAGAAGCACTTTCGTCCGCCGCGATCTCCTTCTGAGGCACGACCGGACCGTCCACGCCAAGGATGGCGGTATTCCCCTGCACAGCGATGGCAAACGCCGGGCTGGCGGCCCCAAGACGCGAGCCGTCGGTGGTCCTTCGAAGACTTCTCTTCCGCTCGATACGTCCACTCTCGAGCAGATGGAAGCTGGCAACGACGGCATTTTCGATGTGGAAGCTGCCGCGATGCTCGTAGCCGATCTACATCACAAGGCCACCGCTGCTATGCGTGAGGACAGTGCTTACGAGGACAGCCCTTCCATGGCTTACTCCCCGCGCGGCTCGTCCATCATGGAGTCGACCGTCACATACCCGTCCGGCGCTATTGCCCTACCCCAGATGCAATGGGAGGGCTTTATGCCTCAGTCGGTGACGGAGCCCAAAGCACACTCGATTACTTCGAGCGCATCAGGATCTTTCGAATCGCACCAGCCGTTTGCTCCGGGGAGCGCCCTTCAATCCCGTGTCAATCAGCTGCCTCCCATGGCTGGCCAGAACGTCGGTGGCCTCGTCCCGGCACTGCAGACTATGATCAACTCCATGCCAAACTCTGGTGCCGGTACCCCTGTGCCTCAGAGCCCGTCGATGGCTGATGCATCGCATGCTGGCTTCAATGCTCCCCAAGTCACCGGCGACGAGGAGCGCAATGCCATTCTGGACACCATCCGAGGCTACGATCGTGAGCATGCCATCCCTGAAGGTTTCCGCCTTCCTGGCCTCGGTTCGCTCAACCGCTATCTCTCGACATACTTCAGCATGTTTCACCATCACCTGCCATTTCTGCATCCAGCTTCACTTACGCCTTCGCAAATGTCACCTCCTTTGCTGCTGGCGGTGTTGAGCATAGGCGCCCTGTACGCCTTCGACCAAGACCAGGCTTACATGCTTCATATTGGATCCAAGGTCCTTGTTAACCAGTTTCTGCAAAACAAGGAAAATTTCAGCTCTCGCAAGTGCCCCCTCTGGACCATGCAGAGTTCTCTTTTGAACATGATCTTTGCCAGCTGGAGCGGTGACCCCAAGGGGCTGGAGTGGGCGTGCTCGATCAAGAGTCTTCTGGCCAACATGGTCGCTGGTAACAGGTACGAGCTGAAGCTGCGGCAGGAGGCCCGTGGCACCTCCAAGCCCACGCGCGCTGAATGGGTCGAGGATGAGGGTTGTCGCCGTACATACTACGCCGTGTACATCTTCTTCGGCCTGCTGACGCTGAGCTACAACCACACACCGGCCATAGGCTTCAACGAGTTCGAGGACCTGCAGCTTCCTTCAACTGAGGCGATGTGGAACTTGCAGGTTGCAGACGAGACGTCGTGGATCGAGCATCTGAACAACTCACCTGCTGTGACCTTCATGGAGGCGCACGACAATCTCTTCCAAGGCGACACACTGAGGTACAGCGCGTTCGCTACTCGTGTCATGATCAATGCGCTGTTCCTTGAGGTTTGGTACCACAAGCGGAGCCCCGAGGCACTCCAAGACGTCGTCACTGAGTACAAGCTCCGACTCGCACTTGAGACCTGGGAGAAATCCTTGGGATTGTGTGAGTCCGAGTCGGTAGCCTTACCGCTTAGCGCACCACATAAGGGCCATCACCCTCTCATCTTCAATGCCAAGGCCATGTATCGCAACGCCCGCGCCAGGCTCGAGGTAGACCTGAAGAGCGTGCAGGAGGCCTTGCGGTATCATGACCCGTACGAAGTAGCGGCGGCCATGTCTCACGCTCGGGATCGCGTAAAGCGCTCGAGCGAGATGATCAAAGTCATTCAGGAATGCTACAATTGTATCGAGACGGCTGTACTGCAAGGCGTCCGATGGGTTGCTCGAACATCGCCGACCAGCTGGAGCGTGGAACACCCGCTTTGCGGCATGGACCTCATGATCATTCTGTCGCTGTGGCTCTATCGCCTGGAACATGACGAGGAGCAAGCGACGGAGGAGGAGTTAGACATGTACAACAAAATTCGGCAGCTGTTTAAAAAGGACTTGAACGACAGTTACATGTCTCAGCTCAGCTCAGTTGTGGCCCGGCTCTGGGGTTCGATGCTTGATGAAGTCGTGGTTTGGGGGTAAGTGTCTTGCTGGCAATCTGACGCTGCGGATGGAATGCTAACTATGTCGCTCCAGAATCACGCGCCTGATGGGAGAGTCTTTCAAGTTGCACTCACAGGCTCTTGTCGGCTACGTCGACGACCTCGAAGCTTCCTCGAATGTGTCCACCCCCTCGATGATCTCGCAGGGGGCGGATGAGGATAGCGTGTATTAATCAACCTGCGATGATTGAAATGACCTTTTCTTTGCGTCACCGGGGAATTTTTGGACTTCTCCGTTTTCCTTAGCATATACCTATCTGCTTTCAGGACTTGCACCGTGGTGCAGTCTGCTCTCTCCGCGGTTTGCTTTCTGGCCTGAAGGCCTCTGGACTGGAGTTGGACTCGTTTTGTCTTTCCAGCCCTTGGATTTGCGTCGATATTTCTTTGGGAGCTGTTCCGCTATTTCCTTCACGGCACCTGGGACAGAGCAGGTGAGCGTGCCGCTACTTCAAGCTGCTTCATAATTTTTTTCCCCCCCCTTTCCTCTTCCTCTTTGTCTTGCATGTGCGTTTGATCGTCGCCGTCGCCGTCGCCGTTCAGGTTGCTCAACGGGGAGTCGACGGATTTGGAACCATAATCGGGAACGGTGGCGGAGCAGGGAATGGAATACGGACGGACGGGTAATGCATCGTGTTTTGCGAGCCTCGGCAGAGGACATTGGATGTTCGACAGAGCGGCAGCTCAAGCTGATGGACGGCAGCACAGGCAGGGTTGATTGGCTGGTCCATGATAGCGATGCCGCTCTCTTCTCACTCTCCCTCTCTGTTGTTCCACTAGCTTCGGCACTTGTCTGGTTTTCTTAATCCTTGCGGCTTTTTTCCTCTCTCCAGCTTGCACATTTGCTTTTTGGTTCGTTTATTTCCTTGTCATTGCTTTTTGTCATGGCTTCTCAGATACCTTGTTCGATATACAGATTGTGGCATTTCGTTGACAAGCCTGAAACTTTTCTCCCTCTTCGATGTCGAGTTTTGTTTGCGCTTTTCCCAGCGCGTGTGACGAGCATACGCTCACAAGGAGGGTATGACCAGGCGCAGCCGCCGAGGACGCCCCTCGGCTGCCAACGTCGCCCTCGCGAGAGACTAGCCCGTTCGCTCGTGTATAGATACTTGCTATTTGAATCAAATAATCGCTTCTCTGTCACTAGTTTGCTCCTCGCCTCGATGTGATATGCCACGGATGCCTTGTTGCACGAATGCTTCGGCGTCCAAGCGCGCCCGGCAAACCGGCCTTGGATAGTCGGCGTATCCGGACCCAGCGCAACGAGTTGCGAGATTTCCGCGTTGTTTTGCGCCAGCAGTGAAGGACGAGCAGCACGTGTAGCGGGTTCCTGGTACAGAGTTTGGAGTACGTGCGCACCTTGCAAGAAAGCCCCGTGCAAGGGCATGATTGGACATTGAAGGCGAAGGCGGTTACGCAAGGACTGCCAATTGAGACACGTGTTGCAGGAAGCTTTGACTGGTTTGCGGCTTTTCCCATCTTGAACGACTTTCAGGCCGTCCGACATCTAGCACAAGCAGGAGCTACGATAGATAACCTCTTCTTCACACAATAAATGCAGAGTACTGAAGCCTACGAATCGGCCTAAGGTACTCAAGGCGGGTAACCTGTCAGAGGTAAGGTATGCTCGATTGGATCCCTACTGGCGTCCCTGATAGCTGTCTCTCTAACGGGTCGGGCGGTTCCTTCGCTAACAAGGAGGCGTGCAGTCGAGCTTCTCGACTAGGCAGTCTCGTCGGTTCCTTGCGCCTCTAGCGTTTTAACAGTTTGTGAGAAGAGCCGCCGTGATCGCCAGGCCCTTGAGCAAGTGCCATGGTGTGCAAGGAAGGAGAAGTTCGAATGTTGTCTTGCATGCCTTTCGTCTAATGTCAGTGGGTTCAAGAGTCTTTCTCGAGCGGCTCCCTTGGCCCCCTCCTGTCGCTATCTATCCCACCAGCTCTGACCAGGACTGCACGAGACTACTTTGGACCAACGTCCCTTCATTCTATCAGTGGCTTCAGCGCAGGATTCGACTACTCTCAGCTTGCTAGGGCAGAGATGCGCGTGTCCATCAACTTGCTGGCTTTTGCGCCATGCCTCGCGGCCGGCGTCTGCGAGTGCGGATACATGTCAAAGGGGCCGCAGGGGACTGATGGGTCGTGGATCTTCACCGATGTTATAGAAAGCGACTTCACTCAGATTGAAAACATCTCACAGGACAAGGACTGGGTCCGGCAGCAATTCAACGTCTCGGCCAAGGAAGGCCGTGGTACATATGGTAAGGCTTTCGAGCTGGACAACATTGTTCCTCATCCCAAGGCCAGCCTCAAAGGTGGCTCCGCCGCCGGCCTCGACTTGCGCGTTGGCACATTGCTCAATAACGACACGGTGCCAGGGTCCGAGATCGACTCTGATCGAATGGACATGCACTGGGGCTCATACCGCGCAGGGATGAAGCTGCCGAACATCAACGGCACGTGCGCAGCCTTCTTCTGGGTATGGCAATGAGCAAAGGAAGCCGTCGGGAATGACAATTGCTGCACACGAGTCTGACAACAGCGTGCTTCTAGTACTATAACGACACGTCAGAGATCGACATGGAATTCCTATCCCGAGAGTATATGGCCGACAAGCAAGTATATCCCGTCAACCTTGTGATCCAGTCCAAGCAGTCCATGGAGGCGGGATTTGACGCCAGCAAGACGGGGACATTTCAGCGTGTCAATCTCCGGTTTGATCCCACGGACGGATTCCATGAGTACCGGTTCGACTACCTGCCCGGGCGTGTTTTGTTTTACGCCGATAGTGTGAAGTTGGCTGAAATGAAGGGCGACGCGATACCTTCGGGGGCCGGGCACCTCATTCTGCAGCACTGGAGTAACGGTAATCCGCTATGGTCAGGGGGACCACCCACGCAGGACGCTGTTCTCACTGTCAGCTACGTCAAGGCTTATTTCAACTCGTCGGACGCCAGAAGCAACGCCGACTGGAGCAAGCGGTGCGAGGATGCCAAGAGTGCTACATGCACCGTCGCTGACGGGACTGCGGGCAATGCAAGCACCGGAGGACAGTACTTTACCGACCAAGGGGCCAAAGGTTTGGGGCTTGTTCAATACCGCGCGAGCCGAGCGACGGCGCTGATGGCTGCGGCGGCAATCTTGGTGAAGACGACGGTCCTTTGAGCTGGAGGTGCTGGGCCGGTGAAGCTATTGAGGTTCATGGGACGTCGTCTCGGGGTAAAACAACTTAGATGAGGTGGGTGAGGGTTGCTTTGTTTTGTCCTTGGTGTGCTGGTGATGGGGTGCATCGTGACGGAAAGATGGCATGTCACGGTTGCGTTGAGCGTCACATCGGTTAATACTGAAGCTGGTAATGCGCCGCTGCGACGATATGCTCCTCACGAGACAATGCACGCGCAGCCTGCGGGATCCGTGATTCTGGAACGGCCACGGCAGCGGCGCTTCCGCGGCGCGTCGTCGGAGGTGGTCAGCAATGAACCGGGCATCAAGTGACACCGCAGACGGCCAAATCAGACGACTCCAAGATGTCCCGGTCTCCAACAACGGCCACACGCCCTCTGTTTGTGCGAGAGGTGACGACAGGCTTCGGCTAACGGCAGCACACGCTGCAGAGCAGCATGAAACTGAAACAGTGGGCACGAATGACGATGCGCCCACGTGCGAATGCGAGGAACCGACGACGGCCGCCCCGTGGGGCCCCGGCGCCACCACCAGGGCCGCCGCGGCAACCACCAAGGAGAGGTCACAGCACTGACCACCGTGAGCGAGCACCTTGGAAGCTTGTTTCTTGCTGAGCGTCGATCGAGGGCCCACGGCGGCAGTGGCGGCTGGGCCTGCTGGAGGAGCCATGGGCACGGAGGGATGGGAGAATGGGCCGAGCGAGGAACGGAGCCAGCGCCGAGACGCGACGACGACGACGACGATGACCGGCTAGTGCAACGACTTATAAATGGATGCCGCGCCCCGAACCTCCCGCATCACCGTCTCATTCACACCCTTCCACTCCACCACTGTATAGCACCATGGCCGCGACTCTCAACGTGGTCCTCCGCAACGATACGGGCGCTTCGCAGCTCTGGGCTCACATCACCGGCCGCGATGAGAGTGGCCGGCTGGTCGTTCTCGGCGCCGACGGCCAGACGCCGTACTGTCCCGAGTCGCCCAGCAGTACGCTCCAGCCGCTCGGCGCCGACTGCGCCATCGCCGTCGGCCCGTCGGGCAGCGCGCGCACCATCTCGGTGCCGCGCATCTCGGCGGCGCGCATCTGGTTCTGCAAAGACACGGCCCTGACCTTCTTCGTCAACCCGGGCCCGGCGCTGGTCGAGCCGTCGGCTACTAACCCGTCGGACGCCAACTACAACCTCGACTGGGCCTTTTGCGAGTTTACGTGGAACGCCCAGGAGCTGTACGCCAACGTCTCCTTTGTCGACTTTGTCGGCCTGCCCGTCTCGCTGCAGCTCAAGACGGGCAGCGGCAGCATCAAGACGGTGCCCGGCCTGCCGTCCGACGGGCTCGACCAGGTGTGCGCCAAGCTCGAGGCCCAGAGCGGCGTCGACGGCAAGGCGTGGCAGAAGCTCGTGATCCGCAACCCCACCACCGGGGCGGCTCTGCGAGCGCTGAGCCCCAACGCGGGCAGCGTGCTGATGCCCGGCCTTTTCGACGGCTACTACCAGCCCTACGTCGATGCCGTATGGGCCCAATACGCCGCCGCGGACCTCACAGTCAACACGCAGTACACCTGGGGCGACGTCAAGGGCCGCGTCGACCAGAACGGCCAGCTAACCTTTGCCGGCGTCGCCTCCTTTGGCAAGCCATCGGCCGTCGACATCTTCAGCTGCAGCACTGGACCCTTTGCCGGCGGCGCGGGCGTGTCCCAGGAGATGCTCAACATCGGGGCGCGCCTCGCGGCGGCCTTTAATCGCTCGACGCTGCTCGTCAACTCGGTGCAGCCCGAGGGCGAGAAAGTGGGCACGTACTACCAGGACGCCATCACGAACCACTACTCGCGCATTTGCCACGAGACGAGCGTCGCGAGCCGCGGATACGCATTCCCCTATGACGACGTTGGCCCTTCCTCCGGTGTGGATCAGTCGGGGTTTGTCAACGACCCCAATCCCCAGCTCCTGACGGTTGGAGTTGGTAAGCCTCTGTGTTAGTCCCTTGCTGCAAAGGGATGCCACGAGATGAACTGTCGCATGGTGGTGTCAACGATAGGCTTGGGATCAAGGGCAATGTTGTAAGGCAGAGCCTCTGTCCTGGCGACAGCTCGCTCGTTCAGTCCGTCACTCGTTCCGCCGGTCATTGTCCAAGACGTCATGGGTCGATCCGGCGACATTTCGCGTACATAGTTGCTGTAAATTCCACTCTGGTCGGCTTCGACCTGTACATAGCTCCAAGACGCACATACACACAATATACATCGCAAATACACCTGCACTTGCATTTGCGCTCAGCTCTCGGGCAATGACATGCTGAGTCATATGCCGGCCTTGTCGGTAGCTGCACAGGGCAGTGTCGCCGACGGCCGAGAAGGTGTCTATAGTCGGCGAGCCTTTGCGGGCATCGTGCTACTAGCGGAGGTGAGCTGCATGCGGTGAGCTGTGTAGGAAGTGTCCATCCCCTATGGTTCGCATGACATCTCAGCTCCAGGGGTCGACGTCGGTAGAGGTGGTGAAGAATGGCTGCTGGCAGACGGGGTTGTTTGTGAGCCTGGCTTTCCATGAGTGAAAAGCTGTTGATTGCAGTCAAACACAGGACTGGTGAGATGGGTGACCAGGCTATGGCTCGGCTGGCTGGTCCTCAGGGGGGAAGAAGATGGAGATCGTGAGTGTCACACCTCCTCCGCATGAGGTGAGGTGCAAGTGCATTCAACGGGCGCCTGTCGCCTCCACTAACCTAAGCCCGCTCCGCTTCTCCTCCTCCCCCAAGGTAAGTTACCCCACAG
>JALHBY010000133.1:886410-1071831 GCA_024340155.1 Tolypocladium pustulatum | reverse complement strand
CCCCCCCCCCCCCCCCCCCCGGGTCTGGCCAGGCAAGTCGGACGGCCTCTAAACATCATCATGCTGGCGCTGCGTCGAGATTCTGGGTCAACGAGACGACCACGTCACCCCAGGCACCGACGCCGTGCTCATCTCCCAACCGCCGTCGACTTGTGAGACAGCCAGCCGTGGCCCCTTTGAGAATCTTGTTGCGCGCTTCACCCTTCGCCGCAACGCAAACGCCCGCCTCCCACCATGGTCTACTGCGGCAAGCCCTCCAAGGGATGCTCCAACTGCCGCGAGCGCAAGATTCGCGTGAGTGAACGTCGTTTCCCCCTGACAAATCACACTCACTGAGCGACATGCCTTCCCCCAGTGCGACCAGCGGAGTCCCAGCTGCGGCCAGTGCGAGAAGCGCCAGCAGAAATGTCCTGGCTACCGCAACATGGTCGACCTCATGTTCCGCGACGAGAGCCACCATGTCATCAAAAAGGCCATCACGGCTCGGAAGCGACCTAGGAAGCCGAGACAGGGCCCCGGTCTAGATGAGGGCCCGGCTAGCACTGACCCTACGGCGCCTTCCTCTCCGTCTCGCGCCTCGTTGTCTTCCTCGCCTTCTACCAGTGGCTCGGCCTTTACGACGACACTGATCCACCAGCCTAGGCCATTCCTCGGACCGTCTGGGCCCCATGTTGTCGACGGTGCGGCATCCGACGGCGACTCCAGCGCTGGCGACCTGGATGATCCACCAGACAACTACGCTGACGATAGCTACCACGGCAGCAGAGCCCTCACGGCTGCCACCTCTTCCACTTCCAAGATACCTCACGCCCTCACCACAACTCTTCAAGAGCGAGGCGTTGGCTTCTTCTTCGCTCGTTACGTCGCCACCGACCATGGCTGCTATCAAAACTACGACTTCATCTACGATGTCTGGAGACCGCCGTCCAGCGTCGACGTGGCCGAGACCAACGACTGCATCCTGGCCAGCATGACTGCCGTCGGCCTCACCGGTCTCTCCAGGCTAACGCGCTGCCCTGAAGCCATGATTCGGGCCCGCCAGAGCTACGTCCTCGCCCTCCGCCTTGCCAACCAGGCCCTGCGCGATCCCGCCGAGGCCATCAAGGACAGCACCATGCTCGCCGTCCTCATCCTCGGCACCTACGAATTCGTCTCGGGCCGTACTCCACAGACGATCCGTGCCTGGCAAGAGCACGTCAGCGGCGCCGCCGCGCTCGCCAGCATGAGGGGCGCTGCGCAGTTCCGTACCAATGCTGGGACGCGCATGTTTATCATGCTGTGCCATACCGTCCTCATCAGCTGCGTCAGGAGCGGCTTGCCTATGCCGCAGACCATGGTTGACCTGCGCAACGAGCTGTGGAACTTGACCGACACCAGGGGCCCTATATGGCGCGTCGTTGACACGTTATACAATGCCCTCCAGGTCCGCCATGACATTACATCGGGCAAGGTGGTAGGCGTGGATGCAATAGTCGAGAGACTGTCCGGCGTCGAGGACCAGTTCACGGCACTGGTCGACGGTCTCCCTAATGGCTGGAAGTATCGTGAGGCCAAGCTCGTACGGCCCCATCCAGCCGTCATGGGCGATTCGTGCCACGTCTATCTGGGCCTCACGCAAGCCACCACCTGGAACGGCATGCGAACCATGAGGATGCTCGTGCAGGAAAGCATCCTTGATGTGCTGTACAACAGCGTCGACGACCCTGCTTTGCTGCCACTCCACCAACAGCTCTTGATGGCCAAGGCCACGAAGCTGGTGCGCATGCTAGGCGAGGCCTTTGTGGCCAGCGTCCCACAGCACTTTGGCGTCATTAGCGCCAAGGACGTCAAGAAGGACGACCGAGAAAAGCGCTCCGTCTCCCCGATCCCGACGGGCAAGCTGCCCTACAGGATCATCTCGAGCCCCGAAGCCCCGAAGCCTCTCCCACAGGTCTCTTCATCCACGACCATCTCGGGCCCCGTACGAAGCCCCACGCTCATCGACCCCACGCAATCCAGTGGCCACGAAAGAGGTCATGAGCGCTTCCTCACACTGGCGACGGCCAGCCACACCATCATCTGGCCGCTCTACACGCTGGGCATGTCGTCTTCATGCTCGCCCGATACCATGGCCTACGTTCTCGATCGCCTCGACGCCATCTACAGTGAGACGGGGTTCGAGCAGGCTCTCGTTGTGTCCGGTATCATACGGGAAAAGGTGCATTCCTTGTCGTGGCATGATAATCCATCGGCCAGCCTCCCAAAGTTGCCCGAGGGCTCGCTGCCGATCATGGTGTAGACAGCTGCGCTGTTGACTGAGGGCATTCCATTTGATGTATATGGTCTGCTTGGACCAATACGATATGATGGATACGACCAGTGACACCTGGTTGACCGGATTAGCTTGCGATATAGAGGGCGAACATGTTTGCAAGGCATGCAATGGCGCCTAACCGAATAAAGTGTTCATCATAGTTTGTCCAGACCGATTTTCGTTATTGTACATTGCTCGTACATTCGCCGGGTCGGCTCGTCTACCAGCTATCAAAGTTGCCAAACCCGCCACCCCTTTGCTTCTTCTTGACCGGCTCCTCCCACGTGTCCACGTCCTCTCCCCCAGCATTAGCAACAGCATCAACACCACCACCATCATCAGTGCCAGCCGTCGACGCCGCCGTTGCCAGGTACTTGCCCACACTCTCCGTCGCCCTGGCCCTCTCGACGGTGCCGTCGCCCCTGACGCGCTTGCCCGTCCACGTCAACCGGTCGTCCTCGGTGCCGCCCTCGCGCCGGATCTGCTCGCGCCGCCGCTCGCTTTGCTCCTCCTCACGCCGCTGTGCCTGGAACTCCTCAAAGGGATCAATGAGCACGAAGACGTCCTTGATGGCGATTTTGTTGAGCGGGCGGCTGGAGCCGTCGGTAGGCACGGCCTCCATCTTGGTGAGGATGTTGAGGCCCGAGGTGACGCGCCCAAAGATGGTGTGCTTGCGGTCGAGGTGCGACGCGGGCTTGTAGGTGATGAAGAATTGCGACGAGTTTGTGTTCTTACCCTTGTTGGCCATGGACACTGGAGTCGATCTCGTCAGCCAAGCGTTTGCGTGTGCATCAAGGGTCTCCCGTCGTACTCACCTATGCCGCGGGCATCGTGCGTCAAGGGGCCGTCAAACTCGTCGTTGAAGTACTTGCCCCATATGCTCGCGCCACCTTTGCCCGTCCCCGAGGGATCGCCGCCCTGGATCATGAACCCCGGTATGTTCCTGTGAAACGACACGCCCTTGTAGTACCCTTTCTGCGCCAGCCGGATAAAGTTCCACACCGCCTTGGGCGCCGTCTCCGTCTGCAACTCAATGGTCAGGTCGCCCAAGTTTGTCTCCATCCGGGCGTACCCCTTGGTCTTGACCCGCTTCGGCTTGAGCATGAACTCCTCATCCGTCAGCAACGCCCGCTCGCCACTCGTCTCGGGCGTCAGGCCGGTGCTCGTGAAGCTGGCGGCGGCCCTGCCGGTAGTGTACGCAGCCGAGTTTGCGGCCAGCTTCTTCTCCTGTATCATGGGTTGCCGTACGGCTGGGCTGCCAGCTGCCGCCGACTTGACGACTGCCCCTGAGCTGCAGTTGATATCGCCTCCAGCCTCTCGCGCCTTGCGCGCTCGATCCACTGCCGCCTTGGCCTTCAATACCTTGTCTGCCATGCTGCCCAGGGCACCTGCGTTAATATTTCCGGACCGTCGCTCCTCTTCTTGCTCCTTGGTCAGTTGCGCCGCCTCTCCATCCCGTAGAAACTTGAACTGATCCAGGTTTCGGCTCGCGACGTTTTGAGGATCCTGGAGCGTGATGATGTCGGCACGTGTAAAGAGCTCGTCATCCATCAGGTCTTGCCACATCTTGGCCTTGATATTCATGCGCTCCACCGTGTCCCATGCGAAGACATTTGCGTAGGCGCCATGGCGGATGGCTACGATGTGCGTGTTGTCGGTAAACACCTTGTACGTGACGGGATCAATCAAGTCGCCCCTTTCATCACTTAGTGCAGGGTCCAGCGAGGCCGACTCTTGATTGCGCGCAAAATTGAGCTTTATCAGGTCCTTTTGCAGCAGGGGCTTGCCGTTGACGGGGTTCTGGTTTGGGTGCTTCTCGAGCCACGCGGCAATCACCTCGACGTCGAAGATGGTGCCTTCGGGGGTGCAGACGGGGTTTTGGAAGGGCTGGAGGCTGGCGGCGCAAAAGTTGAAGGGCAGGCGACGGAAAGATGCGCCGTTGCTACCGCTGCGCGAGGAGGCGCCGGCACCGACGCTGGCAGAGTAGGCGTCGGCGGAGGACCATTCAGAGTGCGTGATCTGGCCAACGTGGTTAGTAAAGATTTGACGGTTGCGGGTGCGAACGACGGCATACATAGAGCTTGTCGGTGCCTTTCCCCATGTTGGCGAAGGCAAGGAAGGGGAGGGAGGATTGCTGGGCCGATCGAGGTTGGCGCTGCCAAGTTCACAGCGCTGCAAGTCGCAAAGTCCGAGTGTCGTACCTAAGGTAAGGCAACCGCCATCTTGCATTTCCTTATCTTATCGGCGGAACCCATGCAAGGCCATGGAAGCTAATAAGGTAACCTAGGTACCTACTGTCCTAGCGCTGCATCCGCTGCCGAAGCCCGCGTTTGGGGCGCCTAGTCCAGTCCTACAGGTATTAGCCTTCAGTGGCCCCTGCCCCACGGCCAATTACGTACGACCCGCCTGCCGTGCGCGTTGAAGCTGCCACCTCTCCAGCTGCGTCGCCGGCGAGACACTTGGAGCTCGCAAACGACGACCCGCACTCTTCATCCACCACAAGGCCCCCAGCCAGCACGGAGCCTGTCGATATCCCACCGCCTCTCGCCGAGCGTCCCGGAATGATGAGATAGAGACCATTGCGAGCGAAGCGCCAGTTCCCCTGCAGCTCTAAGCCTCCGATAGCCCAGCGCCAGCCGGGCTCAGGCTCCGAACCCCCCGATCTGCGGCTTTCCGCAACAAGCCCAACTTCAGTCGCCGTCACGCTGCTGTGACTCGCCAACATGAGATTTCTGCTCGGGTTTCTCGCCCTGGGTCTGTCCTTCTGGACGGCCAGAGCGCTGGAGGTTGGCATGGTACGCGCGGCTCCGTGTCCGTGACGCCAAGTATCTTTGCTGATGCAGACTCGCCGTGCAGGATCAGACAGATGCCAATCGCCAGTATTGTTCTGGTTGCTCCCCTTTGATTGTTGCGCCTTACGAGACCTAAGAACCTGACGTCTTGCAGGAATGTATAGTCGGACTACCTGGGGCGGGCCCGTCGACCCCTTCATCCTTGTCAAGTTTCTCAGCTCGGGCACTCCCGACAACGATGATCCTATTGCGAGCCTTCTCATCTTTGAATGGGCAGACAAGAGTCTTGTCGGCGTACCAAATCCCGACTTCCCTGGGACGGTAAGACTTGATGCTCTCTGACGTATGCGGACAAGCCTTGCTAACACTGCCTCTCCTGCTAGCAACTCGATATCTGCCACGAAGACTCCGTCCAAAAGGGCCACTGCAACGCGACCGACATTGGTGAATTCATCATCGCCCCCAACGCTACCGAACACTCCGGCGCCTTGATCCTCACAAAGGCCGTTCACCTCAAAGACCCAGGCCCCATCCATTACTCGATCAAGAAGACCGGTTATTACTGCGTCGTCACCGATGTTTACACTGCCGACAAGTACACCGCCGTGACAGAGTTCCGGAACGCTTATGGCGAATTGCCGGCGACCCAGATCCCCAAATTGCCCTTCTACGGCGGCATGACAATCCTTTATGCCCTTGTGCTTGTATTTTGGGGCTTCCTCTATTACCAGCACCGCCTTGATATATGTGAGCCTTCTCCCTCATCGTCGACGTCTCCAGCCGGCTAACCATTTTCAGTGGCGGTTCAAAATTACATCACCGCCATCCTGATTTTCTTGGTTATCGAAATGCTCATCACCTGGGGCTTCTACGGTTTGTTCGCCTCAAATTCTGAAAAAGCCACCGGTTGCTGACTGTGTTGCAGATTATCAAAATCACAATGGCTCAAATGCGGGAACCAAAGTCCTGCTCATCATTGTCGGAATACTCAACGCGGCTCGAAACTCTTTTTCCTTTTTCCTTCTTCTCATTGTCTGCATGGGTTACGGCGTGGTGAAGCCAACCCTGGGTCGCACAATGATCTATGTCCGGTGGCTGGCTGCCGCTCACTTCGTGTTTGGCCTTGTATACTCCATTACCAGTCTGCTAATCTCCCCTGAGAGTGCAGGTATGTTGCGTGCTCATTGTGTTTCGCCGTTGCCCCGCCTGCTGACCGGTCGCTTAGGACCCTTCGTTCTGCTTATTGTGTTGCCCCTGGCCGGAACATTGACGGCCTTTTATGTCTGGACGCTCAATTCTCTCAACTTCACGCTCAAGGACCTGAGAGAGCGCAAGCAGCACGTCAAGGAGGCCATGTACAAGAAGTTGTGGTGGGCTATCCTGGCCAGCGTCTTGGTCATCTTTGGCTTCTTCTTCTTCAACAGCTTCACGTTTGCCTCGGTCAATGACCCGGACTTTGTTCCGTTCCACTGGAAGACCAGGTGGTTTGTTCTGGACGGCTGGTTGAACATTGTCTATTTTGCGGATGTGGTCTGGATCGCTTACCTGTGGCGGCCTACGGCGAACAACCGCCGCTTCGCCATGAGCGACGAGATTGCGCAGGATGATGATGGGAACTTTGAGATTGGCGACATTGGTGTGCCTGGGGACTCGGACGACGAAGATGAAGAGGCCCAGATTGGGAAGCATGGGGCGCACGAGCCGCCTGTTACGGGCATCACCAGAGCCGGACCAGCTCCTGGAGCCAGTCAACAGACTCAGGGGCGAAGCATCCCGCGAGAGTCCCTTGAAGGGGAGACGATCTTTGCTGTTGGCGGGGACGGCGACAGGTTTAGCGACGATGGAAGCGATGAAGAGGACGCGAAACTTGTACGAAATAAGGCATAGAATGCGGTTTTTGGTTTCAGATGGGCGGGGGATTGACTTTATACGGCCCTTTCGCTCTCAGCATTGACCTGCCAAGTGTAATTATCTTTTACATGCGATACATATGCCATGCATGCCATGGTTGGATGGCTGGCTCTTTTGACCTGCGCTGCGTGGCAACAGTACAGTGTAACTCCGACGCTAAGGGGGTTGTGTTGGTGCATATCGTAGTCGGTATCGTACATGGTGGCACACTTTGTGATTACGCCTCTACCACATTCTTGGCATACCCAATTCACGGGCCTGATTCAGCCTCGGACATCCCCTCCAAACCCAACTGGGCGACGCCGCCCGTCATTCTCAGGTAAGATAGCCAGCGCCTTGTAGGTCTTGCCCATGCCATTGGGGCCTCGGTCTACGAGACGCTTCCAAGACTTGTCGATATTCCCAGCGGTTGCCTTGTCCACACTCTTGGTGAGCATCTCGGCGCGCTGGCGAATACCCATGAGCTCGAGGAAGTCAGCTTGCGCTACCGGGCCATGGACCTCGATGCCGTCGCTGGCGAGCGTCGCGCTTTCTGCGATGGCTGTGAAATCAACATCGGCACTCAGGTCGACGAGACCGGGCGAGGAAAAGGGGCTGACGAGGCGGTGGTGGCGGATGCCCCGAAGAGAGTTGATGGGGACGGTGTCGGAGGTGCCGTAGTCGAGAATCAGCGCGGCGCCGCTGGGGCTCGCCTTTGGATGCTTGGGGGAGCCTCCGATGCGGGTGGCAAAGTCGGCGGCGTATAGTGACGCGTCAGGGCAGATCTCGACTACGGCATCGGGCGTCTGCTTCAGCTTGCGGTATCTGGGCGAGGACTCGGGAAGGTACCGCGAGTGTCTGGTGGTCCCAGAGGACAGGGTGAGCCGGAACTCAGGCGGCGGCTCATACTTGTCTGGGCTCGACACTCTGGGGGTTGTGTCCATGGCGGCCGGAGGGATCGGCGAGACCATCATCTCGCGCCACTCCATGGCCGGCGTAGCCGTTGCTCTTTTCTCGACGCCCGCCGAGGCTCCGGGCTTTGCCTGCGGAGGAAGACCTGGGGCTGACTGGAACGTATGGATGGGAAGAGCGTCAAAGAACTCGTGAGCCACGATGAAAGGCACCTTGTCAGACTCTGCCATGAGAGATGTCAGCCAAACTAGTCATATACAGACACTCAAAAAGCAGCCTCACCAATCGGTATGGATTTGACTGTCTCTGTCCAGACGATAGGCTTTCCCAGATGCTTGCCGGTGCTGTGACAGCCGACCTTGGACTCTGCAGACGGCGCGTCTGGGCCGCAGAGCAGCTTCTTCTGCGTCTCCCTGAGCTCGCGGCTGGCCTCGACCATGAAGACGGAGTCGACAGCACTGGCCATGGCTGGGAACCTCTGAATAGTCTGCAACGAGCTGCGTCAGCATCGAGTGAGTTTCTGTAATGAGGGCTGTTGAATGGCGCTCACTCGCAGCACGTCGTCCATCAGCGTGCCCCGGCCCGGCCCAACCTCGATGAGCTGGACGCCCTGCTTGGGCCGCCCCTGGCTGATCCATTCGGCGATGAACCACACGCCGACGAGCTCGCCAAAGATCTGCGAGATCTCGGGCGACGTAATGAAGTCGCCCTTGGCACCAAATTGGTCGCGACCCTGCCCGATGGCGCCACTGTAGTAGCCCCCGACGTCGCCAGTCAGGCACATGCGCATATAGCTAGCCAGAGGCACGGGGCCAGTCGTCTGAGGCAAGAGAGAGCTTCAGGTCAGCACGCCGTCGTACGATTTGCAAGATGCCCAGATGGACGAGTTTGCGCCTACCGAGATGGCTTCGAAGAGCTGCTTGGCCAGCGGCGTCGACCACCTCCGCTCGTCGTCGGCGCGCAGAGCTGTCGCGGAGAAGCTCCGCATGCCGATGCCTCGCCCTGCTGAGCCGTTTGAGCGACAGCCGAGCCAGCGGCCGCTCAAGCGTCCCAGTGCTCGTTGGGACGCTGCCATTGTTGCCAGCCTCATTGTGCCTCGATGGCTGGCAGTTGTACGTGCCCGACTATCTTCATGTGCCTACGTGCTGAGACGTCACCGATGCTGGAACTTTTTGGAGCCACCACCACGCCACGCGATAAGATACGACACAGGTCTTCTTCCGCCAACCCAACGCCGCTCTCTCACAAACGTCTCCTCTCCAGTACCCAAACAAACAGCCGAACGTCTCCCCACTGCCGCGATCTGCCCTCGCGCGCCTACACAGGGTGCACGCAACACCGATTGGCACGCCTCCAGCCCTCCCCCTGCGCCAGGGCAAGGGGATAAACTACAACGCGCATCCCACGCCCCGGAGCCTCCTCGCCCGACATGGCCAGCACGAGCAAGTCGCGATGGGCCGACACCGAAGAGGATGTCGAGCTCGAGGCCAAGCTGAAGCGGGAAAAGGAAGACAAGCGGCGCAAAAGGGCGGAAAAGGCGCGCCAGCTCGAGCAGCAGCAGCAGCAAGCGGCGGCCCTCGCGGTCTCGCAGGGTAGAGACCCATCTCCAGGCGGCGACGACCATGGCAGCAGGCCCTCAAAGCGACGCAAACTTACTCCCGAACCAGGGGCACCCGCCGCGCAAGACGAAGCCGCCGAGGCCGACAAGAGGCCCCCGGCCAGGCTGCTGCGGTTCGAGACGGGCGGCTGGGGTGCGACGCGCAGCGTGGAAAACTACGACAAGCTCAACGACATCGAGGAGGGCACCTACGGCTGGGTCGCACGGGGCACAGAGAAGGCCACGGGCAAAGTGGTGGCGCTGAAACGGTTGAAGCTCGAGCCACAGGATAGGAGCGGCCTGCCCGTGACGGGTCTTCGGGAAATTCAGATTCTAAAAGACTGCAGCCATCCGAACATAGTCGGACTGGAGGAGGTCGTAGTAGGAGAGGACCTCTCGAAGCTGGACAAGTGAGTGTTGCTCGCCGACCCCGGGCTCTCTCGATGTCAACGCTCCAGTCATGCTGACAATATGCTCTTTCTTCCCAGCTCGGTTTTCCTCGTCCTCGAATTCGTCGAGCACGACCTCAAGGGCATACTCGACGACATGCCCGAGCCCTTCCTCGCGTCCGAGATCAAGCGTCTTCTCTTGCAGCTCACCGCTGGCGTCGCCTACCTCCACGACAACTGGATCCTCCACCGCGACCTCAAGACGTCCAACCTCCTCCTCAACAACCGCGGCCAGCTCAAGATTGCCGACTTTGGCATGGCGCGCTACGTCGGCAACCCGCCGCCCCCCAAGCTCACCCAGCTAGTCGTGACGCTCTGGTACCGTGCGCCCGAGCTGCTCCTCGGCACGCGCGTTTATGGTGCCGCCGTCGACATGTGGAGCGTGGGCTGCATATTCGGGGAGCTGATGACGCGTGAGCCGTTGCTGCAGGGGAGCAACGAGGTGGACCAGACGTCCAAGATCTTCGAGCTGTGCGGCGTGCCCACTGACGAGTCCTGGCCCGGCTTCCGCCGCCTGCCCAATGCTCGCAGCCTCAAGCTGCCAAAGACGCCCCTCACCACGGGCTCCGTCATCCGGGCCCGCTTCTCCGGCATGACCAAGGCCGGCGCTGGTCTGCTCAACGACCTGCTCAGCCTGGATCCGGCCCGCCGCCCCACGGCCAGGGAGTTGCTCCAGCACGAGTACTTCCGCCAGGACCCTAAACCCAAGCCCGAGGGCTTGTTCCCGACGTTCCCTAGCAAGGCTGGCCAGGAGCGTAGGAAGCGTCCTGAGCCCCATGCGCCGGCTAGAGGCACGGCCGTTCCCCTCGGTGACGTTGACCTCAGCGGCATCTTCCAGGGTCGCGACAAGGAGGAGAGGGGTGCGGGCTTTACGCTCCGGATGGTGTAGAGGTGTTCAGGAAACATGACAAGGCGACATGAAGTATCAGGCTCGGGGCAGGCTGGTTTCTCTTGACGAGCGTGGCGTACAGGTGTAGGACTGCATAGCCCTTGAAGGCTTGCCAAATGGGTAGAAATGAAGGAGCATCGATGCGTAGAGATCATTAGAAGAGCTTGTACTATATGAGTTTTCCAGCGCCAGAGCCATACAAACAAGTCCATCCAAAAAGGACAAAAACACTCCAGAGCATTCCCTCTCGAGCAATCGCCCACGTTGTGGCCCAAAGAGTCCAGTCCTACTGTGGTAACGCCTCCAATGACCCAATTCTATTACTCCAGCATTTGACCCTGAATCGGGCGGTAAAAAAGACATCCAAATGGCCATACGACATGGGACGGTTCAAATTCAGTATCGAGCCTGACCGGTTAATGCAGACCAAGGCCGGCGACGAACCATGTGAAGCTTAGGAACGTCACGACGCTCATTGTCACAGCAAGGCCAAGGGCCTGGGGGCTGAAAAGGGATGGGGCATCGCTGCATCCGGGACATGTCCACTCAGGGTACGGGGTGTAGGGCTGCGCCGTGTAAAGCCCAAACTTAAAGCCCGAGTATGCACCGAGGTAGCCAGGTTGGGGGGGGTCGCTGATGGCAGCTTCCGAGTCCTTGATGATGAGCGTGTACATCTCGGTCAGAAGAGGAGACTCAGGGTTATCTGCCTGCTTCTTGGTGTCCCAGACGTATTTGACTGACGTCTCAAAGGTCATGTTCTGAGTGAGGGTCCAGGTTGCTGAGGCGGATTGGCAGCTGACGAGGACGTCTACGGCTGTAGGCGTGCCTTGCAGCGAGGTGTAATTCCAGCCCAACGTGACTTGGTCCTGAATCTTGTAGAGCACCGTGGGCTCGACGTTGGTGGCTGGAGTCAAGATCTGGACGCCGCCGACGGGCGAGCCAGGATCGTATTCGGTATGGGTTGGCTTGCTGGTGGTTTTCTTGGTGTCCGTGCCGGTGGACTTGCCGGTCTTCGTGCCATCGGTTGTTGTCGCGGTATTGCTCGAGCTGCTCCCCGTTCCTGTGGCTTTTGAAGACGAGGGTGTGGTGGCACTGTCCGAGTCGCTTGAGGAACCCTGACCACTTGCTAGATGGATGTTAGCGAGGTACCCAAGGGGGCACGAAGCGGCGAGCCGCAACGAGGTTTGAGCGTACCAGAAGTCTCGCTAGCAGCACGAACAACGATGGCGTCAATGTCAGGAGCCCAGCCGGGCCATGGCGAAGCGGACACCAGCGGGGCAAGAGACGAGAGGCACACAGCCAGCTGCAGCAGGGACTGAGCAGGACGCATGATGGCGACGTAGACAGGATTGGCGAAGGACGATGTACAGGACAACAGAACAGCAGCCCCAGCGAGAGGGGGGTTCAACACTCGGTGGGATGCCGATCGGGCGAGAAGCGAGGATCGAACGATGTAGCGAGGTCAAAGAAATAAACGCGCTCTATCGGGTCGCTACATGAGAATGGAAGAAGCAACGGCGGATGTGTTGAGATGAATGTCGACCGTTGGGAAGCTGGTCGCTGTGAAACGCTGCCTCCTTTCAATCGCCAGCCTTGGCCTCGTGCGGGAAACGGAAAGGGATGGCGGAAGCTGGATTGAGCCGATTCCGACCGATCAAAGCGAGCGAAGTTGGTGCAGAAGCGAGTGTCGAGAAGACCAACGATTGACAATGGCACAGGAAGCGAGAGGCAAGAAATGTGATGATTCCGGGTGACAGGGGGAAGAGGATCGCGAGCAACAGGAGACGAGGGGGGGATGGGCCTAAGCCCGCCTGAGAAGAGCCGATCCGGCCACTGGTCCAGTGGGTGGCGGCCCTTGCTGGACTGCTGGCTGGCTGCCCGTGCTCGTGGACCCAGTGGCTCGGCGCGTCAGAGCGGCTTGGGCCGATGGGGCGTACGGCCATGGTGCTGTGGCGCTCTAGCTGCTGCCCAGTGATAAAAAAAGAAAAACAGATGCTTGCTAGCTCCCCGAGCTCTGGAATACGGGTTCACGTGATCTCGTGTTGCTCTTTCCTCGGCACCAGCATGAATGACTCCGCCCCCTTATGCCAATGCAATATATTTTTCCCAACCCTTCTGCAAATCACAGGCGGTGTGACCTGGCTCCCACGTTCTACAGCAAGGCTGAAACGATCCATAAGAGAGGCCCGGCAGACACGAAGAGGGATGAGTTGCCAGTTTCCGTAGCCCTGGAGTGCTGCCGCAGCACAGAACAGCTGCAAGAGATCCTGTGAGCGAATGCTCGGGGCAATACTCGAGAGCGGTCATACGCAAGGGGCGCTCGACGAGTGCAATCAAACTCTTCGACAACATGCCTCTGCCAGTACGAAGTCGATGAAGCCAGCGGTGGATAGGTTCGAATAGCTGAAGCTGGAATGGTACTTGGCGACAGCAGCTGCGGGCCATGGACTGGCGGTTCGGACACAGCGCGGACGATGCGAGTGCCCTTGTTGCTTCATCAAGCTCAGCTGGATCGTGTAGTCAGAGGTAGTGTCCACGAAAAGATTGGGAAATGTGAAAATTGACACCATTTTCTTGCTCCGTACAACCCATCAGAATGCTTGACTAGGCACATATCTGCCTACACTACTCGAGACTCCCATCATCCACCTAAACGTATCCTCTCAGACATAGCGTATATGCTAAATGCTGCGGCTATGCGACCCTACCGCCCGGATGATCCCACGTAATATAAGACCTGTGCTATTAGTTCCCAAGTTCTGCACCATTCTGTTCTCAACGTGCAGCATTGTTCGTTACAGTTTGTAGATACTCTAGCAGGAAGCTTTGGTCCGCGGGCGACATCGGCGTCTCGGTTCCCCGTCGAGTCGATGTTGACGATGCAGGCTCAAATGGCTGTTCGCCACCTCCAGACGTCATGGAGGCGGCTCGATACATCGGCGCTTCACTCCCTGCTGGCAAGATGCTACCTGGCTGGCTCTGCTGCGTGCTGAAGAGTGACAAGAGTTGTCGCTTCTGCACATCGGGTCGGCGGTTGGGCTCGCCATGCGACGGCATGTGGTTCGTGCTCAGAGAACTGGCTGCTTGTCCAGCGAATGGTTGGCTCTGCAGCACATGTGACGATGACTTCGGCGAGGAGGCATGCTGCTCTTCATGAAGGGTCTGGCCGCGCTGAAGGATGCGCGTCGGCTGCGCCTGCGCCTCTACCTGGCCACCCGCAGCAGCACGGGTCGCACCAGAAGTTCGAGCGTACGGCGCCGGCTGCTCCCTGCTATTGGCCTGTGGAATTCCATGTTGCGACGTAGGGAGTTGAAGCGATAGCATGTCCAAAGGCAGCGTTTCATTGCCGGAGCCACGGCTCTGGAGCTGCTGTAGCATCATCCTCTCGTCTTTTGCGCCATGATCCGCTGCGAGAGATTCCTTGCCCTGCTGCCTGGTGGCCGGTGCCTTCGTCGTCCCTGCGTCGGCGCCAGTCTTTTTGAACATCCCAAGTAATGCTGACCTGTGCTGAACGGAAGGAGCTTTGGCAGCAGACTCTGCCAGCTCCGACGGACTTTTCCGTTGCGGCTCACGCCGAGCTGAGTTGTCCAACAAATTAGGCAGTCCTTCCGGCGCGATATGGCTTGCGTACGGAGACGAGTCTGCTGCGGCATGGCCGTCTGCTGCTGCTCCTCGCTTGGGGTCATTCTCCTTGACTCGTGCAGAGGTAGAAGATGGAGCTGTGTCTCGCTTGAAAGCGTTGAGTAGTGCCATGGACTGCCCGTTGAGCGGCAAAGGCCCGATGTTCCTGGCAGGGTGGGCTTGGGGTGGCGGCATTTGACCATGGGCTGGCTGTGGCTTGTCTTGCTGGTGCCGAACATACCCAGCAAGCGCTCCCGCTGGCCCCTCGCGGTGTGTGCTCTTATCGAACACACCACTATGTACCTGCGGTGGTAAGGGCTGGGGTTGGGCCAGAGGGATTTGTGGGTTAGGCGGGTAGTACTGCTGAGGACGACCTGATACGGCGTTGGGAACAGTCTGAGAGGCGTCGGCGTGTCTCCGAGAGATATTGGGCAAGGATGTCGCCTGAGTCGGAATCAGATGAAAGACTGGAGACGGTTCCTGCGCGTGCGGGTTCAAGGGTAGAGGGTTCTGATTGGTGTGATGATGAGGGTTGCGAGGTTGCGGTTGCTCTGCAATGGTGAGATGCTGAGGTGTTCGCGGAACCTGGGCCGCCGTCGGAGTTCGAGAGCTATTGGCATGAAGAATAGAGAGCAGTGCACTTCCTTTGTCTTCATGAGAGGGAGGGGACTGAAGGCCCTGGGTAGGCGGCTGCATCTTCAACAAGCGCTGGAGCTCTCGGGTGGCCCCGTCGAGAGTGTCAATCGCAGGAATCGAGTCGGGGACGCCGGTTCGACCAGGTGCCCACGTATCGTCCTCCGTAGTTGCCACTTCTTCCGGATGGAGTTGCAGAGCATTAGCAAAGGGTCCGCTCGCAGCCCTCCTGTCGTCCATCTTCTTCTGCGAAGCGATCCACTTCTTCAGAGGCACCAAGAATGGCGCGACCATGTAAAACTTGTTGGCTTGGGAACCAGCTCCAGAGTCATTTTGGCTCTGAGCGCCCTTCTTGCGGAAAGCAGGGAGCTCCGAAAGCCTGTACCATTCGATCTTGCTAATCTCTTTCCTCGTTCGGGGCTGAAACTTTGTCTCCATTGGAACGTCGCGAAAAACGTAGAGGCGAAGCTGCTGCTCTCTCATGGCGATCTCGATGTACTTAGGTCTCTTCTCGGTAGGCACCAAGCCGGCAGCGCGAATGTCCAGGCCAGTTTCTTCGTATACTTCTCGAATGGCGCAGTCCAGGTCATCTTCGTCTTTGTTGATCTTGCCTCGTGGAAAGCTCCAGTTGGCGCCCTTCTTCCAGCCCTTGACGAGCACCACAGAATCCATTGCTTGGTTGAGCATGATGGCGCCGCGGACGGGGACCCGAGTCTTGTATTGCAAAAACTCTTCAAATGCCTTTGTATGATTCTCGACCGAAAAGGACGCCAATAGCGGGCAGTGCTGAAAGATTCGTAGGCAAAAGGTTCGGAGCGACATGGAAGGGAGGGTCGGATCAAGCGGTCGGATAAAGTCTTCGTAAAACCACTGCGCTTCCTCGACTTGAAAACATATTCGAGCAACTGAGGACAGGTCCTCCTGAGGGAGGTTGATGATGAAGCGGACACATAAGTCGTCCAGCCCTGCGAGCACCAGTGAGTAACAGCATCCACCAGCAAAAGTGAGAGCGTGCCCGACGTACAATCCTCTAGATGCATCTGTGTTGCGGCCATTGTGACGCTTTTTTCTCACCCATGCTCTAACGCACGATTGCACAAAGGAGACGCTTCCCTCTTCACGACTTTGCCGGGCAATATTCGAGGCGGAGACGCGAAGGGATATTGGGCATGGTCGAGGGAGCGCGACGGAAGACAGAACGTTGCAGCGGGCGCGCAGTGTCGACAAAGTCCTTGCGAGCAAGTGCGGGCACGGACGCTAGCGCTGCGACAGCAGTTTCAACGAGGACAGACAAGCTGGTGGCTTCAAGTTGATGGCGGTATATCAACGTGGAGAGATATAGGCTTTAGGGCGTCGGCATCAATCAGCGACGCAGACCATCCGCAGAGTTGCGCCTCCTAGCTGCCAACCAAATGGTGAACAAGACCGACCGGAAGCGGAGGCACGTGCGACGGATGCTTCAAGCACTGTAGAGCACCCAAGTCTCATCGGCTGAACCACAGTGTAATTTAACGCCGTTCAAGCCACGAGCCCCAGCCATGCTTTGAGCTACCAAGGCTACGTAGGAAATGTGGCGGTGCAACCTTTGGACTGTCGTTGGTGGGGGGGAAAAGATAGGTGCGAAGATGCAGGTTTTGATTGAACAGGAGTTGTACAGTACCTGAGCAGTACCGCTTTGGCGGAAGCCTGACTGAGCCCGCCATTAATTTTCTCTGGCATGTGTCCGAAACCCGTCCTGAGCTGTCTGGTATCACGCGCCAAAGCGCTAACTGAGGAGCATTGACTTCCCAGGAATTCAACGGTCTTACCAAAAATTGATGGGTCAGGCCTATGCGGCATTTTGATAAGGCAGCCAAGAGAGGCAGGTTTCTCACGCATACGGTCCTCGTGACGAGGAGTTTAATAACAGTTCAAGCGATTTAAGCCATTAGTCTTCGTGCCACTCACGTTGTGTAGTACGAAGCGAAATATATCAAATCTCGCCATAGATTCAATTGATCTTCCTCTTACTAGCTCCCATTACACGGTCCAAAACCCCGCATACAATCGTCAGTACATGTAGATTATTCATATCCGAATCTCTATGTCTGTCGCTGCGCTCGGCTTTTGATGTTCTTTTCGCCCTCAAAAACAAATTAACGTCTACAAGCTTGCGGCTCGCTTCTCCGTCTTAAATATGCATGAGCACTTTTCGGCAGAGCATATTTCTTCCCCCTCCGTCATCTTCATTAGGCGTGGGACGAGGTAATGGGCGTGAAACCAGTGGCCGTATTTGACCGCCACCGTGAAACCCCCATCTAAGTTCTCTTTGTATTCATCGCACTCCTTTCTCTCTAGTGATTTCGGCGGGGCGCCGTAGAGGACTAGTCGTTTCGGTAGTAATCCGACTAAGAGCCTTCGCTCTGCCTCGTTGAACGAAGGGCGGCTACAACGCTATTAGTCCTCTGGTACTAGCCGATGCCAATCGTGTTCGGCGTTGACAATGCAAGGGGCCGGGGATTTCGTCCTTGGCCGATCCATACAACCCCTTTAAATTAGTCTTGCTTAATTAGTATCTTTCCCGTACCTGCGTGCCGTCCCTGTATTCCGTGCCGCCTGCTGGGGCGGCGCAGCCCGCCCTACGGTCAAGGTCGTGACAGAGGCGGCGTTATGCGATTTACTTTTACTTGGAGTAGTCAACTAATCTTGTGGCAGCAATGATGAACATGCCACTGACAAAATCACGTCTTGTTTCCTCGATCAAACTCAATCTCTGTCATGCAGTCTTCATTCCCGAGGTCTTTACTTCCGGCACACTGCAATGATGGCTCGCATCCTGATCCCCACACCCGGCTTTCCATCCGTCATCTCAAATGGCTCCGCGATATTTTCAATACGCTCCGCCATTGCATCCTTGAATCTTTGCTTCTCTTCCTCCGTATAATCCTTCCACACCATCGAAAACACCTCCAACAGCCTCTGCCGCAACTCCTCTCTCGTTGCCGCTGCGTAGTGCACCGTCTGCTCCAGCGTTTCAACCTCGGCAAAGCCTCCGTCATCGCGTAGGCACCGCTCCAAGGATGCCGCTTCAAACCACGACTTTGGGATCGGCAGATCAAACGGCGGATCGTTGGGCCTGACGGTCTTCTGCGAGGGCTGGATCACGCCGCGCAGGTACCCAACGTCGGCCCAGGAGGTCACGACTGCGACGCCGGCCGGCCGCAGGGTGCGGTGGATTTCCCTGGCACCGGCTGCGCCATCATTGAAGAAGAGGATGCCGAGGTTTGTGATGCTGTGCGTAAACTTGGCATCGGCAAAGGATAGTTTCTCGCCGGTCATGACGGCGGCGGCACAGCGGCCCGCGGCGTCGCGGGCCGCGAACTTGGCCTGTGAGAGCTCAACCATCTTCGGGGCCGGGTCGACGGCGTGAATTTCCGGAAAACTGGTGCCCTGCGCAAGACAGCGGCCGATTATCTCCTCCGCCACGATGGCTGTTCCGCAGGCATTGTCCAGGACGATTGCTTCGGGGGAGCACACCTCCCGCAGCTGGGGCAGGTCGAGGACCTTGCGAGCAAGTTCTCGCGTGCATCTGCCCGTAGTGCGCTCATATGAGTCCGCGGTGGCGTGGAAAAATTCAATAGCAGTTGGGGGCTTCCTGATTTCTGCCATAGCGAAGATGTCTCGGTAGATGAGTGTTAATGAATTGCTATGATCGAACAAAATAGACGTGCGAATGCTGCGGCATCTTATATAGCCATCTCACAAACGGGTGGAGCCCGGTGGCTGACCGCTTTATCGAGACGCAATGGTGCAAAGACTATCATAGCAGGCGTCGAGAGGCCAAGAGCGCGTCAACGCTGATGTCGTCAAATACACCCCTTTATTAGAGCGGCCAAAGGGTGAGGTCAGCAATTAGCAAGCTACTCAGCTTACCCAACCGAAGTGCCTCGGAGGTTTTACCAAGTTCTATAAACATACCATTCGTACAATGAGCGTCATTTTGTGGCGAATCAAACTTCATGTGACTGGCATTTGAGCCCCCTCTTCCGACATGAATGGTTGCCCGGCTGCTATGTGATCATGGGAACCTTTATAGGGCAAAAGCGAGCCAACGTTCACGGTCACCGTTTTCCCTAGAGTATTCCACCGTTTCGCAAGGTGACTCAAGCATAATTATGCATCTGACATAATTTAGGGAGGATCAGTCATGTGACTCAGTCCAGACGGCGCGAAGACTGAGCCTGGCATCCAGGCCTGAGCAGAAGCGGCGACGACGCTAACCCAACTTGCTCAACTCCACACAGCAAGCGCGCTGAGCGACCTGCGGGCCTTGGATTGGAGGTCTACAGCAGTCGGCGCCAGGCGCTGCCGGCCGCACTCTGGGGCCTCCAGCCCACATTACATCATTATCGCTAGCCTTCATCGCCGTTGCCATCCAGAAACAAGAATCCGCGAGGACCAAACCATGATTAGCGCGCAGTTCGACGTCGTGTTAAAATAGAGCCAGAGTCCATCTCTTACAACCCTAAAAGCCCTGGCGGTCTTTGTCCTGCGCTTTCCCCTTGTCCGGGTTGGCCATCTTTTGTTCAAGCTCCCACCCAGCGGCGCCTCCTGAAACAAACACTGGCAAGCGCTCCTCCAATCGACCAGCAAGCGGTTTGACACCACTGCCGGCAGGGCAGCTCATAAATACCAGGGCGGCTGCCTCCCTCTCGCTCTGCCATCACTAGACGCTCTCAAACCACCAAAGCCGTCATGACTTCATATGTCGCAAAGATCGTGAGCAAGCGAATATTGGGGGAGAGGTTGGAGAACAAGTTCGGCAAAGAGGTTTGCATGCGCCCGTCTCGGCAATCTCCGGTTCGCTCTAACGCCACCTCAGGATCCCTATTTTGAGCAAGTCCCAGCTACCAGGCTCGATGGACGGCCCACCGGCAAGTTCAAGAAGCGCAAGAAGGCGCTGCCACCTGGCATCTCGGAGCACGACGGACAAGTCTTGACCAAGGTAAAGAGACGGGCACATCGCCTCGATCTGGCGCTGTGCAGCTTTCTTGGAATCCGCTTCGGCTGGAGCAGCGTCATCGCACTGGTACCTGCGTAAGTCCTCGTCATCCGCGTCATCGCATCTTTTGCGTCTTCTAGGCCTTGGCTCACAATCTCGCTTCACAGTATCGGGGATGCGCTGGACGCCTTCATGGCCCTGATGGTCTTCAAAACTTGCTGCCAGATTGAGGGGGGCTTGCCCCATGCGCTCAAGTTGCAGATGCTGTTCAACATAGTCTTCGACTTTGCGGTAGGACTGGTACCTTTCATTGGTGACCTCGCCGACGCCATGTTCAAGGCAAATACGAAGAACGCCTTGATCTTGGAGCAGCACTTGCGGGAGAAGGGAAAGAAAGAACTCCGAAAGAGTGGCCAGCCTGTTCCTCAAGTCGATCCGAGCAGCCCCGAAGAGTTCGACAGGATGCGCCGGGAAAGCCCCCCTCCTGCATACCACTCGAGCTCACCATCTCGCCATGGCACCACGGCAGAGTCAGCTCAGCATGGTGGACAAGAGAATATGCCGAGGCCCCCAGAAGCAGCCCGGGTCCAGGAAAGCCGAGGCTGGTTTGGTCGCAAGAAACCTCGCCCACAGGACGTCGAGATGGGATAGATCGACGACAGACCAGTCAACACGGCATCGACGAGCAGCAGCGCGGGAGACGTCAGTAGATGGACGTCGAGCAAATATCAGGGCTGGTTTGCCGAGAGGCCCCAGTCGAATGCCCTACGAATGCATTTAGACGCGCAAAACATTTTCGATACCACAAGACCTCGCATGGGTGGAATGTAATATGGGGCAGGCGAACATGGATAGCGCGTTTTCAAAGATCTGATAAAAGAGCAGGGCGTTTTCTTGGCAGTCCGGTCTGGTTACCCACCCTTGGTCCTTGGTAGGAATAATCCAAAGTCTCTGTACTCCGTATGCTCCCTGGGCCCAGGAACTCTCCCTGGGTGGCGCGCCTACCCGTAGACTGTTCACGGCGCCGTAAATGACTGCGCCCTTGGCTGACTGTGACTCAACCTCCGCGTCGCATGTCAAGGTATCAGTCCTCGGACACACAAGCCATCTCCGACGGTCCCTCCGAGCGACGTTTTGAGCTCCGCCAAGTCAGCTCAGCTTTGATATTTGGCTCCACTGACACGACAAATGCTGGCTCTGTTTGCTGATTGATAACTCGGGCATCATGACGAAATCCATGGTCCAGCCCTGGTTCTTAGCGGGGTACCTGGACGCGACGAAGCACTTCACGCGTCGGCCCCGCCCCACCCAGTAAATCGGTGGCTGGGCCGGCGAGACCAGGGCAGCTCAATTTACCCCAAGCGTCCGCTACGCGGTACCTCGGCGGTACCATCTCTGACGCATCCTTGTACAACGAGCCCTTTGGGAGCTTAATTGGCCCACAGCACGACCCACCGCAAACACGCTTCGACGCGTCTCGGTTCACGTGACAGCGCATCTCTGCCCGTACAAAAACCTTTGGCGCCACCACCAAGCCGCAACTGCTCTCATCTAACGCATCGCGCTCTCACACTATCTTCCACGCCGAGCTCAAGTCGAAGTCTTTCTCGCGTGTGCTCTTTACCTTGCAACTGCTCACCCTCGCGTCGTCCCGTCGCAATGGCCGCCCAGATCACCCCCTCCAAGCAGGTCAGTCACCTCGCCTTTGCCGCGCTTGTCGCGCTCGCCCTGTCGCCAGCCTCTGTCCCCTTAGCAATTGGGCCTGACTGACCGCGTTCCATAGGCTGCTTCTGCCATTGAGTCCTTCAAAATGGAGTCTCCGGTTAAGAAGCTAGACCTCGGTGCCGCAAACAAGGAGAACCAACCCCTGAACGAGGCCGCCGTTGAGGCCCTCGCCACCGACGTGGGCTCCAACGTTAAGCCCGCCGTCGAGACCAAAAAGGAGATGGCTGTTGTCAAGCCCGAGGAATGCGACGAGCCAATCCTCCAGGAGAACCCTCAGCGATTCGTCTTGTTCCCCATCAAATATCATGAGGTACGCGACGCGTCTGGACGCGTAAAGTGGTTCGACGCGACATCGCAGCTGACAGATGCATGCCACAGATCTGGCAAATGTACAAGAAGGCCGAAGCATCCTTCTGGACTGCTGAAGAGATCGACCTTTCGAAAGACTTGCACGATTGGAACAACCGCCTGAATGATGATGAGAGGTACTTCGTCTCTCACATCCTGGCTTTCTTCGCCGCCTCTGACGGCATCGTCAACGAAAACCTCGTAGAGCGATTCAGCGGCGAAGTGCAGATCCCTGAGGCCCGATGCTTCTACGGATTCCAGATCATGATGGAGAACATTCATTCTGAGACGTACTCTCTCTTGATTGACAGCTACATCAAGGAGACCGCCCAGCGAGCCTACCTCTTCAACGCCATTGAGACCAGTATGTTACTCTGACAGCCATTGCCTCCATGTCGCACTCCTAACCAGGGAACAGTCCCTTGCATTCGCAAGAAGGCCGACTGGGCCATCCGATGGATCCAGGACAAGGACTCGTCCTTTGCTCAGCGCCTGATTGCCTTCGCCGCCGTCGAGGGCATTTTCTTCAGCGGTGCCTTTGCTTCCATCTTCTGGCTCAAGAAGCGTGGCCTCATGCCTGGTCTGACCTTCTCCAACGAGCTCATCTCGCGAGACGAGGGTCTGCACACTGACTTCGCCTGCCTGCTGCACTCCCACATGAAGCACCGTGCCAGCAAGAAGGTCATAGAGGAGATTATCACGGACGCAGTCACCATTGAACAGGAGTTCTTGACCGAGGCCTTGCCCTGCGCGCTGCTCGGCATGAACTCGGATCTCATGAAGCAGTACATCGAGTTCGTCGCCGACCGTCTGCTCGTCGCTCTCGGCAATGAGAAGGTTTACAAGTCGTCGAATCCCTTCGACTTCATGGAGAACATCTCCTTGGGCGGCAAGACCAACTTCTTTGAGAAGCGCGTGGGTGATTACCAGAAGGCCGGCGTCCTGGCCAGCGGAAACAAGAAGAACGCAGATGACGCCGCCGACTCTGGCAACAACAACGCCGGCGGTGGCGACTTCAGCTTTGACGATGAGTTCTAGGTTGGTTGCGGGGAGTAATGTTGCATATACCCATTTCCCTTTGTCTCTCTCTTGTCTTTGGGTTGTACATTGCAATTGGCCGGTCGGGGCTGTAATCAGAGCCACAGCACAGTGGTACTGGCCAGCTATTCGGGAGGCAGTTCTGGATACATGTTTTGCGGGTCAACGGCGCATATTGGCGGGCGTTCTGGCATTTGTCATTTCTACGGGTGGACTGGCAATTTCTTTATACTGTACCATGATGTACTTTAGCAGGTTGAAGACGATTATTGAAGACTTGATATCTGGCTCAGGTCCATCGTGCTCTGCGTCACACCGTAATATAAAGCGTGCCTCCACATTATCTTCCCAAAAAGTTGCTGACGAAGCAAGTGCCGCCGATCAACTCATCGTGTTTGTCAGAAAGCGCAGTGCTGAGCCCCCTATGCCGTTGCTGCATTTCTTAGACCGCCTATTTCCGCCCCTTCTTCTTTTTCTTGCCGCCTCCTCCTTGTTGTGACTGCTGCTGCGGCGTTTGTTGCGTCTGCGCCGTCGCTCCCGCACCAGCACCCGCGGCCCCAGCCTTGCCCTCTCCAGCACCGCTACCCTCGTTGCCTGCCGGCGCGTCTAGCATCGACTCCTCCGGGATTTCAACGGGCATGGCGGCCATGCCCCTACCGAGCCGGCCCAGAGACGAGTAGACGAGCCGAGAGACCTCGGCGGCTTTGGTGGTGCGGTACTTCAGCGTCACGCCGCTAACCGGATCGTACGTTTTGATGACGAGGCTGGCGCGCGGTGGCTTTGCGGTGGGTGAGGGTTCTTGGGGAGACGAGGCAGTGGCGGTGTCGTCGCCGGCCTTCTTGGCGCGCGGCTTGACGGGTTTGATAGAGTATTTCGTCGTTATGCGGGTCTGCATGGCGGACGTCAGGTCAGTTCGTCGCTGCATCTCCAGGCGGGGTCAGCGGTGGTGAGGGCATAGCGTACGGTGGAGGGCCTGGCTTCGAGGAGGAGAGCGGACTGCTCGAGCCATTCCTGGCTCGACTTGAAGTAGGGCATTGCGTCTGGGTGTCGTGTGGCTGCTATGTCGTTGAGCTGATTTAATCATGAGGCACGCGACGAGGGGTGGCAGAGGTGGGTGGAGGTAGTATGGAGAGAGAGAGTCGCATGCACCTTGAACGGAGGTTTGAAAGTGGGAGGGTAAAATCTAGTGGGGCAGGAGATGTCTGGCTGGCTGCTCAGCGTTGGATGCCGGGCGACCACGCTACCGTGCCTTACCCTAGACCGCCTCGTCCCCAACTCAAGAGTCATGACCCTCACCTCATCCCATCTGGGCTGGGGAAACTAAACTAAGATGCGGCCAGGATTAGAGTCATTCGGCGATTGTAGCACATTCTTATCTCAAGCTGGCGTATTGCCCGTGGGGGCAAATGGCTCAGTGCCGACTCAAAAAGCAATTTCCAAGTCTCTTGTCCCTTGCGAAGCAGTCAACCTTTAATAGCCCTGGGTATCTGTTCTGCTGCCAGCCCGTACAACACCATGATATAACAAATGATGCCGCCTAGAACTCCGTCCATCCCTTCCTGCTTAGCTATGAGGATCCGGAAGCCAGAACACTAGGTCCTGATCTGCTGTGGCAAGAAAGTTGAAACGAGGATTGAAAGCCACGACCGCTGCCTCCCTTTGATCCGGCAGTGTACATGTTGGCTCCAACACATTGTTGTCTTGTGGCAGGCTCATCGTATCCCAAACCAAAATGTCCTGCCTGGACCCGCTTATGACGAATCGCCCATCTGGCGTAAAGCAGCAATCTCCGCTGCTGTCGAAACTGGTTGGGTCAGGCGTGGCGCTGCCATGATTAGCCACTGTCACCGCCTCTCCAGGTGCTTGGCGTCTCGTGCCCCCATGAGGCTTGTGGAGGTACGCCTTCAGGGTGCCCTCGAATGCATCGAGCAGGAAGTGTCCGCTGCCTTTGGTCCCCACGAGGAGTGACTTGCCGTCGTTGGAAAACTCGAGCCTGGTCCATCCCTTGACGACGAATTGCGGATCGATATTGCGACCGTGTTCCAGAATGTCAATGGTCGCGAAAGGAGCCATGTCGTAGTTGCGCTCATCGTAGAGTAGCACGGAGCCGCTGCTGGGACAAGCAACAGCAAAGACGGTGCCCGAAGGATCGTACGCGGCAAGAGAAGGGTTTCGTAGAAACAACTGGCCTTGCCAGTGCTTAGTTTGGGTATCCCACAAGCGCACAGTGTTGTCCTGTGAGCAAGATATGAAGTTGTCACTCCCAGGGTGGACAGCGAGGCTGGTCACGTTGCCCTCGTGGCCTTCGAAGTAGCGGATGAAGGAATTGTCGTGCGTCGCAAGGTAGCGTATGGCATCTGAAGACGGAAGAGAGGAGGCGTCAGCTGATTTACGGTCTTGCCAAGGTGAGCCGTGTGTAGCCAAATGTCATCTCACTGTTTTGTTTCGTGCTGGCGTATATAATACTCGACGCCGTATGGGTGAACTTGGCTAGCTTGACACCGTACTTTTTGCTCAGCAAGCTCTTATCGTGGCGCCCTTCCTTGACGTTATAGATTTGGATCGTTTCGTCGCTAGAGGACGTCATGAGTAGCTCGCCTTCGTCGTCGTAGTCTATGGATAGGACGTGAGGGTGCGGGCGCCCGTCACTCTTGATGTCGTCGCGACGCAGTAGCTGTGGCGCGGGGAGGTCAGCTCGCCATCGAGGCCGCCAGACGGATGGTGCCGCATCCTATATGGCCTACCTTGTTAGGTCGAAAGGTCGACATGATATCGGCGAGAGTTGAAACCGATGCGTTCGCGGCGAGCGTCCTGTGAATGTTGAGTGACGGCCCATTTGCGGTGCCGCGCCCAGGGTGGTCGATGTCCATAGGAGTCGACATTGCTTCACACGAGCTCGACGACGAGCCCACGCCCCTACCTATTCGTACCGGCGGCGGCTCCCATGCAAGATTCTTGTCGCCAGTCGAAGCTGGAGTCGCGATCGATGTGGAATGGCAGCAATTGCGGGCTGGGTCGCGAGTACAAAGGCCCGGGCGCGTGGTATTGAATATTGGATGAAGCACAAAAGCTGCGGAAGCCACTGCGTCGGAGGGCTGCTTAACCTGTAGGGTCCCGCGCTGCGGTGCCGACGTTGCAGGGCACTGCCTCATCAGGCTTAGCATTCCCGTCTAGCAGCACCCAGACTCCCCGTCATTCATCAACCCATTGATGCATAAGGTAAGGTAAGGTAAGGTAAATTAGCTTGCCGGGCTGCCGTAACAACAATTGCAATCTATCACCCAGGGACTCAAAGCCGTTTGAATCCGTTGCCTGACTACGGGGTATTACTAGCTTGTCGGCCAGGACCTGCCATATTCCCATCCAGAGCGGGCAACGCGCCCCGGATCCCAAGACACCTGATGGCCGCCGGAGATCAGGTGAAGTCAGCAGGACCAAGGAGAAGACGGTCGAGCGTAATGAGCTGGCTGTTGCAAAGGGGTCAGGTGTCTGACTAAGCCAGCTGACGATGGACGGACGGCCTTGCAGCGCGTACGGAGTAACGTTAGATGAAGAATGAAGTCTGTCCCTACGATATCCGAGCTCGAGGTGGATTGCGTGGGGCGGGGGAGGCCCTGGCTGGCCCCAAGCAGCCCGCCAACAGCGGCCTTCCCCAGCGACGCCTCCACTGTACTGCGTTTCTGGCAGCCCAATGAGGCCCGTCCGAATCCGCAGCGGCCGACGTCGGCAGAGGATTCCATTCTAGCGGGAGCCGACCGCGGCGGCCCAAAAACCCACCATTTGAGACGCCATTTCCCGGCACACCCATCGCATCGCATCGCATCGCATCGCGTCGCATTGCATCGCATTACTGCCCTTTGCTGCAGCGCCGTTGCTGGCACGTCGGACAAGACGACCTCAATTGTCCATGCTCGAGTTGTTGCTGGCTTAGGGCGTTGCGGGCAATGTAAGCTTACAGACCGCTGCTATCCATCATCTTGCTGAGCAACGCTGACGCAATTCCACCGTCGCAGAGCCGAAAACACCACCACGACCTTGGTGCCGACAAACACGCTTTCGTCCTCTATCCCCTCCTCGAATTCGGCTGTCCCAAACTCCTGTCCTGTCTGTAGCACCATAGACCTGATCCGGACCCGTTGGTCTGCCTCGGCTCGGCGCCATGTCGACGACACTTGGGTAAGCAGCACTGCGCTCTCCGATGCCGCGCGCTCCTTTTGAGACAGCCGGCCATGGCCTCGATAGCACATGTCTGCTAACTCCGCTTACCACGCGCAGTGCCTTTATCGCCGGGGGAATCGCGGCTTGCGGCGCTGTGACTGCGACGCACCCGTTCGAGACGGTCAAGATCCGGTAATTCCGCGCCCTCACACTTCCTGCCGCTTCCTTTTCGGTGACAGAGTCTGACCTTGCAACCACTTCACTCTGCAGCATGCAACTACAAGGAGAACTCCAGTCAAAGGGCCTCCAGCCGCACCATTACCGTGGGCCGTTGCACGGTGTCAGTGTTATCGTCAAGCACGAAGGCGTCCGGGGGATATACCGTGGCCTGGGATGCGCCTACATCTACCAGATCCTGCTCAATGGCTGTCGGTTGGGATTCTACGACCCGCTGCGCCAGAGAATCTCGTCCGTGCTCCTAAAGAACGAGAACGCGCAAAATCTCGCCGTAAACATGTTTTGCGGCGCCTTCTCCGGCATCATTGGTGCCGCCGCGGGGAGCCCGTTCTTCCTCGTCAAGACCCGTCTCCAAAGCTACTCGCCCTTCCGGCCCGTCGGCACGCAACACCAGTACCGCAACGCATGGGACGGCATGTCGCAAATTTACCGTGGTGAGGGTATCCGAGGTCTCTATCGTGGTGTCGGCGCGGCCATGATCAGGACCGGCTTTGGCAGCTCTGTCCAGCTCCCGACCTACTTCTTCGCCAAGAGGCGGCTGGTTCGGCATGCTGGCATGGAGGAGGGCGCGGCCCTGCATCTCGCCAGCAGCACTGTCAGCGGCTTCGTCGTCTGTTGTTTCATGCACCCGCCTGGTAAGACTTCCCCATCCCACGTGCCCCTCGTAGGGCTTGATGAGCCAGGCTAATGCGAACCACGCCAGACACCATCATGTCGCGCCTCTACAACCAGAACGGCAACCTGTACAAGGGCGTCTTCGACTGCCTGGGCAAGACGATTCGCACCGAGGGCTTCCTCGCCATCTACAAAGGCTTCCTCCCGCACCTGGCCCGCATATTGCCGCACACTATTCTCACCCTCTCGCTTGCCGAGCAGACCAACAAGCTCATGAGGAAGTTCGAGGGTCGCATACTGCCCATGATGGACAAGGCATAAGCTTGACATATCTGAGTTGAGGTGCAAATAATGGTACATTGTTGATGTGCTTTTGGATGAGTTGTCCGAAATGTAAAAAGAGGCAAGCTTGGTTATAGAAGTACAGGCGTCCCGCTGTACGCCTAGGATGCGGGAAAAAGGGGCCCCGGCAAGGAGCAGTGGTGCATTCACAGGGAGTTCAATCGTTTTACTGATAAAAGTAGGCGATATCCTTTATTAGACATCAAGATTTACATGCATTTGTTCATTATCGTTGCTGTGATTGACTGACTACTCAGCCATTGAGGGACCGTTTGCAGCCGTAGCACAGCCTTGCCTGGTGCCCATGCTCATCCAAGTCGTCGCCAAGCTCCCCAGCCCACACCGAGTCTCCTTTCTCGTCCAACGTCATGCCGCACATCTGGCAAAAGCCATCTCCGGCTACCCTATCCAGCTTTCCCGTCGTCCGCACGACATTGGCTACAATACCCGCGAATGGACCTTCTACGCTGTCAAAGTACCGGCTCATGACCTCCTCAATGCTCAAGTCCTTGTGCGAGACGACACTGCCGCTTGCCGCGCTGTTGGCCGGGATAAGTTCGCCTAGCGATGGCATCAAGTCCAGGTATGTCATGATTTCGTTCCTGAAGAGTTCGCGAAGAGGGTAGTGGACATGCATCTCGGCCCGAGACGTCTCCTTGCTACTAGAAGCGCCTGAACTTGGCATGTATGTGCACACCGTGTATGGACCGTCGTTGATCTGCCACGGGACCGCGTATCCTCTGCCGTTCGCAACCTCGGACAGCGTCAGCGAGGCCAGCGCCGTGGTACTATGCCCCAACAGAAGTGCCGTTTGTGACCTTTCCAGCGCCATGTCCAGCAGTAGATGGCGGATCAAAAGTCGTAGAATGTCTGCCTTGGACGTGATCGACGGCAACGAGCCGAAGAAGCGACGGAGCCGCTCCGTGTCGTCGTCGTCTCCCTCCTCTCTGGCCCCCGGCAGCGAGGCCCAGTCTACCGTCCGCACTCTCCACACTTTGCTCAGGTGCACGCACTCGAATGATACGTTCGGGAATCGCTCCCGGTACTTGGCCAAGAGTCGCTGCGCAGGCGTATCCTTCTTGTCCGCTGAATGCGAGAGGTCAGTGTCGATGTGCACGACGAGCGGCTCAAAAGCTGGCGACGACTTCCTGGACGAGTGGAACTTGGCGCTGTCGTCCAGAACGTGCGTCATGACCGTGGATGACGGTCCAAAGGAGAGTCCGGCAATGTATTTGCGCGGCGCGGGCTTCGCAGACGTCCTCGTATCCCTGGCCAGGGCACCAAGACGCCGGCCTACCTTATTCTCGACGAAATCGACATAGCATTTTCTGAAACCCCCAGTGAGAAAACTTGCCCCGATGGAAAGTAGTGGCTCGGGTGGCCTGGGAGAGTATGGCATACTTACCGACAGGTTGGGTCGTTGCGAAGCCTGTACGGGGCCTCCGCCGCTTTGCAACGCTTGCACGGCCTGGGACCGTGCGCCTCCGTCATGTAACTATATTGTGATGTCCTCGTTGAAGAGTCTCTCTGTAAGTTTCGCTTATGGCCGGCAAAGTATGAATGAGATGATTGTAGTGGGATGTGAGGCGTGAAAGTGGTCGCTCATGTGCGTTGTGGGTGATGAGTCGCAAGCGTAGAGTTTTTTTGCCGCCGTCGGACAGTGCAGCACAAGATAGGCCGTGCAAGTGGCAGCCCAAAGCTACCTTAGACCAAAGTGCGTTGGCCATTCAATTCACACGCTCTAACATCGCCGATAACAAGTCTTCAGAGTGATTGATTCCTGTATTGCAACGCCATCAAACACACTCTGTGTTTGTGCTATCGTTATTTGCTTTCATGAATAGGCAAAGCTTACCGTAGTAGGTAGTTCCAGACGCTACTGTAAGCACGCTATGGTTGCCTCGCACTGCGTCTAGGCCGCCTCATAGACCAGGCGGTGATTCATCATGCGCTCTTTCCGCTCTTCCGACAAAGCCGCCAGCAAATTGAGGGCTCCAGGCTGCAAGGCGGCTCGCTATTGCGGGTGGTCTCCCAGCCTAAGGTAGGTATGCCATCTCGCTCAAGTTGCGCCGTGGGTCGTCTGCAAATAGCACTGGTACTTCAACGGTCCGCCTACACAAAACGTCGCCCATCGACGCCTCAATGGTAGACGCCGTAGTTGTACTCGTACCGAAAGGGTAAGTCAAGGTACTCCATGCAGGGGTGCAACGATGGCATTGGCACCGGCTTTTGAGTGAACTCCGACGATCCCACTGTTACCTGCAGCCGCTGCACGGCGGGAGACAACCTGAGATTGCTTTAAACGCGGGCCAAAGGGTATAGCACTATGCATGCCCCTGTGGTTGCAGTATTGTCTGAGGTGGAGGGGGGCAACAAGTCATTGTTTGTGCTGCGCTGCTTCAGCATAGAGCCTCGGCGACAGCCTCGCCGACAGGACATGACGTCAAAAGCGCAAGCAATTGGCCATTGCGACGCGCAGATGGAAATGCAACGAAGTGCCAGGCCAGCCGCGTAACCAAAATAGCAAGCAGATGGGCGAACGGGTGGTGGTCGTCCTGCTGGTGGATGCAACCAGCCGCGCTTCTCCCTAGCCTGGCCTGGTTCGGCAGCCTTCATTTGATGAGGTCGCACCGACGCTGAAACCGCCCCCCAGCCATCATTCCCGTTCCCTTGTCGCACTTTCAACGTCCGCATCCAACAACAAACCCTGCCAGAGCAAGCAGGCGGCCTGCCGACCAGACGTGCATCATCGCCAGAGCCGCCGCGGCGGACTGTCACGAGCATCAGCCAGCGAGCCGCAGCAGAGCACAGCCTATTGGAACTGGCGTAGGCCTGGACGGACCATGTGGTGATATCCCTCCGCCGACGTTCGTCCTCGTCATCGCCACTCCCACGGCCAGCGGCTCGTCTTGTCTCCCTCCTGATGTGCGCAGTTACAGAGCCCAAGTAACTGCCCCGCGACGCAGTTATCGCTGTGGCACCCGTCCTCTCAGAGCCCTATCCTACCTTGACTTGCCGATCATCGTCAGCTCAGCCGGCCCTACGTTTGCGCATTCGGCCATCCGCCACGTTCCATCGTGAAGCATCGTCGACGGAGAGAAAGCTCCAACGCGAACAAATGCAAATGAGCGACGCGAGATCCTTCGCACACGTCGCAAGGCCTTAGCAAGCGAACAGTCTCCGGCGCAACTCACCAACCTTTCTCACGACATACCTTACTCCACGACCTGACATACGTAACGACCGACTCGTCTGACTTGCCCTCACCGTCAGTACAAGCTTCGGTGCCGTAAACGACGTACCGGAAGGGGCCTGCCCTTCCCTAAACCATGATCCAAACCCAGGCAATCGACGTCGCGCCGCGGCAAGTTACGGGCACCCACGACATGCGCGACGCCGCGAGCCCCTTGTCGCGCAGTCGCCCGAACCTCGAAGGTCTTGCGGCGAGCGTGAACCAAAACGGTTGCTTCGAATTCGACCGTGTCATCAAGAGCGGCTATGTTGAGAAGCGAACGCAGAAGACCAAGGTAAGATGCCTCCTCCTCCCCTGGCAGCGCATGTCCTGTCCGCCTTTGGACCCTGGCTAAAAAGGAGGTGTAGCAATGGAAAAGTGTCTACATTGTGCTCCGACCGACTACGCTGTCCTTGTACAAGAACGAAAATGAAACCAAGCTTCGTCACCAAGTCTACCTGTCAGATCTAACCGCGGTGGCCTTGCTCAAGGACCCTAAACACAAGCGCGAGAATGTATTTGGGCTCTTTTCACCATCCAAAAACTACCACCTTCAGGCCTCAACAGCCAAAGACGCGCAGGAATGGGTCGAGCTGATACGCAAAGACGCGAGGATCGAGGAGGAAGAGGACGAAATGTTTCTAGCAAGCCCGCTCGCGCGCAGCTTGTCGCCAATTGGGCTGATGGCTGTTGGGCCTGGCCGATTTACCCGCCGCGATAGCGACAGGATGCTTTCGAGCTCACCGGAGACGTATGTTCCCCCTGCCCCAGGCTTCATTTCCGCTGGCAGGCGCGCATCATCAACCGCCGACTGGTCTGGCATGTCCGGGAATGAACTGCCGTCGCATTCGGATCTCTCCGACAACGAGGGCCACGGCCAGCGGCCGCTCGGCGCCTCGATCGAAAGTCTGGCCGTGCAGCCACCCATCGAGATTGGCTCAATACCAAGAGGAGGTTTGGCGCCTCGTTCAATAGCCAACCACTCCGCCAGTCAAGCTAGCATCAATATCAACACCAACGTCAATTTTGAGCAAGACCCAGACCGAGTCATTTGGCAAGGCTGGCTCTGGATGCTCCGAAGCAAACGCGGCGTGCGGCAATGGAAGGACATGTGGGGAGTACTGCGGCCTCGAAATCTCATACTCTACAAGGACGAGTCCGAGTACACGGCGCAGTGGATCGTGCAGCTTTCCGCGGTGGTCAACGTCGTGGACATTGACCCGCTCAGTAAGAGCAAGCAACACTGTCTGCAGATCATCACAGAGGAGAAGAGCTATCGCTTTTGCACGCATGACGAGGAGAGTCTCGTGCAGTTGATCGGAGCCTTCAAGAGCTTGCTTGCGAAGCGCCGGGGGCTGGAAGCGCGCGCCGCAGCGCCTACAGGTACATGACCGATGCAGACGCCCTCCCTCTTCTCTTCCGAGCACGAGGGACCGACAGGAAACACGTCTCATTTCACGACTATATGACGGCCTACACTGCATATTTCTCTTTGAAAAGCCTAGCCTGTTGATTCATTTATTATGCCTTCTTTCGCCTTGGCCACCCGCCCACCGCCCACTTGTTGCTGAGGGCGGGTAGGCGTTGGCGGCGCCTGCAGCATGACTGCTCAATGTCAATTCATTTGTGTTATACTAGATACCAGGAGTATTTGGCTTTTTAATATCGCAGCCCCAAAAAACGACGAGTGCTGGGTCTTCTTTTTTCTTCACCTCCCTATTGCTTGACGAAACTGTTGAGATTGCTGGGCAGTGCAGGGACCTGTGAAGACGCAACTTGGCAGCGAGGAGGTAGACACTGGGACCATTGACCGGGAAGCTGTGATGGCGCACTGCGCCGCAGACATGGAGACAAATCTGTTCCTCTGCCGCCCGACAATGCCCGACACCCCATCGTGTCCAGGCCGCCCTTCGGGACCGCGGCGTCGTGACCATCCTCGACAACCACACTGGCAAGACTAGCTCTTCTGAGCCTTAGAGACGGCACCTGTTGCGAGAGGACGCTCGCTTCTATACGGCAGAGCACAGCCACTACTTCGACACGTAGGACGTACGTGTCCGACAACTACGAGGACCTACCCTACCTTGCCTCGTCGAGTACGAGCACATGGAAAGCAACAATGCCAAGTGAGCCCTCTGAGCCGTCCATGATCCCAACTATGTGCACGGAAAGATACCTGGCTACGAGTGCCACAGGACGTGAGGAGCCCTCGACCTTGATTGGAGCAGCCTGGTGCAAACCCTGCTTCAAATTCACGCCGGGCAGCATGCTGTGTTCGACGCGGTACGTGGGAAACGAGACGGCCAGTCACTTTGTTTGGTGTGAGAGCTGTCTTTGCCAGCTCATCAGCATTCATCCTCGTTTGAAGCACGTACGTGAATAGGTGTGATTCGCCATCCCCTTTGGACTAGAAATCAAGAGCTGTTGGATGAGTGTTCCCAACCCCCCCTTTGGTGCGTTCGTTATACATGCGCCCTGTCCTGCGCCTGCGCCATACATGTCCTTGGTAGAAGCATATTTCTGAGCAATCGAGATGCTCCCCTTTGGAAAGATACCCTCGGGGTATATGTGAACTGTGCGATGAAAATGCAAACACTTAATTGCCTAGACATCGGCCGCGATGTACAAAGGGGACCTCCCTCGTTTCTGGAGCTGATGTCTACCACACGACTCATGGTCCTTCTAAGTAGGCCTCGATGAGCCCTGATGGACTGAATAATTAGGATTCGTCGGTCTTGTCGAGGCCGAAATAGTTGTTGTCGAAGTCGCCATGCTCCATGGTATCAAAGGTATTGTCGCGATCATTCATGAGATCGTCAAACGTATCGCCCCCCATGCCGACATCACCAAGGCTGAAGTCAAAGTCCATGCCGTCTGCCTGCCCGTCGCCCGTAAACATGTCCGCGAAAGTCGATTCGTCGGGTAGCTCGCTCGTCTTTTCGCCGTCTGTCTGGGGAAGGTTTTCCGTGCTGGATGGCGCTTCGGTTGGCCCGACGAGGCTGGCGGGGAGGATCGTGTCCAGCGAAGTCATGGCGAGGCTGCTACCGTCCGCGCCATCGGCCGGAGGAGCAAAGGACGTCAAGTCAAAGGACGGCCCATTGGCGTGGTGGGGATCGGCGACCTCCCCGCTAAGTGGTTCATGTGATTCGTTGTCGACAAGAGTAAACTCCATGTCCGTAAAGTTGAGTTCAGGGTTCATGCCGAGGGTGTCGTCAGCGCCCGCAGCATCGGGCTGCTCGTCTGCAGGCTGCAGCTCCCCAGTATCCATCTCGGCACCGACTTCGGCCTTGACGGGCGCTCCAGGAGCAGCAGTAGGCGGCGCTTGTGCCAGAGCATCCTCTTCCTTGATAACTGTGTCTGGTTGGGCTAGCTCTGGCAGACTCATGCCCATGTCTGGGAACGGCGCGACGGGCTTTGCAGCCGGCTCGGGCTTGATCGGTTGCTCCTTGGGTGCGGGCGGTGGCGATGAGTCCAGGTTTATCGTCATGGCATCCTTAGACTGCGGTTCCACGGGCTGCGGTTGCCGCTGCTCGGGAGACTTTTCTCGCGCCTTCAACTCGTTGAGATCGCGGAGCAGCACCGACTTGGCGCGAATCTGGTCGACGTTGCGGTGAGAAGAGCGGAATGGAAGTCGTGAGACACGGGCTATGCAACTTACGATGTCGCTCTCGAGGTCGTCGAGGGCGGCGTGGAAATGCTTTATGGTGTCTGGCAGCTTGGCCTGGAGTGAGCCATGCACCGGTGCGACGTTGCCGTGGCTATCTCTGCGCGACGCACGCAGGGCCTTTCCAGTTTGCACGAGCTGTACCGCGCGAGAGAAGAGCAACATGTTAGCATGGAGCAGGAGATGCGCCGCGGGAGCGCATTCTGGACAGCGTCAAGGGCGATGTTGCCGCCGGCTTACCACGTCGTTGACCAGAAGCTGGAGGGCATCGAGGGGGTCCTTGGCCCGGGGCGGCAGGTTGGCCATCCTGACGGCAGGGTGCGACGATGGGTCTGACGAAGACGATGAGAGGGCTTTGACGCTCGCGCTGCGCTGCTGCAGCAGGCCAGAAGCTACCGACGTGTGGACAGTTGCGAAGCAGGCGTGGTGCTTAGATATGTAGTGTCAGGATAGGAGTAGCAGCGGCAAGGTCAGATGTTGCTTCGGTTCGGTTGTGCTGGAAGGAGAAGCCATTCCAACACCCACCTCAGCGTGGCGCGTATCCCTACTTCGGACTGGTAGGCCTAAGGTACCACCTATGTGGGGGGCCCAATGGGCGACTCTCCTGGAGTCGGGCCTGCGTTTGGGGCGCCACCTGGAGCTTGGGGACTCGGCGGCTGCTCGCCACCCACTTCGCCTCCGCTTCCAACCTCCAGGCGCCTCCCTCCCTGCCAGCGGCCACGCTGCTTGCTTTGCTCCTTTTCCATCTATTGTTAGTGAGATCCGTTCCGGGACGTGGTGTGTGCTGGGAGCTTGGGCCAACCGCCACCCGACCTCCCTCCCGTCTCGATGCCGCCTCGACAGCCGACGAATACAAACACACACACAGCATGTCTCCCGAAGAGCTGACAAGCGACACGTAAGGACACAGCAGCGATGAAAAGTGCCCGTGAGAGCCCGTGCCATTCAATTGCTGCCCGCTCTTTGTGCTCCTGCTCCTGCGAGGCTCGGAAGTGTTTGGCTGGGTCTTTCCCCATTGTTTCGAGCGGCGGCTGCGAAGTTGAAACCTAGGATACACATCCGGTCCGGTACGAGGCTTCTCACGAGGGCCTGCACTCCCGTGGATGACAGGCATAGAGTTACTGTTTGTTGAGCCCTCAGTGAGCCCTCAGTGAGCTCTGGCTATCGTCACGGTTTGATGTGAAGCCCTGATGTACGTCGTGGATGGTGCGAATGGCATCAGAAGTAGAGCCCTGCATGGGGTCAGTGCTACTTACCCCGGACGCGCCCATTTGTACACGCAGCAAATCTTTGGGCCAGAATCGGCCCCGGATCGCCGTCAATGAAGGAAGGGTCCGTACGGACTGATAACTTACTACTCGTACTCGGCCTGCCCTGTTCCACCAACGCCACAGTTTATATGACTACAGTATTCATCACCCTCGGCAGGCTTCCCCGTAGCCAATGATGGACCCTGTGACGTGCTCTCGCCCCGGGCGCGGAGACCCGGGAGAGAGACTGGAGAGGGAGGGAGACACAGACAGTCAACCCTGAGCTGTCTCACCCGTTTGTTCCCTTGCCCGTTGGCCCACATCGCACGTTGCCAGCCACCGGGAGGGGAGCCAACAGGGGAGCCAGCACAGCTCGAAGCACCACGCGTAGCAGCCCACTGCCCGCCCCTCATCCCACCACCACCAACCCAATGCACCACCACCGCCTGTGCTCTGTACTAAACCAACTTGGGTCCCTTAATTAACCTCCACTCTTTCTTTCTTCCTGCATCCTTTCCAACATAGCCCTGTCGCAGGAAAAAAGCTCCTCAGCAGACACCACCGGAGCGGCTGCGTTGCGATTTCGGGACTGTTCTTGGTTTCCATTTCCTTTGGCGTTGAAATTACCTGCGATTTTCTCCTCGTCGTCGTCATCTCCGCACCGCCGTCTGCCAGCCTCGTCTGCTTTCCTCAACCTCGAAAACTCCGCCAGTTCTGTGCGCAAGTCTTGCCGCTGTGCGATCCCTCTCCTCTGTGTGCTGTCGACTGCTCTCCTGCCGCGGCGCCGTTTCTCCGTTTGGTTCGCGACGCCGTTGATTGCTCCCCAAAACGTCCCATCTGCGAACAGCCTCGTCCCACCCCTCCTGGCACCAATCGACTGCCCAACCAACACTTCAACGCAGCCTCAACCTCACGGGTCCATAAGACGCGAAAATCGCCAAAAATATCAGTTTAAACATGACCATGACTGAAGCCGGAGCCGCGTCGATCCCGGTCCAGATGCCTGTTCAGGCCCAATCCGGTGCCGGCGGTGCTTCCAGCTTCGAGTCCCAAAATGGCCAGCCCAACGCATCCCACATGCCCCCGCCTCCGCTGCATATTCCCCAGAATACGAACCCCATCCCGACTGCCATTACCTCCCCCCTGTCCGGCGGTGACAGCAGCGGCATGATGTCTCCCGGAGGATCAGCCGGCTTCCGACGAGCGGCCCCGGAACCTAACAAGCGAGCTCTCTACGTTGGCGGACTGGACCAGCGGGTCACCGAGGACGTTCTTCGCCAAATCTTCGAGACTACTGGCCACGTTCAGAATGTCAAGATAATTCCCGACAAGAATGCAAGTTCTGCTGATGGCCAGCTGGCAACACAGCATGGAGATGCTAATGCGTTGACGCGGCAGGCTAAGGGCTACAACTATGGTTTCGTCGAGTATGACGACCCCGGTGCCGCTGAGCGGGCCATGCAGACTCTGAACGGACGCAGAGTTCATCAATCGGTATGCGTGCCTGCTCGCCCTTGCCGGCGCACCAGGTGTGAGACTTCCCGACTTGTTGCTAACCGCGTCGTGCAGGAAATCCGGGTCAACTGGGCCTACCAGTCGAACGCGTCCAGCAAGGAAGACACGTCCAGCCACTTTCACATCTTTGTGGGGGACCTGTCCAACGAGGTCAACGACGAGGTGCTCCTCCAGGCCTTTTCGGCATTCGGCTCAGTATCAGAGGCTCGTGTCATGTGGGATATGAAGACGGGCAGAACTCGCGGCTATGGCTTCGTCGCCTTCCGGGACCGGTCCGATGCTGAGAAGGCGCTGAGCTCCATGGATGGTGAATGGCTAGGCTCCCGGGCCATCCGCTGCAACTGGGCAAACCAGAAGGGCCAACCGTCCATGGCCCAGCAGCAGGCCATGCAGGCCATGGGCATGACTCCGACCACGCCGTACGGGCACCACCAATTCCCGGCGCATGGCGTCGCTAGTTACGAAGTCATCTTGAACCAAACGCCGAATTGGCAAACCACCTGCTACGTGGGCAACCTCACCCCCTATACGACTCCCAATGACGTCGTCCCCCTTTTCCAAAACTTTGGCTTTGTCGTCGAGTCCCGCTTCCAGGCGGACCGTGGCTTCGCATTCATCAAGATGGACACGCACGAGAACGCGGCCATGGGTATTTGCCAGATGAACGGATACAACGTCAATGGCAGGCCGTTGAAATGCAGCGTGAGCTCACCACAGATTCTTGAGCAGAGGGCAGTAACGGGCATGCTAACAAAGTCATCTAGTGGGGCAAGGACAAGACCCCGAGTGCTCAGCAGCAGAGCTTCGATCCGGCTCAGCAGTACAGCCCTCAAAGTGCTCAGCCTCCAGGCGGCTATCCAGGCACGCCGACCTACTACCCGCAGTACGGTGGTGAGTACAGTGTACCGATGCTTGACCATGAAGTGTGATTGACATCTCGACTTTGCAGCAGCTCAATACGGTAATCAGCACGGCAACTTTGGCGGCCCGCAAGCTGGGTCGCCAGCCGGCTACGGAGGCTCACCGATGGGATATGGCGGGCCCCAAAGCGCGGGAGGATTTGGCCGCGGCCAGCAGGCTCCCAACGCCCAGTGGAGCCAGCCTCAGCCGGGCCAGAATTACAACAACGGGTTTGGCGGCTATCAGTCGTGATAGGCGCGTAATTCGACCGCAGGCCGACACATTCTGGAACCGGTGGCTTGAGGCCGATAGCGTCGCTGACCCAAGGGGGGGCGGAGCTGTGAAAGCGCATTTGTCTTTTAAAGATCTCCGTACTTGTTTCATACCCCCTCTTTTTCTCGTCGGGCAAATGTTCCCATCTTGTCGGTCGCTCGAGATCGGATTCTTCATCTGTCTTCTTCTTTAAGTACCTGGATTTGTCCTTGTTTCAACCAACTACCTTACTACACAGTGATTTTCCTTGTCACATTTTTTGAAGTTGACCGCTTGCTTCCCCCTTTCCGTGCGTCGTATTTTCAAACTTGGAGGACAAGCGAGGGAAGCTGAGATGCGTTTTCAATGACTGCTTCGTTTTGGAATACCCTTGCAAGCGACTAGCCCTCAAAGTCTAGCCTGGCATTTTCATATGGTCTCTGACGAGATAAACGATTTTCCTATGTGCTGTTCGAAGGGCCCAAGGGGACGTGGAGCATCGTCCTCCAAGCCCAGCTTGGAGGACTGAAGACGAATGAATGTACGTACAGTGGTACGCAACTGCGTTTGCATGACGATTGACTTGCGCGAGGCCACAGCGATGGACCAGGGCCTGTTGGTTTAGCTGGCCAAAGAAGATGGCTGCCTCTGCCCAGTGTGGTGACCGGGCTGATTAGAGAAGTAAGGCAGCGGGCGTGATGCATCCACCCTAGGTTGCTGGGGTCGGTTGCCGTGGCATTTTGGTGAAGCCCTGGGGATGAGTGCCTCTTGTACGACCATGCGATATTGGAAAAGGGGGTTGGCCCCTGGGAGGAGCGAGCGCCGGGCGTGGTTGTGCATCGGGCCCTGTTGCCTTGATCCGTTGATCCGAGGCAGAAGTTGAAGAGACGGCCAGGCGTATTCCCGGAAGGACGTGTATGAATATGGACGCACTCACCACTGCTGAACCGTTGACCAGACCATGGAGGGTTGCAGATCACCTAGGTACCGTACCTTGTCGTCACTGGCACAAGCTTTTGATCGAAGTTTGGAGTACTAAGTTCAGTCTCACAGCGTCGCCAATGCTGGCGTGGGTCTCTGTTGCATTGAAGGCATGAGGCTTAGTCGATGTGACTACGGAGGTGCACCTTAAAAGAACGGACCTGAGACAAAAATGAAGCTAAGCTCTATTGGGAACGCCACAACCTATTTTAGCTGTGGCTTTTCCCTGCCGATTTCACTTTGACCCACATGCCCCACCACTCTTAGCTCAATGCATGCGTCGCTGGGTGATCTGTGCTTTGCACGTGATGCTGCTGTTCGTGAGAATTTCAAGACTGAGACGCGATTCTCAACGCCAAAATTTTGCGATTACAAGATTTTATCTTGTCGCTTTCCTGGCCAATTGTTTGTTTTACAACGCCAAGATGAAGTACGTCCTGGTTTCTGGAGGTGAGTTTTCTGTTGAAATATCCTGTGTTCACGTTTTTCGATCGCCTTGCTAAATGTGTTGTCACAGGTGTGGTGAGCGGCGTGGGAAAGGGAATCATCGGTATGCTGCTATCAGGCGGGGAACTAACGCATGTGGGCGGCGGAACGTGCTAACTAGGAGGAAGCTTCGTCGGCTGGGTTGTTGCTGAAGACTATTGGGCTGAAAGTCACGGTATGTTCTAGGCATTGAGGAAGAGGGGCGTGAGCGTGTACTGATGTGATGGGACTAGGCCATCAAGATTGATCCGTACATCAATGTCGATGCCGGGACGATGAACCCCAAGGAGTAGGTTCTCTGCAATGCTGTCATTGTGGACATTCGGAATGCTAACAAACGGTTTCAAGGCACGGAGAGTGCTTTGTGTTGAAGGATGGTGGCGAAACGGATCTGGACCTGGGAAATTATGAACGGTACGATTGCACTTTCCCGGTGCGCTCATGCGACGAGTGATGAGGCTGACTTGTCAAGGTACCTGGGTCTGGATCTCACGAGGGATAACAACATCACCACGGGCAAGATTTACAAGCATGTGATTGAAAAGGAGCGAAGGGGTGACTACCTTGGCCGCACGGTCCAGGTCGTACCTCACGTCACCTCTGCTATCATCGAGCACATTGAGCGGGTGGCGAGGATCCCTGTCGACAGGACGAACTCCGTGCCGGATGTGTGCATTAGTACGTCTCTCATCATTCAACATTTGCTTTGTTCATTACTAACGTAACGGTTCGCAGTCGAGTTGGTATGTCTTCTTTGTGATTCGAAAACGGTCGCTTTTGGCTGCTACTTTTCAGATTTTTTTTCTTTCGAGTCCGTCTCATCATCTGGCTAACATGAAAACTCAAGGGTGGCACTGTTGGTGACATTGAGAGCATGCCCTTTGTCGAAGCGCTCACCCAGCTCCGCCACAAGGCTGGCAAGGACAACTTCATCAACATTTGCGTCTCCTACATTCCCATCGTCAACGGCGAGCAGAAGACGAAGCCAACGCAACATGCCGTCAAGAGCATCCGAAGTGCTGGTCTCTTTCCGGATTTGGTGAGTGGCTCAATTGGTCCCTAGTAGTGCCCGAATGTCTAATAAAAATGACAGATTGCGTGCCGCTGCGAAAAGCCTCTCGAAAGGGTCACAATGAACAAGATCGCCCTGAGCTGTCAAGTCGAGGTCGAGCAGGTTGTTGCCGTTCGAGACATGCCCACCATCTACCAGGTTCCGATCCTGCTGGAGCAACAAGGCCTCCTGGACCTGTTGCGCAAACAACTCGTCCTGGACACGGTGGAACTGACGCCAGCCCTGGTCACGAAAGGCGCGGAGATCTGGAAGAAGTGGAACGCAATCATCCCGCAGGAGCATTCCAAGAAGATCAACATCGCCCTCGTTGGCAAATACGTCGAGCTGTCCGACGCTTACCTATCCACCGTCAAGTCCCTGGAGCACTCCGCCATGCGATGCGGCCGCAAGCTGAACCTGACGTGGGTCGACTCTGAGCAGCTGGAGGACAAGACTCAAAAGAGCGACCCGGTTGCCTTCTACAAGGCCTGGCACGAAGTTTCGACCTCGTCCGGAATCCTGGTCCCCGGAGGCTTTGGCTTTCGCGGCACTGAGGGCATGATCAAGGCTGCTCAATGGGCTCGCGAGCGCAAGACGCCGTATCTGGGTATCTGCCTGGGCATGCAGATCGCCGTCATCGAATACGCGAGGCACATCTGTGGAAAGACGGGTGCCACGTCCGAGGAATTTGACGCGCAGGCCGAGCACCGCGCCATCATCTTCATGCCCGAGGGCTCCAAGGAGCACATGGGCGGCACCATGCGGCTGGGCTCGCGGGCGACGCACTTCCAGCCTGGTAGCGAGTACAGCAAGCTGCGCGCCCTGTACGGCGAGGCCACCACCATTGAAGAGCGCCACCGCCACCGCTACGAGGTTAATCCCGACTTCGTCGAGGAGCTAGAGAAGGCTGGCCTGACGTTTATCGGCAAGGACGACTCGGGCAACCGCATGGAGATATTCGAGCTCAAGGACCACCCGTGGTTTGTCGGAGTTCAGTACCACCCCGAGTATCTGAGTCGCGTGCTCGACCCGTCGCGCCCGTACCTGGGATTCGTCGCCGCGGCCTCGGGCTGCCTCGACCGCGTGACCGAGGAGGCTCTCAAGGACAAGACCTTGGTCGTCAACGGCGGTCATGACGACTCCAAGTTTTGATCCAACTCAAGCCGAGAAGAAGAGCTTTCGCAATCGAGAAAACACGAAACGAAGCAAGGGAGGAAGAAGGTCAAACTGTTTTGAAAGCGGTAACGAACAGTGCGCCGGGTTAGGGCGAGCTGTCATGGGGAGCGTGTGAGCCGGAAAGGGTACATTCAACGGGAGGCTTGATTGATACTATGCATTACTCCTGGTATCGGTACTCCGTAGAAGGGATCGTATGTGTATTGCCGGCACCAAGTGAATGCCTCTACCAATACATACTTCGACCACAGACACGCAGGAAACGAGGTGGCGCAACAGGCAACTTGGCAATCTGAAAGCATGTTGTTTATTAGGTGGTCGTCTTTATACGGGGCTAGCGCTCCGCTGTCTGATTGCGAGCTTCTGTCCCGCATTTGGCCCCGCTCACGGTACGGGGCCATGACTTTGACTGATGACGGTCTGGAGAGAAAGACGGCAGATGGCCAGCTGCAGCTCCAAACGTGAGAGGAGAGGGAGCCTCGCTACCAATTGCATATCGCCTAGCAATGAGTTGCGGAGTAAAGGTAAGGCAAGGTAAGGTACGGAGTCACGAATGCAAGTACCGTACCTCATCCGTATGGCCAGCTCGTCTCAAGCCGCGCGCCGTCTGCTGATGAGGTCGCCTCCAGGCGCCCACTCCCCAGCCACCCCCCACTCCTCCAGCCGCGACTCGTGCGTCTTTCAATGGAAGGTTCAGGTGCGTGCGTGCTGAGCACTGCCTTATTAGGCGAACGCTACCCGTTGATCTGACTCCAACCAGGACTTGCTACGGGCGCCGCGCCGCCTCCTCCTCACCATCCTGCTCGACCTCAAGCCGCTGGGGAAAAAAGCATCCATCCTTCCATTGGCCTTCACCACCCAGGCTGCCAGCGCCAGACCGTCCAATTTGCCGACGCCGCTTCACAATGATGAGCCCATAGACTCCTTGCAGACACCACGGCCATCTCGCATCTCTCCGCGTCGGGACTTGGGCCGCCGTCGAGGTGCCCAATTCCCCAGCGCCCAGCTCCCGTCCGTACTCGTACGCACGCCTAGCGCGACAAACTCCAGAGGAGCGAGCCAACGACCACCTGCGAAATCGTCCAATTCCACTTCTCGCCGCGACAGCCTCTGCACGCTGCGCCCTCTCCCGAGCCTGTCCGTCGTCTGCGCTCCGCCGTCATCGCGTCGCAGTCGATACAGGCCGAAGCTCGTCATCGCTCTCCACGACTCCCCGCAGCCGCCGCAGCAGCCATGGATCCAACTTGGCAGCAGCAGCAGCAACAGCCGCAGCCGCCGTCGTATCCCGACGCGGCCGGCTCATCGCGACGACAAAACGGCGGCGCCCAGGTGGCGCGAGATTACGCTGGCCAGCCGTCGCCACAAGGTGCTGCAAGCTACGGCTACGATCACGGTCCATACCACAGCGGCGCACCCGTCCACGGCGCTCCCCATGCTGCCGTCCTTCACGGCGCCAATCCTGCCGCGTCTTCCCCCCTGGCGCCTGGCCCTGCTGTCCGCGACGGCAATGGTGACATCCCTATGCACGATGCCCAGGACGCTTACGCGGGTATCAAATATCCCATGAGGCCTCACCATCAATCTCACTTGTCTGGCGGCCGTCCCGCGAATCTTCACTCCTCGCAGGAGCAGCCGTCGTCTGCGGCCCAACGATACTCGCCCATGGACACCCTGTCGCCCACGTCACCCTACGCTCCCAAGTCGAGCCAGTTCACAAACCCGCCGTCTCAGACGCAGTCTCCCGGCGGCCCGAGTGACTATCCTCAGAGCCCGTACTTCGCAGGGCCCCCGGGTGGCCAGCACCTGTCACCTATCACGCCTTTCCCCTCGTCACACGATGGCTTCCCGTCGTCTGCCGTGGCGAACCTGGATGGCAGCTTCGCCAACGACTCCAAGCCTCAACGCCGGCAGCAGACGAATCCTCCGGCGCCTAAGCCGGTGCCAGAGTTCAAAAAAGTGCGGGCCGTGACCGACTTGCAGCCCAAGAACAGTAGACAGCCACCGTTTCGACGCGCAAATCCCGAGGGCGGCTTCATCAGCGTGAGTGTGGTTCCGCTTATGGCAGATTTGGTCTCTTTCTGACTTCTCTTACTTGTAGCCGCTCCAAGCGCTAACGAGTCACTTGCCGGCAACCTACCGCATTTGCAACCCGAGCTTCAAATACGAGACGTCGCGAAACCCCCGCAGAGTACTGACAAAGCCGAGCAAAGGAGTCAAGAATGACGGGTACGACAACGAAGACAGCGACTATATCCTCTATGTGAATGATATCTTGGGATCGGAGGAGGCGGGCCACAAGTAATCCATCCCAAGGGATTTACTGCCGGAGGGCATTATGCTAACACGTCGTGCCAGGAACCGCTATCTCATCTTGGATGTGCTTGGCCAGGGCACCTTTGGCCAAGTCGTCAAGTGCCAGAACCTCAAGACGCAGGAAGTGGTTGCGGTCAAGGTTATCAAGAATCGCACAGCCTACTTCAACCAGAGCATGATGGAGGTTTCCGTGCTCGACCTGGTGCGCTTCACGCTTTTCCCACTGACGAATTCGAAGGGGTAGCTAACGACTGGGTACTAGCTAAACACCAAGCTTGATAAGAACGACGACCATCACCTCCTGCGCCTCAAAGACACTTTCATCCATCGACAGCATCTCTGCCTCGTATTTGAGCTACTCAGCGTCAACCTCTACGAGCTGATCAAGCAAAACCAGTTCCGTGGGCTTAGCACCACTCTGGTTCGAGTGTTCGCGCAGCAGCTCCTCAACGGACTCGCCCTGCTCAACAAGGCTCGGCTGATCCACTGCGACCTCAAGCCCGAGAACATCCTTCTGAAGAATTTGGAAAGCCCCATTATCAAAATTATCGATTTCGGATCAGCTTGCGACGAGCGCCAGACAGTCTACACCTATATCCAGTCACGTTTCTACCGCTCACCCGAGGTGCTACTCGGCTTGCCGTATTCCTCCGCCATCGACATGTGGTCTCTGGGCTGCATCGTCGTCGAGTTGTTCCTGGGGCTACCTCTGTTCCCTGGATCTTCCGAGTACAACCAGGTCTCTCGCATCGTGGAAATGCTGGGCAACCCACAGAACTGGATGATTGAAATGGGCAAGCAGGCGGGAGAATTTTTTGAGAAGAGACAAGATGAGTTCGGTCGGCGAACCTATCACCTGAAGGGCATGGAGCAGTATGCTCGCGAGCACAACACCAAGGAACAGCCCAGCAAGAAGTATTTCCAAGCCAGCACGCTGCCGGAGATCATCAAGTCGTATCCCATGCCGCGCAAGAACATGAAGCAGAGCGAGATTGATCGAGGTAAGAACGACGGATGGTTTACGCTCGGGATTCTCGGCTGACCCGATTTTGCAGAAATGAACAACCGGATCGCTTTCATCGACTTCGTAAGGGGTCTGCTAACGATCAATCCGCTGGAGAGATGGTCACCTCAACAAGCGAAGCTGCACCCCTTCATTACGCAACAGAAATACACGGGGCCTTTCGTGCCGCCCATGAATCTGAAGTCGAGCTCTCTCAACAGGTCGCCTGCGCCCGGCACGCAACAACAGCAGCAGGCTGAGGCTCTGAGCAAGCAGCGTGCCCAGGCGGCGCAGGCTCAAGCCAACTCAGCGGCGCAAGGAGCGTATGCCAACATGGCAGCTGGGCAGTACCCGCCGTCGGGGCATCCTCAACAACCGCCAATGTACACCAGCAATGCCGTCTATAACCCGGGGGCGAGCCACGGTAACATGGCCCCTCCCTATGGACCTCAGGGTAGCCAGTATGGACAGATGGTCATGCAAACTCCGCAGCAGATGGCCACCGCGCAATACGGGGCGGTCTCTCAACCAAATATGTACCAACATGGGGGCATGCGGACCAACAGGCAGAGGGCATCGACCATGGAACAGCAGCAAAGCGGCATCCCGGCTGCCATTCAAAGGGTCGCCAGCCACCTCGACCCCAGCCAGCCTATCCGGCTGCAGCCTAGTCCGGCGTACTACCCACCGCCCGGAGAAGGCATGCCAGGAATCGATACGACCCCAGGCCGGGCTGGCAGGCGGGGAAGCAGGGCTCAACAAGGCGCCCGAGGGAACAGAGACTTCATTCGTAATCTCGAAGAGCGCACGCTCGAGGAGGGGTTTATGGGAGGTCAGAACCCTTGGCATTGAAGCGCATCATTTTGGATGCCCGTGGCTGAAGGTCATCAATTTGCGCTTCTGGCCTAGAGACATTTTGTTGTCACGCCTTTGTAGAAAACAGGCGGAAGACATTTCCCACCCCTGGCACAGCTTTGGTGCAGTCACTCGAACGTTGCTTCGTCCAAGAATACTCATGTCGCCGCGATGCATCGAACGCCTATGATCCATACGGCTTGCCATCCTGGAAGTGCTGAGCAATCGACTGGGGTGGTTTTAAGCGAACGATCAAGTAAAGAAAAGCAGGTCTTCGAGGTTGCTCATGGAGGACCCTCGACGCTGGCAATCGAGCCCCGGGGGTTGCCAGTGACTGGCTTAGGAGGCAGAGAATCGATGCGTCCGGGCTGCTTGACTCGAAGGCAGAGGGGGGGTGGGGGGGTTGACTATATACACGAAGGCAGCAGGATGCAATAACTTTTCTTTGGTACTTTCTATGTCGAAGTCGGCGGTCTGACTCGTCGGCTCCTGCTATACCACAGAATGACTCCCTCTCCCGACGAGACGAGAGCCACCAGATTTTCCTTGTCAATGTTTCTCACGAACGCGCGCGAGGGGAGGATTGCTTGTGTGACGCACAAGGTTGACATAGACACGCGACAATGGGATGTGTAGGGAGAAAGGCGGCGGGAGAGCAAAACGGCGGGAGCAACAAGCCCTTTGTAGATATGATACTCTATTCTTTGTGCGCTTTCGCCTGTCGATTTGCCATGTATGAAACGGGTGAGAAGGGTGGCTCTGCATAACAGAACGCTCGCCGCGGGGGGGCTTAGGAAACCAAGGGTTGAGGCTGTTCAAGACCGACAGGGTGGGATGGTTCTAGTGAGATAATGGGTAGGCAGCATCTTGGGGTTTGTCGCCCGCTTCAAAGCAAAGCCAAACGGAAATCATTGACCTCCACGGCTCGTGACTAGGAGCAGGTAGTTTCCGATGACGATGTGTGGACGCCGAAGCGTTCTTTGCCGTGCAAATTCAAGTTGTATTGAGCCGTTGGCCCTCTCCTATTAACGCCAAAACCCCTATCCCTCGAGAGCGCCACCATGGCTCTTTAAAGTACATAACAGTGCAAACCGTTCAGGAAATCATCGACAAGACCCCGTGCCACGCTGTTCGCAGCAAGCCTCTCCCCCTTGCTGGTAATGCGAGACGAAAGACGTCGATTTAGTGTGTGATTTTGCGGCTGCTCTCGTCTACCGCCAGGATGCTCGTCCTCTCTGGGATCCACGCCCCCGCCTGTTGCCAGAAACGATCTTATCGCTGTACAGAGGCCGGCTGGAGCTGTTGGACGAGTTGTTATCAGCGCCGAAAAGGTCTGTCGAGAAACCCATGGAGCCGTCGATGACTTGGTCCCGCGTAGCGTTTCTGGTGGCCCGGGGGCCATTGGGGGCGTTGGCTGGAGGTGAGTTGGTCGATCTGGAGGTTTGGTAGCCGCCGACTTTGGGGTATACCTTGAGCAGTCTACCGTCGGCCTGCAGGAATATCTTCATGTCAGTAATGGATGTCCTGGCCGATAGAAAGAGGATTTAGAGCGCCGACTCACCGTCTTGTCATTGAAAGTGTCAATCACTTGCTGACCTCCCTCACGCGAGGCAAAGACCATCTCCGCTATCAGGAATGGCGTCGTCTTGACAATTTTGCAACTGATCATCTCCCCGCCAATGGGTGTCATGGCGCTCTCAATATCCGCCGCGGACGTGCCCGGAGCAAAGTTCTGACCCATGACGGCAAAGGGGCCCGCCAGTCCGCGGATGCTGATGCCCTGGCCCTTGCCCTTGCCGCTGCCGGTGAGGTTGACCTGGTCCAAGTCCATTCTGTCTATAGCAGAGGCGAGTTTCGACTGGCGCTGCGTCGCGCCGGGCTTCCGGTTCGCGCCCGGGAGGGTGATTCGTGAGCTGAGGGGAGCAGGGCGGGAGCTGAGCGAATAGTGCAGGTCGTGAGTCCATTCGCCGTTGACATTACCGGAGGGCACACTCGCTCTGCGCGTGGCAACGGACGAGGCACGTTGCAGCTGGGCCTGCTTCAAAGAGAAAGGGGAGTCAGCAGGGCACGAGCAACTATCGCCCTCAGGGCGCCTGTAGATGACATACCTTCCTTACGCCAACGCGACTGGCCAGCGAGCCCCCCGGCGTGGGCTTCAGTTTCGACGGCGCGCTTTGTCTACGGTCCCGAGAGAAAATTTCGTCTGCGAGGGCTTCATTCTTCTTGCGCTCGCGGGCTGTAGTCGCGAAACAGGAGTCAGTAAATCGAGTCGGCCGGCAGGAAGAGAGGTTGATTCGGTGGGCGTACCATCAGTGATGATTTTCTGGAAATCCGAGGCAGCGGGCGCCATGGTGAGTGCTTTGCTGCTGCCGGTCGAGGATTCGGCGCGTTGCGAGGCGGAGCAACGAAAGAGAGGTGCCGGAACGGGTGTGCGATTTGAATGTTGGGTGGCGGGAGAGGCTGTTGGAGCCCAGGCTTCCCGGATAAGCGTAGTTCAGTTTATACGGAGTAATTAATTAGTTGAGCGCGGCGCGCGAATCTTGTAAGATCGATCCCTGCCCGCCTCCGATAAGATAAGCCCCGGCAATTTTCCAATGACCAGCGCCTTCTTGTTCGTCTCCATACCACGTCCGCATCTTAGCTGCGTCTTTCAGAGGCGCGTTTTCGCCAGATTTATCAAAATGACAGGGAGCTTCTTGGGCTGCGTTGCGTGTTTACGCAGGACGCTTCGAGTAGCTGCCAGAGGCAGCCCCGTCGCCAAAGCCACCGTGCTTGGCGGCGCTGTTTCTCTTCGAAGTAGTGGCAGACTATACACCACGTCTGCCACCGTCGAGCACCTCGATGCGCCCCGAAGCCTGCAGCTCGAACCCGAAGATGCGACAGCCACAGAGAAGAGAGAGAAGGCCAAACTCCAGCGGGCTGTGAAAAAGCAGCTCACATACATCGACGACCCGTGGAAGATTGCGCAACATATCGAGCAAACGCTGGCCAAGGACCGCTTCGATGAGGCCTTGCTGTTGACGCAAAAAGCCAGCAAGGATCGACAGGTCGTTGTTGCCTGGAATCATTTGATCGGCTATCAACTCGAGAAGCAACAACTGAAGACGGCCATCAAGCTCTACAACGAGGTGAGTCGGAACGGTCCAAGTTCTCACCTACACATGCGGTCCGTCCGCGCTAACGTGTACAACAGATGAAGAAGCGTGGCCAGTTACCCAATGTCCAGACTTTCACCGTCATATTCAGAGGCTGTGCCAGATCTCAGCACCCTAAAGCCGCCGTCGCCGAGGCAGTAAAACACTACAACATCCTCCTCAGCGACCAGCGCCTGCAACCCAATTCGATCCACCTCAACGCCGTGCTGAACGTCTGCGCCAGGGCGGGCGATCTTGATTCAATGTTCCTCATCGCTGACACGGTCAATGACTCGACGCGCGCACCGACGGCGTACACGTATACGACCATTCTCAATGCGCTCCGCCATCACGGGCTGCAGGAGATGAAGGACCTGCCGTCAGAGCAGCACGCTGCCAACATGCAAAAGGTTGTTGATCGCTCCAAAGGACTGTGGACCGAGGTCATGGAGAAATGGAATCAGGGCCGGTTGGTGATTGACGAGGAGCTCGTCTGCGCCATGGGTCGTGTGCTTCTCGCTGCCCCGAGGCGCGAGGACAAGCGCGAGGTCCTCGACCTGCTGCAGCAGACGATGAGCATTCCCAATCTGACCAAGGCTGTCCCCGACTCGGATCCGTTTCAAGACCGAGACATGCGCAATATCGCCGCTTCGGGGTCGTCGAAGCCCGTCGCCAAGTCCAGGGTTGTCTATGCCGTTCCTGGACGGAATACCCTGGCGCTTGTGCTCAGCACGCTGTCGTCGTCCAAGCTAACAACAGTGGGCATCAAGTATTGGAACCTCATGGTGCGCCACTACGGCATCGTTCCTGACAAGGACAACTGGCTCCGCATGTTTGGCATGCTCAAGGTCGCCAAGGCCAGCGCACATGCCGCCGCCATCCTCGACATCATGCCAGACGAGTACGTTGACCCGAAGCCCTACCAAATCGCCATGGAGACGTGCGTCCGCGACAACATCAACCCCAACGCCATCCCAAACTCCAACACCGTTTTAGATTCCATGACGAAGCGTCTGCCCGTCCCGGATCTGCACACCCTTCGCCTGTACCTGCGTGTCGCCCTAGTCAGCCATTTCCACATGCGTGCCAAGGCTCAGGGTGGCGACGAGGAGGGCGCAAAGCGCGAGTACGGCGTGCAGATCACCACGGCTCTTGCTCGCCTATGGGAGCCGTATAAGAAGGTCCACTACCACTACTTCAAGGCAGCGCCGCGGCCCGCCGACAAGAAAGAGGGTGGCGTCCTCTACAACGACAAGCGCGAGGTGATTGCCCTCGCGCGGCTCATGTTCAGCGCATTCAACAAGGTCGCCAACGAGCGCATGCTGCCGGAGAAGGACCTGCGCGAAATGCGACCCATCGGCGCCAAGATCAACCGCGAGATCCAGGCTTTCTACTCCAATCGCGAGGAGCTGGAGCCCAAGCTTCGTTCTTCGTCGGCCAATGACGAGCGTGCCGACGATCATTCCGAAGACGTCGTGGACCATGGTTTCCGACAGGGAGGCGACTTTGTCTGGGACACCACCACGAGAGGGCCCGACCCAACATGGAAGAGCGAGGAGACATCGAGGCGGGGCGAGACTTTGAGGAGACAAGGAACTGGTAGGAGAGAGGCTGGGAGGAGAGGGACCGGGAGGAAAGATACTGGGAGGAGAGAGAGTTGGACTTGAGACGATACCAAAGGGAGGGTTAGATTTGGAAGAGGGACTTCCGGCAGCAAACGCGTTGAATAAGATACTGAGAGGAAGAGACGTGGCGGACACCCCGCTCTGTCGTGTACAACATTTGTTCTGTAACTATAGTCGTGGGCATCAAAGCGTGGGGAAGGGGCATCGGGCATCAGCAGTCGCATCCTCACTACTTGCGTTGGCGTTGGGAGTTGGCTATTCTGAAATGTACAAGAGACTAGATGTGCTCAGACTACTCCCACGTTTTAAACATCTAAAAGCTGCAGCGAAGCAGTTAATCGAACCTGACCTGTGCAAACTTCGTTTATCCTGTGCAGTACAAGCTGCTTCGTCATAAAGATAGCTCGACAAACCCTCTGAAAAGGGGTCCGGTTCGCGTGTCAGGAAGATTGTGCCCGTCACTCGATGTCTCGGACGAGTCAAAGGCCATCATCGCCAGAGGCATTCGTGCTGGTCCCGAAGTGTCTTTTTCGAGCCAGTCTATGGTGAAGCAAGGCTTCAGCATCGTCAGAATTGGAGTAGACTGTCGAATTTCCCTCTGAGTCGTTGGAAAAGGGGCTGCGGCAGGTGCCAGTCATCTTCGCATTCCTATACTCGGCCGCTCTCTCGTGATGCACATGGTTCGGTGGTGATGACATGAGCCGGAATTTACTGACGAGCTCCGATACCGAAGAAGCTCTCTGCTCATGAGTAGCTTTTGACGGATTGCCGACCTGCGCCCGAGCTCGCTGCAGGGGTGCGCACTCGGCCTCGGTAGTCACGTACTTCTCAGCCTTGGTGCAGGCCGGGGAACTCCGAGGGCTGTGGCGAGTTCGCTCCAAGGCGAGGGCTGAATACTCAGAAGGCGCGCCAGATTTCGGTAGCCCGATGTCGATGATGTTCGTTTCTGAGTCATTCGCAATGACATATGAGCTCGGAGGTCCATCGTCAAGCCCATGATGAGGGGTACCTGAGCTTGAGTCGGCATCGCACAAGGCTGGAAGCTGAGTATCGACATGATCCGTGTCCTGGTCTAGGAGGCTGAGCTGACTAGTCCCCAGTCTGGATTTGTAGCTGCTTTCTGACTCAAGCTTCTTCTCACTAGCAACAGACGGTCGTCTCAATGATATCGCGAGATTGGACGGTTCCTCGGGCCGCCAGCTATCAGGTCTTTGACCGCAGCATGAAATCCTGTCAGGCGCTACTGCTTCACAGTGGACTGTCCCGTCAGAACCTTGACACAAGATCTCATCGATCTGGCGTTCGGCGAAAAGACTTCCGGCACGAACGCGGTCGGAACGTGTTCTTTCATGGGAAGGACCGGGCGAGATGTCCTGGACTTCGCCAGCCGTCGGTTGCGTGCGGATCAAGGGGACATGTACAAACGTGGGTAACCTGTATCGGGGCTTGAAGTTGCTTCTGGCGGAGTCCAAAGCAGGACGACTGTCCGTCGCGCCATCGCTACTGATAGCATTGTATGTTTGATTTTCGGGGAGGCAACACGTAGAAGAAGCCCTGTACTTGTTATTAATGTCTTCGACTGCCTTCTCGAGACAAGCCTGAAAGGTCGACGACCGACGCAATCCATTCCGAGGGAGCCCAGACAGGATGTCTAGCCGCGGCGGAGGGTCGATGATGGGCTTAGAAGCGATTGGGCCTGAGATCATTTTCTTTGAGGCGCTCGAAGATTGTCTTCGTCGAGACGAGTTGCCAGCGTCGGCTTCGTCGCCGCCGTCGTGAAGTTTATCACGGGAGCATCTTGCCTTGACACTTTCAAAAGCGTTGGCCAGGCTTCTGCATCGGTGAACGTCTGGCCAGCCGGAACATGGTAGGTCAGCAGTGAAACCGGAAGTGGGTGTGACTGGGAGAGCGTACCTGGCGATGGCACAACTGGGGGGCTTGAGAGAGCGCCTGAGCTTTTCTTGTTGAACGGACTCGGGGAGCAGCTAGTGTGTTTGGCCTGGGTCTGGGTCTTGGGCGACCGCATTGTAGAGAACCATCGACGGGCCCGGGGCTTTGACGAGCCGTCAGCGCCTTGGTCGCCCGATATGCTGGCCGAGGGGACGCGCAACTGTGTTCGCCACAGCCTCTAGCTGGTGACACGAAAGGTCTCGGACGGTTTGGCCTTGGAAGTTTCGGGCTTGCAGCGTTTTGTGTTGAACAACATGCTGATAGTCATGTGTGGGAGCCAGACGCGTTATGGATTCATTCACAGCACGGGGGCACTGAATGCTCGAACCAGGACAAAACACAGAACGAATGCCGTCGTTGGTGAGGAGTTGACGTGCTGACTGACACTGGACTGCGAACAAAAGAGCATGTCGGCTTGTATACAGGAGATTGAGCCGGTGTTGATGTTCAAGGCACTGGGTAAGGGGCAGCTGAGGGAGGAGCAGGAGGAAGACTGTGGGCTGGCTGGTCGGTTCGACAGCTTGAGTTACGAGCGGACGCGTTGGCATGGCAAAGTAGAGGGCTGCTGCTGTCCAGAGTGAAGTGGCAGTTCCGAGCAGAGCTCACTCACTCTTGCTAGGCGCCTTGGTGGGTTGGCACGTCAGAGTTGGGAGTCGAGGAGGAGGGCGCCTTCAGCTTAGCAGGCCTTTCCTTGGGCACAAACAATTCTCTGTGCTGAAGAAGCAGCACCCCATCACGGCCACGCCAACATGAAAGATGTTGGCTTGAGGTGTTGGCCTTGTGCTCTCGAGACTCGGGGTCCAACGTATAGACTAACAAGAGTTGCCAAAGTGCCTTGGGCACGAGTATCTTGAGCTAACTTGGGCATGTACAGCGCTGCGTTCAGCGGGCCCAGGATAGGTACCCTGCCATCCTGCCTTGCCTGCCTGCCCCTTGCGCCTACTGCAATGGTGCCCCCATAGACGCATACCCTACGATGGGGTCCCGCGGCCGCCGTTGTGCAGGCCCCCGGCAGGAGTTGTGCACTTGTGCGAGATTGCACACGGCTGTCAGGACCACTTTAGCAGGCGCATGGTACTAGCGCGTCGCGACCGCAGCACGCGTCGCGCTGGTACGCGACTCCCGCCTGCAACTGGGAGACACCACATCCACATCCCTCTAACGGTCCAGAGCACGGCTCCCTCTTGAACCCAACTCGCCTGCACACGCTGGGCTCTCGGTTCGGTTCGGTTCATGATCCTCGACTAGCAGCCAGCCCGCCATGCCCAAGCCCAATCATCGGGCCAAGCTCGCCGAGCTTCGAGCCCTGAGGAAATCCGGCAAGAAGGTCTTGGACAGCTATCGCATCGACGATGCAGACGCCGTCTACGACGAAGTCGACGAAGAAGGTTACAAGAAGGTCGTCCGCGAGCGCCTCAATGACGATGACTTTGTAGTCGACGACAATGGCGAGGGATACGCCGACGACGGCCGCGAGGAGTGGGATCGTGTCCGACAGTACGAATCCGACAGCGAAGCGGATGACTTGCCCACGCGAGGCAGGCCCAGCAAAGCAGGTCAGTTGCAGGCACATTACACCAGCGTCTCTTGCCAATGTAGACTCACATGCCTCCAGCCAAGAAGAACCGCCAGCAGGAAGAGGCTAAGCGGGATGCCAACGACCGCAACATTAGCGAGTACTTCACCAAGGGTGCTGGCAAGACCCAACCCAAATCCAAGGTAAGCCTGGCACAGCTGAGGGGTGTCCCCATGTGCTGATCAGTGAACCCAGGTGGTCAAGACGGAAGCCGACGCCGATTTCATTTCGAGCCTCCTTGGCGAGGTTGATTCCAACATTCCGGCGCCGGCCGAGAGACAGCCCAAGAAGGAAAGATCTGGAGAGCGCCGCAAGTCGAGGGCTCTGTCGCCTATACCAGGACCTGTCCATAAGAGACAAAAGCGTGTCGATATCCGGCCCCCATCCCCTCTCGCGCCCGACGTGGATATTGACGACGACGGCTTCGTCCCTCCAATCGACGACGAGCCAATGAGCACCAGTGCATTTCCCATGAGCGACCCTGCACCATCATCGCCGGCAGCCAAAGTTGCTGAGCGGAAAGCCCAAGCTCAACTGAAGCAAGATCCCAAGGACGACGATGACGAAGACATGATGGAAGTCGCACACGCTGGGGCCGCCAAGACTGCCAGCGTAAACATGGCGGGAGCTCGACCCGTGAAGAAGCTATTGAAGCCCGATCCATACCCGTCTCCTGCCAGCTCGTCTCCTCCTAAACCTGCCGCAGACAGGACTGTCGACTCGTCGTCCTGGAATACCCTCACTGAAAGACTCAATGTCGTGAGCAGCTCTCCCACGGAAACCAGAGGAATCGGCAAGATCGATCACACTGACGCCATTGAGCCCGACGGGTCCCTCAACTTCTTTTGGACTGATTACACTGAGGTTAACGGGAGCCTGTGTCTATTCGGCAAGGTTCTGAACAAGAAGACCAAATCCTATGTAAGCTGCTTTGTCAAGGTTGACAACATTCTGAGAAAGCTTTACTTCCTGCCCCGCCAACAACGTGTTCGCGGCGGCGAGGAGACTGGCGACGACATCGAGATGATGGATGTCTACACAGAAGTGGACGAAATCATGACTCAGATGAAAGTGGGCATGTACAAGATCAAGGCGAGCACGCGCAAGTATGCATTCGAGCTGCCGGACGTACCTAAGGAGGCGCAGTACATGAAGCTCCTCTATCCGTATACAAGTTAGCACAAGCCGTCCTCTTCGCCTTCGAGTCTAGTTTGAAAATACTGACGATGCGCAGACCCTCAGATCGATGTGAATGCGACTGGCGAGACCTTCTCCCGCGTTTTCGGCGCCAACACTGCTCTCTTTGAGCAGTTTGTCCTCTGGAAGAACATCATGGGACCCTGCTGGCTCAAGATCCAGGATGCTGATTTCGGTGCCATCAAGAACGCTTCGCACTGCAAACTGGAGGTTCTAGCCGAGCACCCTAACATGGTCTCGACCATGAGCGAATCGGACAACCTCGATGCGCCCCCGTTGACCCTCATGAGCGTCGCGCTCAGAACTGCCTTTAATGCAAAGGAGAACAGACAGGAGATTCTCGCCATCAGCGCCAGAATCTACGACAACGTGCTGCTGAGTGACACGACGCCGGCGGAGAAAATGCCGTGCCGGACGTTCACTGTTATTCGTCCACATGGGCAAGGGTTCCCGTTTGGCTTTGATCAGCTTGCGAAGGACAGGAACAGGGGACTTATCCTGCTGAGGAAGCAGGAATCGGACATCTTGAGTTTTTTCCTGGCTCAGTTGGACGTTGCTGATCCCGACGTTATCCTCGGACATCAGCTCGAAGGCGTCGACTATAGCGTTCTGCTTAATCGCCTGTACGAGAAGAAAGTTCACCAATGGTCAAGGCTGGGGCGGTTTCGACGCCAACAGTGGCCTGCCTCCATTGGTAAAGTAGGTGGCAACGTCTTCGCCGAGCGGCAAATAATGGCCGGTCGGTTGCTTTGCGACATTGCAAACGATGCCGGAAAGTCGGCCATGTTCAAGTGCCAGTCTTGGAGCTTAACCGAGATGTGCAGCCTCTATCTCTCCGGAGATAACCGCCGAAGAGACATTGACAACGAGGCTGCTTTGAACAGCTGGGCGAAGGAAAAGCAGGGCTTGATGGACTACATCACCCATATGGAAGCCGATACTCACTACATCGCCGCTCTGGCACTCGGTGTCCAGCTTTTACCCCTTACCAAAGTTCTCACCAATCTAGCCGGCAACTCTTGGGCTCGTACCCTGACTGGTACCCGCGCTGAGCGAAATGAGTTCATTCTGCTGCATGAGTTCCACCGCAACAAGTACATCTGCCCCGACAAGCAGACCTTCCGTGGTCGCCAAAAGGCCGAGGAAGACCATCCCGAGGGGGAGGCTGGAGATGCAAAGAAGAAGGACAAATACAAGGGCGGCCTTGTTTTTGAGCCCGAAAAGGGCCTCTACGACAAATTCGTGCTTGTCATGGACTTCAACTCTCTGTACCCATCAATCATCCAAGAATACAATATCTGCTTCACCACGGTTGATAGGACATCATCGGTAAGACCTCTTACGAGCACATTCAGCCTACAGGCATTGGCTTACACATGAACGCACAGGCCGAAGACGAGGATCAAGTTCCAGAAGTGCCGGTAAATCAAGAACAGGGCATCCTACCTAGGCTCATTGCCACTCTTGTCGGCCGACGACGCCAAGTAAAGTCGCTCATGAAGGACAAGAACGCCACTTCCGAGCAGCTGGCAACCTGGGATATCAAGCAGCTGGCTCTGAAGCTAACTGCCAACTCCATGTACGGCTGCCTGGGATACACGAAGTCCCGTTTCTACGCTCGTCCGTTGGCTGTCTTGACGACATACAAGGGTCGTGAGATTCTCCGCAGCACCAAGGAGCTTGCCGAGAATAAGTCCCTACAGGTCATATACGGTGACACCGACTCCGTTATGATCAACGCCAACGTGGACAGCGTCGCAGACGCCTTCAAGGTCGGCAACGAGTTCAAGAAGGCCGTCAATGATCAGTATAAGCTGCTGGAAATCGACATCGACAATGTCTTTCGGCGTATCCTGCTTCAGGCTAAGAAGAAGTATGCTGCAATCAACCTCGTCGAGAAGGATGGCAAGTTCGTCGAGCAGATGGAAGTAAAGGGTTTGGACATGAAGCGTCGTGAGTACTGCGCGCTGTCCAAGGAGATTTCCAAGCACTTGCTCAACGAGATTCTGTCTGGCAACGAGATTGAGGTCGCGATTGCCCGTATTCACGAGTATCTCCGTGATATCGCGGGCAAGATGCGTGAGCATGCAATCCCAACGGCCAAGTATATCATCTACACTCAGCTTGGCAAGGGACCGAAGGAATATCCCAATGCCGACTCTATGCCACAAGTTCAAGTCGCGCTGCGGGACATTGCGCGAGGCAAGACGGTCCGCAAGGGAGATGTCATTTCCTACATTATCACGGGTGACGGCAGCAGCTCCGAGCCCGCGCCCAAGAGGGCCTACGCTCCGGCAGACTTGAAAAATGATACGAGCCTCCAACCCGACGTGGAGTGGTATCTAGGGAAGCAGATCTTTCCCCCTGTCGAACGTCTCTGCGCAAACATTGTGGGCACTTCTACATCGCAGCTTGCTGAGCAACTTGGCCTTGATATCCGGCGGTACAGCTCCAATCAGACACAGCAGAACAGCGCCAACAACGACTTGGAGATTCATCCCCTCGAGTCTCAGATTCCAGACGATATCCGCTTCGGCGACTGCGCTAGGCTATCCCTGCGATGCCGCAAGTGCAAAGCCAGCTCAACATTTGAAGGCCTCGCCGCTTCTCCGAGCCGTGTCTCCGCCTCAGGCGTTGTCTGCGCGGCCTGCGGTGCTGTGATTCCCTGCCTCTCCATCGTCGCTCAAGTTGAGCACGCCATCCGCACCCACACATCGCGTTACTACGAAGGCTGGCTCCTGTGCGATGACTCCCAGTGCGGCAACCGCACGCGCCAGATGAGTGTCTACGGCACCCGCTGCCTCGGTCCTAAGGGTCTCGCACGCGACTGTCTCGGGCGCATGCGATACGAGTACACGGAGAAGGCGATTTACAACCAGCTCGTCTACTTTGCCAGCCTATGGAACGTTGACAAGGCGCGCGAAAAGGGCGCCGACGCTAACACCGACTTGTCGAGGCAGGACCGCGACCAGATCCTTGCATTGGCGGAACACAATCGCGTGCGCTTCGGTACCGTCAAGAGCGTCATAGACAAGTATCTGGACAAATGTGGACGGCAGTGGGTGGCCATGGACACGCTTTTTGCCAAGCTGGGGTTTAATAAGTTGCTGGCGGCTGCTTGAGCTAGGCCGCAAGCTTGCAGTTGATGACTTCGAGAAGACTTTAGGGGGGCTGAAGTACAACGAGCGTTTCTTTTTGCTTGCCCGATGGGCCGCATAATGTGCTGACCCGGCCTGTATTGATTCGAGGACTGAATGGGATGTCCAAGGCGTTTTCTGGGATAGCTCGGGCGTGGTTGCATGTCCTTGACTATTTTATCACGACACCCATGAAATGTCATTCACATTCTCTGTGACGTCCGCCAAACTTGCCGTCGCTGCTGTTGCTGCCAGCAAACAAGCAGACATTAGCTTCCCTCTCACACGTCGCCAGTATCACGAGCACTTCACGCTCCAAGTCTTTTCAGAACAAGTATATCTTGCCGCCAACTGATCAATCGGCCCATGCTCCCTTGAAATTAGATGATGTACAATAAAAATAGCAAGACCGCGTTCGCGAAATCCTCGTCCGATCCTTGCCATTCGTGGGGGGACTGATTGCTGAACGAGGCGCACCGCTGGCGACCGGTGTCCCATTTCAGCAAACAATCCCAGGCAAGCAGAGAGTAGAGGCGCAGAAGAGCCATCAGGTCTCCTTGCTTGGTCCTCCTTGACCTCTCCGAAGCAAACCATTCGCGGATCCCATCGCCTTTTCCTTGTTACAACCCTCGTCTCGTCCTCTTCCCCCTGACCCTTTCTCCTGTCGTCTTGGTAACATCGCGTTACCTTGACGTGGCCAAAGCCGACACTTCCCATCAGTGGCCCAGTATTCGCTGTGGGCAATGGAGGACTGTGGGCAATGGAGGACAAAGACCAGTCTTTGCACTCTCAAGCCCTCGACCGTATTAAAGCGCGAATTGACACGTCGACGATTGAATCATAAAACACACTGAAGAAAGGAACCCCCTGTCCGAAAAGCGTTTCCTCTCTCTCTCCGGCTAGAGGCCGAGTCTCTGTCTGCCTGGTCGAGATGGTCTATGGGAGCGAGGTATCGTCGGTTCAACATACGCGTGTGCAACTCTTCTGGGATGCATCGCGTGAAAGCCTGTTAATGCAAAAAAGAAAATGGAGAAAGGGACAGCCCCGCCTAGTCTATCACCCGAAATGCAAGACGCTGGAAATAAGAAATGGCTTATTCGTTCTCCTTTTTGCTGTCCGGGACAGCCTTTGCCAAGGAAGGAGACGGTCCTGCAGACGGCGGTGAGGCTGGGTGCTCGGTTTCCATGTTTGCCAAAAGGCTGCGAGATTGGGTCAGCGCCTGAGCCATGGTTACCCATATGGAAGACAACTTACCTGAATGCGTTGGAGTTTGAGGTCGTGTCACGTGTCGGGGGCGTGCCCGCGCGAGAAGAAGCACCAGAGTCCTCGCCAGGACGACCCAAAGAGCCTCCTGGTCCGAGGCGTCGGCCGCTGTTGCTGCGAGAAGAGAACATCGACGTGGGGCCGAGGGTGACATGCTGGCTGGATGTCCTGCTAGCAGAGCCCTTCAGACGCCTCAGGTCGTCCATGCCGACCTGGTTGCTAGTCTGCTGGGCGTAGCCGGCCGAGAAGTTGCGGGCATCGCCTCGTCCAACTGGTGGGCGGCCACCGCCTCCTCTTTGGCCGCTCCTGGCAGCCTCCTGAGCCTTGGCTGCCGCTGCTGCTTCGGCCTGGTTGATTCGCGCATTAGTACATGAGAAATAGGGAAGCTGTAATACTGTGTAGGTTGGCTCACCTCTGCACGGACTTCCTCTAGAGTCTTCGGTCCCTTGTTGGCCTCCTTCGAGACCCAGTTTGATCGTCGAAGGTCCACAACGTCCATCAGCATAAATTTCATTCGGCTGTGAAGTTCAGGCAGCTCCACCATCGTCATGATGCGCTGGAAGTAGGCATCCATCATCGGACGACCCTTCTCAGTTTGGTCCAGGTTAGCACCAATCGTTCGGAGCAGCTTAGACAGCGACTCGATCTCGGCTTCGTCTGGCACTCCCTTATAGTCGACGAGCTTGTGCACGCATTCGTGCATGATGCGCTCCGTGAGCATGCCCAGCTTGTACAGCTCACCAATGAACTGGACCAGACCAAGACCTCGTCGCTTGGCCGCAGCAGCTACGTAGTACTCGTCCGACAGCAAGGCGGCTTCGCCGGGCTTCTGTTCGACGGTCTTCTCATCAGGTTGTTCGGGCAATTTCGTGGCCCAACCACGCTCGAACTCTTCTTGGCATCTGTTGAGGAGATATTTGCGGAAGAGGTTTCCACCGCTGACCACGTTGCCATTCTTGTCCTTGATCCGCTCGTCACGGACCTCGGGGCTCATAGTCTCCAGCATGCGCTTGCAGAACTTGGCGTACATGGACGCCCAGTGGGCCTCATCTGTTGCCTTCTCGAAAGTGAGTTGAATGACTTGGCGCAGCGTCCGGCCGTCAGATTCATCCTTGGACTGCGAAGCGATCTCAAGAATCTGGTCTGCGATGCGGTCGAACTTCTCAGGCGTCATCTTGTTCAGTGCGGCCTTGACCTTTCTCTGAACCATTTCAGGGTCGAGGTAAGCCGCACCAGTGGCACCAGGAGTGGCCTGACTACTCTTGCCGATGCTGGTAGGCTTCCAGCCGGAAGAGGACACCGCGATGGGCTTGATTTCCATACCGGCGGTCAAGGGCATGGTCTTAGCAGCCTGTGCTTCCTTGGCTCCGCCGCCGTAGTCGCCGCGTCGGCTTCCCCGAGTAGAACGACTGGATTGCCGGGGAGAATTGGGCAAGTTGCGCATGTTCGACTGCGATGACGTTCGAGACATGGACGTAGCTCCAGGGAACGGGGCGCCAGGTCGCGCAGTGAATGAACCAATGGAGCCAACTTGAGGGCGTGCCATTGTGCCACTAGCCATGGCCAACCGCTCGGATGAGGTCGTCCCAGGCGGGAGAGTCCGTCCAGGAGGCATGTTGAAGGTACCTATGGAGAAGCCGGCATTACCGCCACGGGAGTTCTGCCTGCCTGAGCCAGGAGTCTGGGCGCCGCGGGAGCCGGATCGATCGGCATCGCCAATGAGAGATTTGACCTGCTGGTGGAACTCGACTGATGGTTGCTCGACGAAGACCGTCTTGAACTGCAACAGAAAGCTGGCATCGTACTTGAAAGTCTTGCCCTTCTTGGCGACAGCCGCGTTCAAGGCCGGGTTCGGAGAGTTGATGCCCGGAGGATAGATGTCCTGGTCCATGACTTGAAGGAACCGTGCTGACTTGAGGGACTGAAGAGCCGCGCTCGGCTGCGGCGGCTCAACAGGCTTGGTATTCAGCGGCGCAAGGTTAAGAGCAGCAGGTTTCGAGCCGCGCTTCTCGGCGGTAGTGGGCTTCTGGCCAGTGGCGTCTGCGGACGACGAAGTTTTCTCTCCGTCAATCTTCATGTCGGCTAGCTTGTCGGCGACATCATCCGGGCTTGGCGATTCGGATTCCTTGCCAGATCGAAGCTGAGCGAAAGCATCAGCGACAGACAGCGACTTGCCAGTTGCCTCTGCCTCTCTTTGCTTCTTCTCTTTTTCCTCCTCTAGGCGTTCCATCTCACGCTCCTGCTCTTGCAATTTTCGGTCCGCCTCTGCCGCAGAGATCTTGCCTTCTTCAGCCTCCTTCTTCTTAGCTGCGGCCTTCTCAGCGGCCCTCTTCTTTTGATGCTCCTCCTCCTCCTTTTCGCGCTTCGCATCAGCCTCTTCCATCTCACGAATCATGCGCTCGATCTCGTCCTCCTCAGATTCAGCGGGCTCTGCAGGCTTAGCAGCTTCCGCGGGCTTAGAAGCTTCCGTTGGCTTGGCGGCCTCGGCAGGCTTAGTAGTCTCAGCAGACTTGGCAGTCTCAGCAGGCTCGACGGGCTCAGCAAGCTTGAATTCTTCGGACTTCTTCAAATCGTCGACCTTCATGGCAGACGTGGCATTGTCGTCGGGGACCTCAACTTCGCTGGGCACCACTGCCTCCTTGGAGCTGGACTGCGCCTCAGGGGCGGCGGGTGGCTCCACGGACGCTGCAGGCTTGTCGTCCTTCGGCTTGGTCTCTGCAGAAGCCTGGGTGGCCTGCTTGATCTTCTCCTTCAGCTCATCCTGGATCTCCTTGGCAGTCTTGGGCGTCGCCAGGCTGTCCGTCCGTCCATGAGAGGGCGTGGAAGACTTCGGAGGAGGGGTAGGTGTAGAGGACACAACGGGAGGGGTTTTGGACTGCTGAACGCTGGGGGCTGGGGACGCGGGCTGCTTGAATGCGGACGTGTCGACAACCTCACCAGCAGCATTCTTGATTTGAATTGCTGCGCTCTTTCGTCCAGGTTTGACAAAATTCTTCGCCGCTGGGTTCGGCTGAGCATTCTGAGGCTGTGGGGTGGAAGAGACGATGACAGGCTGGTTCTGATGATTCGCGCTCGAGGGACGCTCTGGTTGCGAAGGGCTTCGTGACATGTTGTGGCCCTGCGGATGGTACGGAGGCGGCGCATACTGCTGGCCGTAACCTGGCGAGTTAGCCTGTGGAGGTCCCATATATGGCATGTTGTTGTAGCCATAAGGCATAGACATGGGTCGCCCATATTGATCCACCTGTTGCGGAGGGTACCCGAAGTTCTGGTTCTTCATAGTCAGCCAAAGCTCAAATCCTCCGTTCTCGGGAGACAAGTCTAGTGAAAAGGGGTTGTGCCTGGGGACAGCGAGGGTTGGGTCAAGCTCTTGTGAATGAGAAAAGGGCTTTGGGGAGCCATTGGAGACCACACGCATTCCACCCATGTTATGCTCGCGCCACATCTGATTCGCACGTTGTTTATAACGGCGTGGATACTGGCTCGCGTCGCTTCCATGTAGTTCTCGCGTAGACTCCGTCTGGCGTCCCTTTTGCAAAGTCTTATCGTGCTCACGTCCTTTATTCTTCTTCGGGGGCTTGAAATGGATTTTGCGAGAGAAAGCAACAGGGAGGGGGAGATGTACTTGTTGATGCTGTGGAGCCATCGGCGGCGGGTAATGATATTGAGGGGGCGTCTGCATCGACATGCTTGGCTGCATGTTGGCAGGGGCCATGTTGGGCGTATTCGGCATCGAGGGAACGAGAGCAGGGCTTCGGTTCGGCTGCGGCGAGTTGGGATACGGCATGTTTCGCGGCTGAGGCTGGAAAGACGGGGGCATGCCACGGCCCTGACCAGGGCCGTTTCGGAACTGATTGTTCGGCGGGTATCCCATCTGGTTGTTGTACGAGTTTCCGTGCATATTGAAGCTGCCTCGGCCTCGGCCGGCCTGAGGAGCAAAATTGGCTCGGTTGGGAGCACCGGGGTTGTCACTCTGGACAGAGTGGCTCGATTCACGGCGGAAATGAGCACCGGGCTGCGATCCCATGGCACTCGGGTTCGGAGGGACGGAGCCTTGCCTCATGTGGCGCTGTAGTGAGTGATTAGCACAGATCTCAGCCGCCGAGCAAGCACAGATGAGCGCGGGAACAAGTCCAAACGCGGAAGCGACACGTACCTCGCCATCGCTACTGAGACTGCCAAAGGTCATCTGCCCCGAGGGCTGCTGAAGGCCCGAGGGAGGTCGGCCACCGCTGGCCGAAGGCTGAGGGATGGGGGATGGAGAGTGCGCGGGAGAGGCAACACGCGGGTTTCCGCCAGGAATGGGGATGGGCGCAGAGCTGCCCGTTTGAGGGCTGCTATGGGCCATGGCTGGCGAGTCGAACCCGAACTGGATTCCCGACTTGGCGCCGACAGGACCACCGTTGGCAGCGTAGCTGCTGGGGCCGTTGGCAGCCATGGTGACTGAGCTTTTTCTTGAGTGGTCCGAAGCGGACCCGTTCGTGGCCGAGCTGCCACGAGCGACAGCAGGGACTGCGGGAGCGACGGGTGGTTTGCCGTTCACGGGAGATGGCGAAGAAGCGACCTTAGCATTCTGCGCAGAAGAGGCAGAAGCACCACCAACCACCGCAGGAGGTTGGGAACCGGTCGCGACTACAGGCGCCTGAGCGGGCTTCTTTGGCGCACCTGCAGCGGAGGCATAAGAAGTCGCCGTGGTCGCGGAGGTGTTGGACGCCGGGATAGGAATCTTCTGGTTCGCAGGCGACGTCATAAGGGAGAAGGCGTTCGCGATGCGAAAGGCTGACAATGGAGCTGGGGCGAAAAGGGCGACTAGCGAAGACGCGAACTCGGTTCGAAGTCAAAAACGTTCGACCAAGGGGGTATCGGTTTTTCGTCGAAGAAGGGACAGCGAAACCCACGGCGCTGTCTCGAAATCTCTCGAACAAACAAATACAGGCGACCAAAGGCGACAAACTCTCGATGGCGGCTCGGAGGAGGTCCCAAGCAGGCCGAAGGAGAAATTTGCTCGAAGGAGTGAAGGGGTCGGCCGAGGGCGAGATCGTAGGCGTCTGAGACAGGCTACGATCGTTGCGTGGCGGCGGACGACAGGAGAATATTAGCAGAGGAAAGGAGAATCTTCTGGTGCAGCAGACACAGAAGAAAAATCCAATGCCGATGGAGGGGAGAAGGGGTCGGGTGAGGGAAATTTCCACCGGACCAGTGTGGTGTTGAGTTGATGGTGAGGGTTTGAGAGGAGTCCAGCAAAGAAAATTTTGGGCAGCAGGATTATGAGATGGGCGGAAGGGGAAAGGGCCGGGGGGGCCCTGCCCGCGAAACCCACCCGAGCCCGCGAAAGGTACCTGGCCAACCCCAGGCACCACGCGTGCAATGCCGGTACCGTACTGTCTCTGTGCTCGACTTCGCACAGTAAGCTGGCGCAGGGTTCACGCCGTAGAGCACAGTATGGCATCCCGCACAGACACGCAGCGCTGCACAGTGCACTTGAACTTTGTCGGCGCACCGCAGATCGCGCGTATCCTCCGTTCTTGAAGAGCCTCACCAGAGCATGCCACGCAGCCGTTTTCCCATGGAGTCAGTCAGTCCCGGCCCTGGCTACCTTGGATGGATGGATGGCTGGCTGGCTGTTTGGCTGCTTGCTTGCCCGTTTGCTTGGCCCGGACCTCATACAACGTGTGTGTTTTTCTTCTCCACCCTCTGCTAGCTAACCGTCTCGTACTACTACAAACGCGACCAACCTTCATGCTTTGCAGTGGAGAGTGGCAGAAAATGGGCACGTACGCCACTGCACGGGCCAAAGGGCCTATGACATTTACGCCCCTCGCCTGGCGGTTGTATGAGGCTCTGCGCCGGCATCAGCAGCTGATGCTCTGACTCACTGGATGCGCATCTGATTCGACGACGGCGTCTGTTTGGCTCTCGGTCTCTAATTGAGCACCCGGGCCGCGAAAGGACAGCAAATGCCACCGAGTATGCCCAGCGCACGAAGAAGAGAGCGACGCGTTTAAATTGGACATTGTCAGACACCACTAGCCCTGTGCCGGTGAAGCAACACAGACGGACACGTCGACGGAGCACGACTGGCTGGCATGGCGTCACAACGGTCGACAGCACCCATCCATCACTTGGGGGGGCATTGGGAGCCATCGCCTCCGTCGCTTTTCCCAAGAATCAACGAACAATGGTTCGGCGTGCTGGGCTTTGCGCCGATGCCCACCACGTAAGTGCAAGTAGTACGTTACGCAACAGCTGGTGGCAACCAATTACTGCACCTACGGCTCGCCCTCATTCCGGGAAGTCGGCTCTGTGGCTGCTGTCCTGGCGTGCTAGCGTGGCAGCAACTTTCGCCTCTTGCATACGCATTACCAGAACGTGGCTTTCGCCTTCGTTCAGTCACTTCCATTGGGATTGCCGTTGTTCCTTGTCCACAGCACCACTTTGTCGAGCGACCCTCTCCCCCGACCGTCCCAAATTTGTCAATATCTGCTCTCCCATATGTTCTTCAGGGGCAAGGACAGGTGGGAGAGAGGGTCGAGCAGAAGCAAGAAAGGAATAAAGAAAAAAAACCAAAGGGCCGTGACATTGGCTCTCAGCTGGCGCGGCCGCAATATGGACCATCCCTTGCAACATCCAGCTCGCGGACCCCTGCCACCCTCTCGACGACCGTTCTTCGTCCGTCGCCCGAGGTCCCATGTGCGAAGCCTTGTCTCTAGCGCACTGTCCAAGCACGAGAACTCGTCTCACATACAGAGTATCCTGCTATTATTATCATCGGTTGCTGACCCCGACCGCTTAACTCTATCGGCGATTATCTGATTGCTGGCTTTCCTAGTTTCGCTCGATGCAAACATAAACTTGACCTACCCGTGCCTCGTGCTGGTCTTGTGTCGAGATTCAAAATTACTCGTACATAAATACGGATACCAGGCAAGCTGCCAGGTTGCTTTTTAGGTCCCAGACTCGAGGAATAGACAAACGCCAACCCAGCTGTGCGAGCCTCCTGGGCAGCAAGAGTACTCATACCTTGTGCTACCGCATCTTCTTTGCCCATAATTTCCCTCTCGTTAGGCAAAGACACGAAAGGAGAGCAGCCTACGGAGTAGTGCTCGTTGGCAACCACACATCTCATCGAGCGCCTCGAATCGCACGAGAATAGATATGGCATCAGCGCTCGTCTCAGATGTCAGATGCGCCCGGACCCGACACCAAACGAGCGCTGACCCCTGCCACCCCCGACGAGTCTCCGTGCGTCTGCCTGTCTCGTCACGCTCGTTTCGCGACTCGCGACCGAGTACGGGCCAGCCCGGCAACTTTAGGGCCCACTGCTCCATCCCGAATCGCAATCTCACGATTGACGCTGCGCTTTGTACGGACGTATACGTACCTGGCATGCTTGCCTTTTCGGCCCTCCGCCTTGTCTCGTGTTTTGTCCCGAGAATCTTGGCCAGAAGCAATTGTCCAGGTTGAGCATACGGGACAAAAACATCACGGCGTTCTATTCCGGCGCACTAGCAACTTCGTACTGCAACGCCAGCACGTACAACCCATCGCTCCCCTCAGCTGCCCTCGCCGACAGCGAGGTGCGCGACTCAGAGGCCCACGAGTTTCTAGCGAGTAGAAACTCCCCACGCCGAATAGGCGCCGCACCCTGCCGTCATTCGATCAGCTTGCCGCTGCGTCTCGCCTCTCGTCATAACCTTCGGGGAGGCTGCTTACTGCTGGGGCGGCCCCGAGCGCCCCTTTCTTGTCCTCGTTGTCTCGGTTGGCGTCCGTTTCTCAATGACTATGTACTGTGCCCGTGCGTCGGATGAATGCTGAGAGCTGGCAAGAAGAACGAATCTTACGACTGAGGATACCTTGCTTCGCCACCAACAGCAACTTCGTCAGCCGATGACAGAGATGCACATTGCCTAGTCAGCCCCCCTGCTTGTTCGGTATGCGTCGTTCCGGGCGTTTTCTTCGCAGACGCAGCCCTGTAGATCACCCGCAAGTAGACCTGCGCCGTCTCACAACGTTCCACCAGACGAAGTCATACTTTCTCCTTCACATTCAGAGAGCCACATCTATCAAATGCAGGCTACAAAACTCTCTCATTCGGCCCTAGCTTTTGTCTCCTTCACGCACCTCTAAGATGTCCGGTTCCAGCACCTGTTCTTCCTCATCAGAGTTTGTAACCTGGCCATCCGCTGCCTCCATGGCGATGGCTGGCAGCCTGTCCATCGCCGACGAACCCTGTTCTTCTTGCAACTGCTTCACCTTTGTGTTTGTCATCTCGAACACATACTGCCCTAGGTGCTCCACACTCTCCATGGCTACCTCTCCCTCTACGGGTGAATCAACCTCTGCGCTGGGTCGCGCAGTTTGCCAGAGCTCTCCAGTCACAAGCATTAAATTGTCGGGTCTCTCCAGGAGTATGTCGAAGGCCGGGCGGAGTTCAGGACATGCTTCAAACACCTCTCGGCGGCCCAAGACATACAGTCCGAGCCTGGCGCGCGACATGGCAACCGTCATGCGTCGAACGTCGCGTAGATAACCCACGCGCAAGGTCCGGGTGAGTGATAGAATGATGTCTAGATGGAGCGTCAGTCAGAGTCCACCGACATCAGTGGAGGGGGGTCAGGAATCAGTCATACAGTCATTCTGCTCGCCCTGGTACTTGTCCACTGTTGCGACGGCCTTGGGCAGGCCAAAGATTGGGTTTGTCCCGCAGCGATGAGACAAAACATCCTTCACCAGGGCTCTCTGTCCCGCGTATGTGGTGAGGATGCTGATCTTTTCCGCCGGATATCCAAGCAGTCTCATGTACTGATAAACTGCAACTGCATATTCTGCCTCGCCAAGATTCTGAATGAAGTGAGGTGTCGGCTCCGTCTCTCCACGGCCCTTGTACGGGGGCACGTTGATGAACTGGTAATCATACTTGAAGCCGGCGTTAGCCCTCTGGAACTCGGGCTGGCTCTGAACATCCGGCAGGTTGTCTAATTTGGGATAGCGCCATTTATACAACTGCGCGATTGATGGGCGAGCCCTGCCTTGCTGGTCCAACGTAATGGTTGGAACTCCGAGGCGAACCAGGCGTGAAAACAAGGATTGCTCCAAGTTCGCGTAGTGCCGGAACGCCAGACTCTGGATGACAGGCGAGTTCTGAAAGTGATCGCCACACAAGACCACTCTTTGTAGCGGCATCTGGCCGTTGACGGGCTTCTGCATCGCGAGCGGCATGAATGTCTCGACCTCTGTGATTTGGGCTGCCTCCTCCATGACGACGTTATCATAGTGAAAGCCTAGCGAGGCAATGTCCCCCCTTCTGATGGCGGCATGAGTCGTCGTCATGGCAATGATTCGGGCCTCATTAGTGAGCAAATAGTTGGCTTTGTCTCGATCGCGGCGGAGAATCTCGAATGGCAGAATGTCTGCGAGCTCGGAGAAGATCTTGGAAAGGTGGCGGTAGCAGCCGTGGGCAATGTCCAACACTTGGACGCGGTCGGCCGCCTCCGGGAATAGAGGTTGAGGGGCGTCGGCGAAGTAGGCATGGAACGGGAATTCCTGTGCAATATCCGATACACTCGACTCGTCAGATGCTGCAACCTGTAAGAACTTCAACCAGGCCGGCTCAACGTAGACCTTGTTGAAGTAGCCAGCCGTTTCGGCCGAGTTTTCATGGGCTCCAGGGGCTCCCATACTGACTGCAAGCTTTCTGACCTCCAATAAGAATCGCTGTCGGTTGTCCAAGAACGACTCAACTCGGCCATGTTTCCCAAAGCTCCCTGCTGCCTCGAGTTCTTCTTCTCCGTGTCCCAATCGCAACAGATGTCTCTCGTCGATATCCAAGGAGATGATCTTCGCGAACAGCTGATTCAAAGCTTGATTGCTGTGCGCGATGAGCAATGTCCTCTGTTCTGGAAAGTTGTGATATATGTTGTTGATGATTTGGGTGGCAACGTCCGTCTTGCCTGTTCCAGGTGGGCCGACAATGACGGTGAGGCCTGGTTGAGAGCCAGACATGATCGCCTCAATCTGAGCTGGTGTAAAGCGAATCGAGTTTGTCCGCGGCGCGTCAGTAGCGTATGGCCCATTGTTGGCTGGTTTGTAGGAGGACACTTTGAGAGTCTCAACCTCGACCTTCAAAGCGGGCTCCACATCTCGTCGCCGTTTCTTCGACGGCTTTGCCACTTGGGACTCCTCCGGCTTGTCGCATGCCTCCAGAACGTACGGGGGCCCAAAGCTGCCAAACACATCGTCCCCAGGCTCAACAGTCTTGCCCGGCAAGCTTTCTACTAGATGTTGCCAATCGAGGAAAGTGTCGCGATAATCGAGCTTCTTTATCCGGTTTGGAAGGTTCTTGTAACTGGCTCCTGCTGGGTCGCCGTAGCCTAAGAATACCTCGTGGAGCCATGAGGGAAGAGGTGTCTCCGATAAGACAAGATTGCGGATCGATTCCAAAACGGGCTTGAAGTTGTTCTCTCTTCGATTTCGCCTCAGCAGCAAGTTGATGCGTCCATACACATCTGGCTTCCCGGCGGCTGCACGCTCGGCGTCCTTTGTGTACGTGTATGGATCAAGCTTCAGTTGAATGCGTCGGTTGCTGTCGTCCAATCTTCCTGCTCCTGCTTTGCCCTGACGGCCTTTCTCATCCGTGATTTGAATGATCTCCGCGGTCCGGACTGACAGAACACCGAGCTTCTCGTGTTCCGACTGGAAGTCTCCATTTTTGGTGATGCCATTTGCGGGAGGAGGCTCGACTGCCACCAGAAAGACAACGTCCTCGGATCGCAGGGAATCCCATTCCCTTCGAACGTGCTCACCTAGTCGGCCGACTTCCACGGACACCTCAGCTTTTACGAGCGATGGCAGATCACTGCCAACCAGAGGTGGAACAACTTCAAGGATCCTGTGAGACCATGATTAGCTTATCGTAAGGTATTCAGTAGTTTTAGTGGCAAAAATCACTAACGCTGGCTTGGATATTGGCATGGCCATTTTGGAGAATCCTGCAAAGTGCGTTTCCCCTGGCTGTCGAGACTCTGGTCGGAGGCGGCGCAACGCAGACTCAATGTCCTTCCGGATTCCATAGAATGACTCGCAGCGGTACAGAATCAAAGCTCTCCACAAGAAGTCTCCAGCGGACAAGTACTGCAAGTTCAGCTTTGGCAAAGCCAGGGGACGCGACCCATCGTAGGCATCTGCTCGTTGAAAGCCGCTATCGAACAGAGTCTGCTCGGTCGGGACAAGTGCCATGTCTCTAGCTAGAACCTGGAAAGTTTCCCTGCGCTCGAACTTACTGATGAGAAATTCGGTAAGGAAATTTCGGTCAACGGGCAGCTTGAGGCTGTCAGGAAATGTTGATCGAATCTCCAGCAACGTCACCAGCTGAGTCAACTCGTCGTCTGTCAGGGGCGCTAGTAGCGTCTCCAGTTCCTCTCTTTTATCAATGGCACCGTAGTTGGACAGGGCCAAAACTGTAAGTTTGTCCTTGAAGTTCTTCAAGGCAACTCGCTGTAACTTGCCCAATGATGCGCAATGCTTATTGTAAGCTTCTGTGCGGCTCAGTTGAACGCCAGTTTGGTCATCAATAGTGAAGAAGGTGTAGTGCGAGAGGAGCTTATGCAGTTCCCGCAGCAGAGCGTTGCGTTCGTCGTTGAACATTGGGGACAATTGCATCACTGGGAGTAGATGCAGATCGTGTAGCAGCGCATTGACATAGCGCCTTGTCGGTAGTTGGCTTTGCAGATCGGAAATGAACTCGGTGAATCGTTCGCAGTAAAGCGTAATATCTTGGATGAAGTCAGAACTACATGGCTTGGATGGGTATGTCAGTCGCAACGGCATACCTGATTTGCTGCTCGCATCATACAGCAAACTCAAGAAGTCAAGCAGAAGAGAGTAGAGCCAAGACCGCTCGAAACGCAGGCGCGCTTTCGTCGCTTCATCTGCAGCTTCATATCTCTTGAGAGAAGCCCTCCAGGCCTTCCGTAGGTGCGTCGTCTGGTTCAAATGTGTCTCTCTCTGCTTTTCGCTAGAAAGGTTCTGCCAAATGCCTATGGAGACTAGGGGCGCACATTCCTTTCTGACAAGTGCACAATCCAAGCTTTGGAAGGCATATATCAGGAAACAGAGAAGATGCGTCCGGACAGTCGCCGACAGAGTGCGATCTAGCATCAGGGAGAGGATGCGACGAAACATGGACGAGAACTGATCCGGCCTGTCCTCGAATATGCCTTGGATTTGTCAGCAGAGGTTCTATCTCGCCAGGAAGGGCGCTACCTTACTCCATGTTTCCAGGTGTTCGCGCCTCTTGACGTTTGAAATCAAGGCCATCAGCAGGACATGGTAGTTGGACGACTCTTCCGTGTAGCTCGGCCACAAGTACCTATTCAGATCGAGTCAGAAAGAGTCCTCCATGCACGCGCATTGGGTTTCGTACGTTTCCAGAGTCTGCAAGCTCTCCAGGAGCAGCAGCGACTTGTATTGAAAGCTCTCCTGCTCCAACACGTCCCAAATGCTCTGTTTGAGGACGTCATTCTTGACCTTGGGCTTGGCAGCCTTTTTCCCGGATTTTAGCCAGTGCTTCCGCGCGAGCTGCACGAACTGGTGTTCTTCTTCCTCCACCTCAGCAGGGGTCGGACGCTCATCTTCGGCCTGGATGCGTCGCTCTTGAGTCGGTCGCGTCCTGGCGGCGCCGCTTCCCTTGAGCCTTTTCGCGTTAGGCATTGTCGAGTCGTGTTCGCGTCATGGGCAGTTGCTGAGCCTCGGAGGAAACGCGTCGTGTGAGAGAGCGAGGTCGTTCGCGGGAGGGAGAGTTTCAAGCTGAGATGAGCCACGATGCCGTTGACAATGGCAAATTCGAAGGTGCGGTGCGATCGCTGCTGTTGTCACCAGCAGTTGCGGCAGCCAAAATTTCAGCCTTGCGCGGACCCATAGAGGCACCCCTAGCTAAGGCACCGTCGTCAAAATCCAGCCAATGAACAGACGCTGAGGCTGGTGCTTTTGCAGGTATCCATTACTCTTAGATACCGCCAGCTGCACGCCCCCATTGCTGCGTCGCGCGTACCTGCCGCTGAGAGAAACCTCCGACTCCCACTTCCATACGCCTTGGCTGCCCTGTCGTGATCCTCTCTCAACTCACAGAAATAGCCCTTCGACAACCCGACAGCCACTTTCAGTGCATCCGTAAGCTCTGAAACGCCTACGCGACAGCATTCGAGGCGTCTTCTTTTGCCTAGGACCGCGACGCTGCCGCTGCGCCTTATTGAAACACGCGCTTGTTGAGGAGAGCTGGCTTGATGAAGCCCCACGAGGCTGCGCCTTTCTCTCGATAGCCCGTCTCGTCCAGCACGATGCCGGCTCTCAACATGGAAAATCCAGGCGTGCCTGCCGTCAAGAGCGTCGAGAAGCTCTTGGAGGATCTTCTCAGTGAGGCATCGCTTGCGAAACCGGCATGGACGGTCGAGCCAATCCTGAACGCATCCGACTTCAAGGATCTTTCGAGCCGCGTTTCCGCGCGTCTCTCCAGCGATGTCGTTTCTGGAGAAGATCTGGACGCCGCTCCTCAGGAAGCAGCGAAGACGCGACAATTTGCCATCATCGAGACTGCTGCGCGGGATCTCTTTGACAAGCTAGTTGTGAGGCGACCACATCTCGGCACTCTGGAGACCCAGGCTAATCACTGTCCCAGGCTGCCACCTCGATAGACTCTCCCGAGTTCGTCAAGATGTGGAACTTTTTAGACATCCTCTCGATCCTCTCTGATAATGGGCAATGCGACCCCGCCCTCCTCTTCTGGCTAGTTGAAGAGCTCTTGGATAGCCAGACCATATCCGGATGCCGCAAGTTGTTCGATTATCTCGAGTCCAGGCGCGAGCGCATAACAGCGAAGAACTTCAAGCAAAAGAACCTCGTCATCCTGCGGAGCTGCAATGAGCTTCTACGGCGGCTTTCCCGTGCAGAGGACACGGCCTTCTGCGGCCGAGTCTTCATCTTCCTTTTCCAGAGCTTCCCCTTGGGCGACAGGAGCTCTGTGAACCTCCGCGGCGAATACCACGTCGAAAATATCACATCCTTCGAAATAGACACTGTCGCAGAGGAGTCTGAGATGGAAGTCGATGACCAAGCCCCCACGCTTAGGGAGCCAAAGGAACCCAAGGCTGTAATGAAAGGCGTGTCGTTCGACTCCAAAGACTCACAAAAGTCCATCGATTCGAACTCTCTTTATCCTCTGTTTTGGTCCCTCCAGGAGAGCTTTAGCCAGCCGCTGAAGCTTTTTGATCCCAACCACTTTGATAGGTTCAAGGGGAACCTCAACGCTACGATGAACGCCTTCCAGATAATCCACAAGGCTGAGGGGTCACAGTCTTCCAAACCCTCCGAGAATATGAGGCGCAACTTGAAGCGCAAGTTAGACGAGGAAGAAGGGCTTGGCGATGTTCCGGAGACTTTCAACCCAAAGTATCTCACCAGCAAGGACTTGTTCGATTTGGAGGTAGGATCCTAAACCCTGAGTTGCTCACCGCATGGTTTCTGACTCCGCATAGATTAGCGATTTGTCGTTCAGACGCCATGTCCTTGTCCAGGCACTCATAATCACAGACTTCATCCTCTCCATGTCCACCGGAGCGAAGGAGAAGCTGAATAATATCAGCGCCTCAAACAAGTCAGTCGTATACAACGACCAGCTCAATGAGGAGAACGTAAGTACTGTTTGGCATCCTAAAGGAACGATCCTTGCTAAGAAAAGGACAGACCAAGTGGGCAAGCGAAATGAAGACGACCATCTCAGACTACCTTAAGAGGGGACTTGACGGCCCTTATTTCTATAGAACGGTCGAGACGGTGCTCGCAAGGGACAAGAATTGGGTTTTTTGGAAAATGGCCAGTTGCCCGCCTATTCAGCGGGAACCTATCTCTGGCGAGGCTTTCAACGAGTCGAAGAGCACCGCTCAGCGTATGGCTACAAGCAAGCGGCTGCGGCCGACGCCAATGGGTGCCGTACCCATGGACTTCTTACGTGACGATATTCACAAGGTGGCTATGAGCAATTTCGAATTGCCGGAACGATATGAGCTGCCAGAATTGGACGGCTTCAAGAGGAAGATCGCAGACGACGACTTCGAGATTGCCATGCCGACCAACGAAGGAACCAAGGCTGTGGCCATTGCTGGCAAGGCTAGCAAGAGCTGGAGGGCTCTCCGTCTAGGCGGCCGCTTCAAATTGGCTGCGTTCGACAAAATCGACGACCCCAAGAACATTGATCCCATATTCCAAGACCTTGTTGACGAAAAGGATGACGCGAGTGATGACGAAGACGTGGCGGCCGAGCAAGACTTGCCCGAAGTCCGCGACGCCATCATAATAACCGGCCCGAAGGGCGTGGGAAAGTCCGCATTAGCAAAAAAGTTAATGGAGCGGCACCGAGGCGTGTTCGCGTCGGTGGTGCGACATACTATGCGGGAAGCTCGCGATGGTGAGGCCAAAGGCAAGACATTCCACTTCGTCACGGCCCAAGAGTTCAACCAGCTGCGCGACGGCGACCGCCTAATCGAGTACGGCACGCGAGACGGTGTTGAATACGGTACAAGCGTCAAGGCTATTGAGGCCATCCTCGAGACTGGCAAAGTGCCAGTAGTTGAACTGGATCTGGAGGTGAGCACGAGATAACTTGCCGAATGCCCAATGAGCCTTTTAGATGCTGACTTTAACCCCTAGGCTGCTCAGTTCGCTAAGAGCATGGACGCCACAGCGCGCTTCGTTCACGTCAAATCTCCTTCCTCTTCGTCGCTGCAGGATCGCCTGTCCAAGTCTGGGCATGACGAGGCTGCCATCCAGGCCATCCTTGCTAAGCTGCCCGATGAGACGGATGAGAAGCTCTTTGACAAGACCATCGTCAATGACGATCTCGAGCAGGCGACTGAGACATTGAGCGCCTTTGTTTACGAAAAGGAAGGGGAAAAGGAACAGCAGCAGGCCACGATGGACGTCGCTCCCGGAAATACTGAGGCCGACGCTCAGGCTGAAGGCGAGCAGCATACGAACGGAGATGCGAGCATGATCGATGCGCAGACGGACAGGGCGATGGACGAGAGCAACGACGATGCCAGGAGCGACCGCACTGAGGATCGTTGCATCGAGGTCAAGATGTGAAGTGGCAGGGCTGCCTCAAACCTCAACTTTCGCGACCAGTTGGACGCGCCTGCACAGACTCGGGGGCCCTGCGTGCCGAACCGTGTTACTGTTCATGCCGCTGTACACTACGTATCGACAAAACACCTGCCGTGCAGGCGGCGGGTACTTACCTTAGGATAGCATCAAGGGACGGAGTACGGGAGTATTACAGGGGGGCCATACAGGTTTGGCAGGGAGTGGGAATCTTTGACTATTGGCAATCTAGAAGCAAGCTAGACTAGCAACGTACTGTACTAAGATACGCAGACAAATTCGTGCCGAGCAATTTTTTTCATTTGGATCTTTTTTCTGAAGCATGTTCCACCAGCGGCGCAAAAAGATGGTGCGAAATTTCGCGAACCCTTGAGCAGGAGCGAGCAGAACCATTCAAGGCCAGCCCAGCTTAGTCCTCTTCCTCGGAAGACTCCTCCTCATCGGCCTCCTCGAGCCACTTGACGAAGGGCTCGGCTGCCTTGCGGATCTTTCGCGAGGTAGACAAGTCAACGTACTTCTTGCTGGCCGTTGTGCCCCACTTGATAGCCACGGGCTCGCTGATGAGATCGTGATGATAATACAGCTGCAGGATCTTGACAATCTGCTGCATCAGCTCAGGGTGGGCCTTTCCGATGAGACGCTCAGTGCCACCAAGTAGCGCCTTCTCGTGGCGATCAGAGGTGATGACCTGAATCGAGATTAGCCAACCGCCCAGGAACCCTAATGTGAGATCAATGGGAAATAACGTACTTGCTTCAGCATACCAGCGCGCTTGGGGATCTGGGCGCAAATGTTCTCGTTGAACAGCGTCTGCGCAAGAACCAAGACAGTGCGATGCTTGCCCTCGACAATGCCAAGCTCCTTGGCTTTGAGGTAAACGTGGACAGAGTCGACTTCGTCGACGCTACCCTTAGCGTTCGCTTCCTCCTGAATCCAGTTGCCGAGCTCGTCATAGACCGTGTTGCCGCCGCCTTCGCCATCTTCGTCCTCGTCATCGTTGAGGCTGAGTTTCTGCTTGAACTCGCCCGGAAGCTGAGCGGCGCGAGCCTTGACGGCCTCCTCGCTCATGTCGACGGCCCACTCGTCGTCCTTGACCTCAATGTCGGCATCGAGGGCGGCAGCCTGAACCTTCTGGAATTCGTCGTCGCTGCCGGCGTCGCCATTCTCTTCAATCTCGTTGGAGCCCTGCTCAGAGCCATCGTCGCCACCGCTGCCGGTGCCGTTCTCCCTGGGAACGTTGCCGTTCTGCTTAGCCTTCTTGGCAGCTCGGCGCTCAGCCTTGTCCATCTTTCCCTTTTTGCTAGGCTGGTTCTTGAGAATGTAGCCGCTGAGCTTGAGGCGCAGGTCAACGTCGGAGCGTTGGCCGCAGGCCTTGCAATCAAGAAGGATGCGATCGTTGTTGATGTTGACATCGGTCTCGGGGTTCTTGCACTTCTTGCAGAGCACAAACTTGTTGATAAAGCCATCCAGATGGTCCTGAAGCTTAGCCGACTCGTGGGCGCCGTTGATGATCCAACGATCGTCCTTGGGGTCGTTGTTGGTCATGGCACCGAGTTCGAAGCCGAAATACTTGTTCAGGTACGAAGGAGGACGCGCAAGGGAAGCGGCGACGCTGGGAAGGTTGACAATGACGGTCTTGATACCGTTGCCCTTGCCCTCAATCTTGGTCTGCAGACGCTCCATCTTGTAGCGATAGAAGGCGTCGCTGACATCGCGGCGAACGTTGATGAGAGACATGGTGGCGGATGCTGAAAAGCGACGGACGAGGATAAGTGGTGTCGAGTAGTCGAGGCTTGAAGGCTTTGGGGCTGTTTGAGAAGATGGTTCAAGGCGACGACAGCGTCATGAAGTGGATTCTCGCGAGACGAAGAGAGTTGGCGAAGCGTGTCGAGCACAAAGGATATTAGAGCTCAAGGCGATGTATGCTTGACATGGGGCAAACCGAACAAAGTCGTGGGATGCAGTAGGGTAGGCATGAACTTCAAGTTCAAGTACTCAGCCGTCAGAACTGATGTCGGGGCTACACGGTTTTCGCGGTATGCGAAACAACTGCAGCTTGTAGAGGTGTGAGTACACGTTGAGCGAATCGTGCTGATACATAAACAGCAAATGTGCACCGAGGGATTCTAAGTGTCGGGTTCTTCTTGGAGTGCAAGAGGCGAGAACACGGCGCTCGAGAGAGTTGCTGCTGCGGCGTCGAAAGCTGATCTGCAGCGTATCGAACGATGTCTGTAGAGGGGCGATGCGGTGCTTTCGGAGCAGAGGAGTTTGCGGATTTGCGCGCTGCGACCGACGGCAGAGTCAGCAGGCCAAGCGTTTGTGTTGGAAGCGTTGCGACGAGCGTTCTCCAGACGGATGTGTGCAGAGAAGGCGTTTGTGTGGTGGAAGTGGGAGGGAGGCAGAGTGGAGTGGAGAGAAAGGAGACGACAAAAGAGGCGATGTGGACTGGAATCTGCGGCAGAGATTTTGAGAGGTGGGGGTGGATGGGATGTTGTCGGCTGTAGCGACCCTGTCGGGCACGCCCCAGCTGTGAAGCGGCCGCTAAAACGCACCCGATTTAGAGGCTCCGGGCTGCTGCTCACAGGCGTCGGGAGCTGGGGAGCAGGGGAACGACAGCCGCCCCGCCCTAAGGAAAGTCTCCAGGCATCACGCTGGCCCTGGAAGCGCGCTGGCACCCAGTGGACGCTCGTGGAGCCACCAATCACCGGCGTCGACAGAGATTTTCAAAGCCGCACGCCACGTTGGCGCAACCACGATAGAGGATGTCACGGTGGCGCTCGACTCGGATCTTCGGTTTTAAGTTACAGGCGTAAGGGCGAGTGGTTGCCTGGCGCAGTGAATGCCCGACGCGAACTTACCGACAGGACCGTGCCTGGATGTCTATTTTCCTAAGATAAGGTAAGGTAAGGCACCTTGCTCTACATTGTACCCCGTACATCCGTACGGTACTGTACAATGGTTGGGCTTGCAGGGCGTCCAGAGGCAAGGCAGCATGGCTGTGGCACAACCGGGCACAACCGGTCACGTCCTCCGGCTCCTTCGAGGTGCCACAGCATCATGCGTCTGCCAGGCGAGTGCGACCTCTTCAGCCTTACTGGGACGGCGCCATGTCTGTTTGAATCTATCTGCGTTGCGTGAAAGAGTCGCCTCAAACGTTGCCCATTGGCCGTTGCTCGCTGTCCACGGTGTCACCGACCACCAGCGGGTGAAATTGTAACACGCATCTCTGACCAAGCGGCCGTGTCGATATGAGCTGATCGGACATTGTCATCGACTGCTCTGTCATGGACGCGTCAGGCGTAGTGCTGAAAATTGAATACACGTCTCGCAGCAGCGTCTTCATCTCGACCAGGGCGAGGCTGTGTTGTATCAAGTTAGCTTGGCTGTTTTCTTTTTCTTTTTGGTAGAGTGTAAGCTTCCGCGGGCCAACTGACTGCTTTCCTACGCAGCCTCTCCCTCCGTTGGCAAAGGCAAATAGCAGTCGCCTCCTGTCGGCATCTCCTTCCGCTGCCAGCCACCGGTCAGGGTCGAAGCTGTGCGCGTCTGGGAATACGTCTTGGTTGATGCGGTGCACCGAGTATGCTTGGCAGCTCACGATGGTGTCCTGTGGAAACCAGAAACCGTCGATGGTTCGACCTCCCCGGGGCACTAGACGCGGCAGGGACATGGGTATCGCAGGATAGCAACGCAGCGTCTCGCACACGATGGCATCCAGCAGCGGCAGCTCATCGATGGACGCTCCAGGTCTACCTTGAAGCTCTTCCGCAAGTCTGCGCTGGTAGCAGGTAGAGCGCGGCTGCGACAGCTCCCACATGAGGAAACACAACGTGTCACCTGTGGTGTCGATTCCCGCTACCATGTGGTCCAGGCACTCGGCCGCCATGTCGACTGCATCAAGTTCGCTATCCTTCTCCTCCAGGCGGCTCATTAGCGTGAAGCTCGCCGCATCGGTGCGTTGACTTGTGGACAGCACGTAGTTGTCAGCCAAAGGTACCTCCCTGGGTTTCACAATCAGCGACAGAACCCTGGCAAACAGGCGATGAAGAGTCGGGCTATAGTAAGAGATTAGTCGATCTAGTGTGCGTCACCAAGTTAGTTCCAACGCTCTGTCCTCGCCTCCATTGGGCATAGTCGAGACTCACGCTGCAGGCTGTCGTCGGCTGCCACTTGGTGCATCATGTTCTCGTCCTCGACCTTCTCCAAGCAGTTCGAGCCGTTGGGGTGGAACAGGTGGTGAGTGACACAGTCGCAAGCATATGCATGCAGGGCTAGATTTGTCAGTTTACCGGCATATTTGCGGTGTTTGGTCATGGACAAACCCATCTGTCCGATATGTCAGCTGTCATTCGTCCACAAATGGCGTTGACGGGACTTACGAAAATCTCCGACGTCTTGCTCGTCGAGGTCGAAGCACAGCGGCGAACAAACGCGCTGGAGCGCTCCTGTATCCCCTTCATGGAGACGCTGCGCATGACGTTGGTGTTGGCGTAACGATCGGCGAGAATCCTTTTTCGTTTAGCGTGCTATTACTGGTCAACGACAGGAGACGTATAATGGAGAAAGCTCGCTTCCTACATCTGCCTTGTTCAGAGTCGTGAACATTGTCCTGTATGAAGATATGTGAGAAGGCTGCTCTTCCTTCAGCAGCTTCGCCTTGCACGTCACAAGTCAACTCACCTCCTGCCGTAGATTTTGAAAAGATCATAAAAGTCTGACTTGTCGTATCCGCTTCCGCCTGAACAGTATATCTCCTTCACGGCCAGCCAAGACGTAAATGACACCTCATTGGGTGCAAGCCGCACAACCGGGCCATACTTCTCGTGCAGCCCATGGACGTAGATGGTCCTTTGGGCATGAATCTCATGCCACTTGAGCACGAGAGACGTGAAGAGAGAGACGGTTGGCCCGGGCGCCTTGCGAAGCGGCGAACGGAGGCAGTGGACCAGGTAAATAATGAGCAGCAAGCATGCCGCCGCGGCAATACAGATGGGGGACAGGAGAAGCATCGAGGGCGAGACCGCGAGTCTCAATGGCACTTGACAGGTGTATGAGGCAACGACAAGACACGGATTCCTGAGCTGGGTAATCAAGAGAGGTGCGATGAAGAGAACGAGAGGGTGCCTTCTTATCTCCAACGCAGAGATATGCCACGGACCACCACCACTACCAGTAGCCCTGCTTCGGGGTCCTCCGTCATGGCGCCGCCCGCGGCACCCGCTTTCACCCCGCAAACCGGTAACCAAATCGAGAAGTGATTGGGAGAACGAAGCTTAAAATCTACTCTCGCCATGATAAGAGCCCAAGTGGGCTTCGTCTCGGGTATGGAACGCACACTGCGCTTCTGTAGATTGCGGGCGACATTCCAATATCCATCGCCAGGGATAATAGACGGCAAAAGACTCTCACTCACCTGCTTGATGACGCAAGCGTGACAGCGACAAGTCGATGAAGTCCACGTCTTCACATGGCCCCCGCGCCTGACAGAGCGGTTACACAGTCATCGTCTGAGAATGAGCGATACTAGACGGACAACGTGCATGAGCAGTAACTATCCGTGGCCCGGCATCCCTGACGCTACGTGCCCTTGTTGAGCCCTCAGACTTGAGTCATCCCCACGTTGCGAGAAGCGAATCGTAGGCCTTGCATTTTCAAGCACGCTGAATGCTCCACCCGGGATGCCGGGCTACCCTACATCCAACCTTTCGAGAGTACAACCCACGGCCGCTTCTTCTGGGGATGACGCAAATCTAGCCGCTTCATGTACGTACGAAGAGCGGTCGAAGTCGATGAGTTCCGGGGAGCGTCCAATCTCTTGCATCTGGACAATTTGCATGGCCGTGGGAAGTGCTTGCTCCTTGCTTCAGATAGAAAACCACGAAGTAGGGTTACGAATAACATAAGCCATGCCGTGAGTCAGAGGGGAGGAATCATGTAGAATATGCACCGTGACCGATACTGATAGTCTTGGAAGCTTATTGTAATATCGCCCAGCTTGGTTGCGAGACGAACGGGGCTGTGAGTGTACCAATAATACGCCAGGACTGCCACCAATGCTTTGCTTGCTCTTTCCATGCCGACAGCAGCTCAACGCCGCATGCTGTGTTTGCGCCGAATTATTGCTTGACTACCTGGGGCGAAAACTAATAGTGGTTTCGGCCGATAAGAACAGGGTCCACGCGCGAGTGTGGAACAAGAATAGCACTGAGACCTACTCCGTACTCCACCCCAATTCCACGGATCTCCCCCCAGTCCGGGCCGTATTCGTCGACGGTGAGGAAGTTCCATGACCTTGCCACTCTTGGCAAGTCGTCCACCGGAACCACCGTACGAGTACGAGCAGAGCAGCAGCGTGGCTCTCCAACCAACGCGCAACCGGGCCAATTGTCTATCAGCCCTGTCATCATGCTGCGCGTTCACCCTCATCCCATCTTTCAGCTAAGCTAAGCCTCGACCTTCCCACCTGTCCTGTCCACCTGCACCCCCTGAGCACGCGCGTGCCTTTCAAGACAGCGGGCCTTGTTGACGATATTGGCCGCCGAACTCGCCGTGGGTACCGGCTTTGCTTCTTCGGCAAGTCAGCTGCTACGCCTTCAACTTATATTTGCACGACGACGGCGCGTCCCCGTCACCTCGCGCCTCCTGCTTGTCAGCAGCAGCACCCAACCGTCCGAGAAAAGGCTGCACAGCCCCGTCGCGCCCCTCCCAGTGAGCTTCCTACCTCGCCCACCTGGGAGTTAGTCCTGGGTCCGGCACGCGCCTTGCAAAGCGGCTCGCTGCAGCCGTTGAGGGATTTGGGGAGGAGACCAGAGAGTTGTCTGGCGGCCCCCGGAAAAAGGAGAGATCGCAACGAGGCGCAACGGCCTGTCGCCCTTGCCGTCCTGTCACCACGAAATTAGCAGCAGCAGCAGCAGCAGCCGCCCTCTTCCTGCTGTCCCCCCTCCACTCATCGCGGCCCCTCCCTCCTCTTCGTGTTTCCGTTGCGGCGACCTCAGCTTCGGCAGCACCAGAAGCAGCAGCGGACGTGGCCTGAAGCAGGCGTGGGCTTGGTGCGAGGATGCCGAGCTTTGGTCGCCTGAGCAAGCACAGCAACCGTTCGCAGCATGCGATAGCTGACACGGCTCTGCCTGCCGTCTCGCCTGTCTCTGCGTCTGGAGCAGCCCCTGGCCCAGGCTCAGGCCCGGGCCCGGGCGCTGCAAATAGCGGTGCAGCCCAGGCCGACTCACCTGCAGACGCAGCGATCCCCCAATCAGCCCTGTCGTCCAGCACGGCCCTCAGCTCCAGCGAGTCTTTTGTCGACGCGCAACCACAGCAGCATCAGCTCCAACAGCCGCAGTCGCAGCTGCACCCGCACCCTCACCCTCACCTCTACGATCCGCAGACGGCCGGCGCCCATCCCTCGCCGCTGCAGATCCCCCCCGGCGTCAGTGTCGGCAGCTCACCTATATTTGACGGCCGCCAGCAGCCGCCGCAGACGCCCGTCGACTTCGCTGACACTGCCGTCAGCCGCTCCCAGAGCCAACGCTACGCGGCTGCCCAACACCAACAGCCACCGCCCCTCCACACCCACGCTCCGCCGCCTCAACACCAGCAGCCGCAGCAGCAGCGGCAGCTCTACGGCATCGCCTCGGGCTCGGGCGGCTCCATTGACGATCTCCCCAGCACGAGCAGCTACCAGCAGCCGTCGCCGATTGCCACAAACGCACCCGAGAAGCGGTCGACTCGAAAGCTGATCAAGGGCATCTTCAGCTCTGGACGCAGCTCGCATGACACCCCGCACCACTTGCAACAGCAACAGCAGCAGCTGCAACCCCCGCAACACCAGGGTCACGTCGCCCAGAGCTCCTACGACAACACCGGAGGACTCGGCCGCAGGCCATCCAAGAGGGTGAGCAAACCCCCCGTCATCAAGACCACCTTGTCCCAACCGACTCAGCAGCTATCCGAGCGTGACTGGCTCGCCCACGACCCATACAGCCAACAGCCGCCGTCTGCTTTGCACCACTCGGGCGAGGGCGACGACCACCCGTACTCTGCACAAGACTCTAACTCTGAACTTCCGCCGCAGGACTCCCGAATCGCCTTCGTCAATACCTCGATCCGCCAGGTCTCCGGCGAACAGCTTGAGTCGTCGCCCTACGACGAAGAGGTCTACCAGCCGCCGGACCATCCTCCACCACAACAGCAACAGCAGCTCCAGCACCAGCACCAGCAGCTGCCACCAGCTTCGCAACAGCAGCCGCTGCAACGCCAGGGAACGCTACATATCCAGAGCCAACAACTTCGTTACGACGCCCAGCAGCAGCAAGGTGTAGCATTTGACCATCAATCACAAAGCCGCCAGCAGCAGCAGCAGCAGCAGCAGCAGCAACTACATTATTCTGCCGACTCACCACAAAGTTCCCTTTTGCCAGGATACGAGCCACACATCGTCACAAGTCATCTGGGAAACGGGCCTCAACAGCTGCAAAACCCAGAGACCGTTTCTCAACTGTCGCACGAGTCACCCGTCACTGACCCCGATCAGAGATCTGCCATCCAGCAGCAATCAGCCCAGACGTCGCCCGGCGTCCACTACTCGGCCACTCACGTCCAAGACTCGGCCTCTGCAACACCTAAGCCCCTTCCAATTCAGACCTCCAACGTTGAACCTCAGCAACAGCCCTCGATGGCTCCACCCGGAGGAGCCCCGCCGCTGACTCGTCGGATGGACGCCGAAAAGGGTCTGCGAGGTCCTGTCGATCCGCCTCTAGCACCTCCCCCAGGATACCGCCAGGGCAGCATATCTGCCATGAACGCAATGAGCCCCCTCCCGCCCCCAACAGGTGGCCCCCAAAATCCCGCCTTTCGAGGTGATCGAGTATCCCAGTATGACGGATCCGGAGGTATCGACCAAGGTCGAAATAGTCCCCAGCTGTCAAACCCAGACCGCGACGCCGAGGGAGAGAAGCAATTCCAAGGCCTACGTAAGCCAGCTTTGTTTGGACTCGCAGGTTAGCTGTTGCTGACGTTTACACAGTCACCAAGTACAAGAACGTGAAACGCCTTTACTTTGACGGCAAATCCCAGATCGAGCAGCTCACTGGCCAGGTGGAACAATTGCAAAACGCCGTCGCCAATCAACGCATGTCCCAGTCGCGGACTGCGTGGGATGACAACGAGTACACGACCAGATTCAACCGACTGAATGGCGCCATCAACAATTTGGCCTTCAACATCCGGAAAGACTGGCGCAGCCTGCCCCCATGGCTCGAGAGCTATGCTAGTGCGGATGCGCTCAAGACGGGCAAGCAAGAGATGACGGCGGTAGGCAGAGCCATTGTTGTGAGGTGGATGGTGGAAGAAGTCTTCAACAAGTGCTTCCACCCAGGGCTGGACCCGCAGCTCAGCTCGCAACTGAAGGAGATTGAGCTCAGCATCCGGGGCAATGCCTATACGATGCACAGCCAGGCAGAATTTGACGCACAGACGACCAAGGTTGTAAATTGGAGGATGGCGACGCTGGATGGACTGCAGAGGAGGCTCAACTCATCTGCGACTAGCGACAACCGGGCGATGCTGACGAGCAAGGCGACGACGAACCTGACAGCGTACCTGTATCAGTACCTGTGTAACCCACCGCCCCCCGGCGTGGAGGGCAGCACTTCAATGATTGCGGAGCTGGCCGTAGCCATCGCATCGAATCTGCCGCTCGAAAGCCGGGACGTGGCACTCATGTATCCCCTGCCTGGGGATTCAGTGCAACCTCACCTGATGGAAGTTGAGAAGATGGGGCTGCCAACGTTGGATTCTCAGAAGAGTGAGGTGGAAGCGGACGATGACGACGACGACGACGACGCGGACAATGATAAGGACAAGAACGGCAAGACGCGGGGAGAGAAGGCCAAAGCTGGTACGTTGACAAGCAAGCCCAGCAGCACGCTCAAGGCTGGCAGAAAAGGCAGCACCGCTTCATCGGCATATTTGAGAAATACTGACATGGAAACTTGCCCAGGCTCTTCAAAAGACGTCAGCAAGGTGCGATTTGCTGGGTTCGTGGCCCTTGAAGTGAGAGGACGCCAGGTCTTGGTCAAGGCACCGGTATGGACTCTCTGAGTAGTTGGCAAGACGGAGAAGGAAGGGATGATGATGCTTTCGACTTTGGCTAGCAACTTTTAGAGTGCGACTTTTGCGAGCCATCATTGCGAGACGTTTCTGTTGACAAGAAGAGGCGACTGATACCACAATCAGGTAGTGTTGGAAGGATAAAAGGCCTGGCCTTGAGGGTGAAATGGAGCTATCATGTTGCATGTATGACAGGTTTTGGAATGGCGATTTCCCAGACAATGCGGTGGCGTTGTGCCGTACTAGATGCATGGTGCCGGATGCAAAAGGGGGCCTTTTTTTATTAAGAGCAATTGACGCCGTATCTGCTGTGATCCTTGTCCTTTCTGTTTGGGAGCTAATAGAACGCCGAGGTCCCGGATGTGCCTTGCCCTGTATCCATTGAAGGCAAGGGCCCGAAACTCCATCCTCTGCTGAAAGGGGGCTGTCCAGTGTGACTAATGGCCAAGCTGCCGTGTTGCATGGGGTGAGTGAACCAACCGCATTTGACGTTCAGCAGGGCTCAATGGCTAGTTGTACAGTGTGCAAACAACGACGGGCGGTGCTGCGAAGAGTCACACAGCGCGGACAGTGGCGACGACGACATGGGAATTTTGGCGAATTGAGTCATAACTCCCACGGCTGCGGGTCAGAGTCCTAGTAGCACGCGCATACCCACTTGAAGCTGCGCTGAAGCGGAAAACCTGGTGACAAGAGGCTTGCATTCTAAACCAAGGTGGGACGTTTGATGACTCTTTTGTCGGGCACCTGGAAGGCTGGAGCTTCACCTTACCTGTATGTGGTTACATACCTTACCTTGTTTACCTAGGTAGGCTTGATGACGAAGAATGAGAAGGCCAGGGTTCGACTCCACTGCCTCGCCCGCTCCCGTCACGGATGGGCACCAGCGCCGCCACTGCTTCTCGTAGGGTGACGAACAGCGCTAGCACTACATAAACCCACCAGCATCCGAAAAAAAAAATCAGCTTCCCAGATCAAGCATCCATACCTGCTGCACTCGACACCCTCACCCACGCACCACCACCACCACCACTACCGCTACTCGCGACTCGCACCGGCGCAACACCTCCCCAAACACTACCCGAACCACACACAGAGCAATTCGCCCAGGCGTATCCTAGAAATGGCTGTGCGAGCTCAGTTTGAGAACTCGAATGAGTAGGTTCCCCCACGGGCGTCGCGAAGCCCCGCGACGGTCATGAACCCCGCCCCCGCCATTGTTACCACCACCGTCGCTGCCGCCGCTCGAGAGCGTCCTCGGCAGGCAGACAAAGAGCATTTGGGAACACTGGAAGGCTGACTCGGCTTCACAGGGTCGGCGTCTTCTCGACGCTCACAAATTCATATGCCCTGGTGGCCCTCGGTGCCAGCGAGAACTTCTACAGGTCAGTGTGTCTGCTCCACGCCAGAGCCACGGCACCCCAGCTGACCGCATCGCAACAGTGTCTTTGAGGCCGAACTCCAAGACATCGTGCCCACAGTCCGGACAACCATTGCCGGCACTCGCATCATTGGTCGTCTCACTGCCGGCAACCGAAAGGGTCTCCTTGTGCCCACGTCCACCACGGACCAGGAGCTCCAGCACCTGCGCAATTCCCTCCCCGACTCGGTGCGCATCCAGCGCATCGAGGAGCGCCTCTCTGCCCTTGGAAATGTCATCGCCACAAACGATCACATTGCCCTCATCCACCCCGACCTCGAGCGCGAGACGGAAGAGATCATCGCCGACGTCCTCGGCGTCGAGGTGTTCCGCCAGACCATTGCAGACAACGTGCTCGTCGGAAGCTACATGAGCCTATCGAACCAGGGTGGCCTCGTCCACCCCAAGACGAGCATCCAGGACCAAGACGAGCTGTCGAGCTTGCTGCAGGTGCCGCTGGTTGCTGGTAGCGTCAACCGCGGAAGCAATGTCGTTGGCGCCGGCATGGTCGTCAACGACTGGCTGGCCGTCACCGGCCTCGACACAACCGCCACGGAACTCAGCGTCATTGAGAGCGTTTTCCGACTAGGCGAGGGCCAAGGCCCTAGCAACATCAACACGAGCATGAAAGACACCATGGTGGAGAGTTTCTACTAAACGCGTACGCATGGATTGCTCTCTTTCATTGCTTGCTTGTTTGATTTTGCGCACGGGGCTCGGTGTTGGGAATGTTTTGATCATTGCATGTTTTCACGTTGACCATCTCTGCCCTGCTTACCCTTCTGGGATGGTAGGGTGTTTTTTGTTCAAACAGACGTAGAAAGGAGAAGGCTGGATGCGGCGCGAAGAGATTGCTGTAGACGAGCATCTCCCGAGGCCGCCGGGTTCTGCATGGGCGGCGTTCTTCATATGACGACTTCAACACCATCATGTCTGGCTGATTCAGGCGGGGGTGTGTTTGCAAGACGACGACTTATTGTATTATTGCCAATACCCCACGAGACGCTCGAATTGAAGTGGCCAGCGTTGAATAAGCAGTTGGCCTAACGCCAACTATCATGTGTGCGACCTGGTGTGAGCTCCTGCCGACGGTACTGATTACTGACCACCGAGTCGACTTGATGGCCCTATCCTCGAGAGCACCGTTGCATTTTCGGCGTACGAGTACAGATAATGCCATTTAGACAAAAATGTACCATCAAGAGCCAAAGTGCAGGATCTCTTCAGGCTGTCTCACCGCCTACTCTTCCTAGCCAGAGAGCCCCTCAATCCGGCCCTGGCAGCGGCAAAATTTCAGTGTCCGACATGCTTCATTATTGCACGTAGATACCTTGACTTTCCATCCAGACATCTTCCAGCGACGCAGTGGAGGAGACCCTTCAACCGCAGTCGATTCGAGCCCATCATGTCTCCCACGGAGAACAGGCCCGCTCACCTCGAGCCCTCGGAACTTGGCACAAAGGAGTAGTACGTACGATTTGCTTCCCTTTCTTTATCCTTTGCACCTCCATGTAAGTGGATGCCGTGTGAGAGACGCTCTGTCTGCTGACGCTTGCGTCCTGAGAACACAGCTGGGACAAGCTCTACACAAATGAGCTGTCCAACCACGCCGCCGACCCCTCCGACATTGGCACCGTCTGGTTCGACGACTCGGACGCCGAGGCCAAGATGGTCGACTTCCTCTGCGACCTCGCCGACCACGGCGCCCTCGACAAGCCAGCGACGTCGCTCCTCGACCTCGGCTGCGGAAACGGCTCGCTGCTCTTTGCGCTGCGCGACGAGGACTGGACGGGCCGCGCGCTCGGCGTCGACTACAGCCCGCAGAGCGTCGCGCTGGCGCGGCAGGTCGCCGCCTCCAAGGACGCCGTCGCCGCCGACGCCGTCGAGTTCCGCGAGTGCGACATCCTCGGCGGGCCCATGGAAGTGGTGCTCGGCGAAGGGCAGCGCCGACGCTGGGACGTGGTCCTCGACAAGGGCACCTTTGACGCCATAAGCCTGTCCGACGAGCACGACGCCCATGGGCGCCGCCTGTGCGAGGGCTATCGCGAGCGCGTTCTCGCGCTGGTCCGCCCCGGCGGCCTCTTCCTCGTCACGAGCTGCAACTGGACCGAGGAGGAGCTGACGATGTGGTTCGTGCAAGGCGAAGAGCGACCAGCCCAAGTCGCTGCGACGGGAGGCGACGACGGCGGCTTCGAGGTCGCCGGCCGGGTGCAGTACCGAACCTTTAGCTTCGGCGGCGCCAAGGGGCAGACAATCAGCACCGTGTGTTTCAAGAGAATATGACGTTGCTTGTAGGGTCGGAAAAGAAAAAGCAGGCATATAGACGAAGTCAAATGTATAGCGATACCCTTCTAGCACAATCTAGAAAAGAAAAGACATGGGATTGAAGATACAGATGCTTCTGTATCATGCGCTTGGACGGCAACAACGCGTCTTAAGAACTAATCTCTCCACGCCGCCCCGATGCGGCCGCTGCCCTAGCTTTGTTTTCTCGCTCCCCCATTTCTGATGTTCTTGTATATCTAAGGTGGGTGAGAACAACTTCAAAGACGTTCCCCTACTTCTCATTTCACCTTTCAACCAGCCCAAGGTTCTCAGGGTGCTGCCACGGGAAGAAAGCACCAGACGAAAAGGTACATGTTGCTTTGTCCAGTTGTGGCAACAAACAATTGCTTCATTATGTGGCTCTTCACTTTTCTCTGCCTCTCTATGGTGATGTACTCATTGGCTCCCCGCCCGCTGCGGATCCCGTCGCCTCAAGTGCCGCAGTCGTCGCAAAGTATCGGACATCCACGTCATCGTCCTTCTGCAGCTTGCTCAGGTTCGGCATGATCCGCTGCTGGATCAACTCGTTGCCTCGCGGAGACGGGGTGATTTCGGCGCCATCCTTCTCCAGTGAGTGCAGGGTACCCTCCTCCGGCAGGCGGCGCAGGGCGTTGATGAGGACCGAATATGTCTTGGCTACGTTGAACCGGATGTTGGGAATGTCGTCGTCGACCATCTTGTCGAGCATGGGCAATATCGACTTAGCAATCACATCCATGCTGACCACTGTCGCCAATGTCTGTTCTCTCCGTTAGCCATCACGCAAAGAAAATCGCCCGCTGGAGCTCAACTAACCGATATAGCGAAGCAGGTAGTCATCCTGTAAAGGTAGTTGGGGTGGCTGCCCATGCCCATGACTTTGGGGATGATTTGCGAGCTGGCCCACTCCACACCAAACACCTCGGTCAACTTCTTCAGGTTGTGTGTGGCGGCTTCTCGAATAGAAAAGACCGTGTCTCCCAACCAGCCCATGCACAGGTCGCTGAGCTTCTCATCGAAGAATTGGACACCAAGCTGACTTGCCAGAAGGGGAATGTACTCGATGATCGCCAGTCGCACTCTCCATTGCTTGTCCTCTGCCAACTGCACAATGGCCGGAAGCAGGGACTGTGAGAGAAGATCGATCCCAATCACTAGCGCCCGTTAGCTGGTGTTTCGGTCATTCGTCGAATGCAAAGCATACCTTGGTTGACCAGCTCAAGTTTCGAAATGATGTGGAGTCTAACCTCTGGAAACTCGTCCTTGAGCATCTGAAGGAACATAGGCAGAAGATGATCAATCGTCCTGTGGCGCAGGTTGTAAGCTCCGAGGGCCATAGCGGAATTGAGGAGCTGGTGAGACTTACTCTTGCTTGCCCAAAATGGGAGCCAAACCGCTGATCTGTGTTCCGAGGGCTGCTCGGACGTGTTGAGACGTGTCCGACACAAGGTCCTCGACACTGCCCATAATGTCGTTCAGGAGTGTGGTCCGGTCGACGAGGGCGCAGAATCCGGGGATTTGACCGGCGATGGCCGTCCGAACCTCGGCCTCGTTGTCCTTGAGAAGCTTGACGAAGGCCGGCACTAAATCCCTCGAAACTACCTCCTCATCGACCGCCTTTGCAATCTGCAGCGAACCGTTAGCGTTGAAATTGGCAGTTTTGCATGGATAACAAGTCGTACCTTTTCAAATCGGTCAGCGATCATGTAACGAACCCTCCAGCTCTTGTCCTCTATCAGGTTGCGCAGGGATGTCAACAGGACGCCATGGCTGGACTGCTGCTCTTTCGGGACAACCTCTGCGATGGAGATGAGAATTTCGACGGTGAGTAATCGGACGCTGTCCTGATCATCTTGGACGAGGTGCTGAAAGAGGGGTATCATTTCGTCAATGACGATGGCGGCGGGCATCTCTTTGACGAACTTTGCAAGGTTGGTAGCGGCCTGGCGGCGCACCATGGGTGTCTCATCATGGACCAGCAGGCCAAACTGCTGACGTAGCTGTTCTTGAACAGGCGGAGAGACATTCTTGTAGGGTGTGGTGAAGAGGCCGCATCCAGAGACCTTGGACGTGAACCAATCTGCTTTTGAAAGTCGAATCGTGAGGGGAATGAAGTGTTCTTCGACCTGCTGGGATGAGAGACTTTCGCAAATCTTGTTGAGTGACTCGACAGCCTGATCGAGAGTCAGCAAGCCCAGCACTTCCGCGAAGACGGGGGCAGGCAGGTGGTGGCATTACCTTGTCGCGCACGACTGGCTCCTCGATGGCGGCTAGGTTCTCGAGAGGCGACAGCAGGACGTGGCCCCATTGAGACCCTCCAACGTACTCGATGAAGCTACCGAGCTCCTCACTCAGGGCAACCAGGACCTCGTCTTCATCCTCGACCGACTCTGCGATGCAAAGTTAGGGCCTACTTCATTGGCAGAGGAGTGAGCAACGGTAGGGACTGACCATCCAGGAAGGGAATGAGCTCCTCTCTTGTGCGCTCGGCACCGAGGGCAAGGGCGATGGTCGAGAGCCGGTGAATGGCATTGAGGCGAAGCAAGACGTCATCGTGCTGGACGGGACAAGATCAGCAGTTGCTAAGGGCAAAAACAGGACGCAGGGCACAGCATTACCTTCAGCTCGTCGATGAGCACTGCGATGGGGTACAGTTCATCGCTGGTGTTGGGCGCGTCAGCCATGGCGAGAGACAGCAGGCAGCTCGAGATCTGTCAGGTTGATACGCGGGGCGGCGTCAAGTCGGAGGAGGGAGGCAGAGGGAGATGAACGGCTGGGACGTGACGTGGTTCCAGCTGCTGTAGCCGCGGCGGTGGATTCGCGTGGGTGCGGGTGATGCAATCAATACTTTCGCGCAGAGCAGAGGTCCAGAACTCAACAAGCTGGCTGCTGGAAGCAAGTTGATGCGGCAAGCAGCCAACGTGAGGAATTGACTGTGCGCAGCAGACGGCTCGTAGCGGCAGAATCGAGGTAGCTGGCGATGGTGTCGTGCGTGAGGTATGGATGATGTGTGATGGGATGGATGGACCAGGTATCGAAAGACGAGGCTCTGGTGGGAGAACGTCAGCTTTGGTAGGCCAAGCCCGCAGTTGGGAAGGCGGCCTGGCAAGGAAGGGGTTGGTGGGGGAAGGGAGAATTACCTGTACGCTGTAAACATGACGCTAGAGCGACCCAGACAGCCCTGACAGCAGATACAGGGGCAGCAACCAGCTGCGCTACACTTCCCAAGGTACAGTAGCCAGTCAGTGCTACGCGCGTTTCAATGGCATGCGTTCCTGACATCTGCATGGTGTGACCTTCCCGTGCAATTACAATGGTGATTCTAGACGGGAAGATACACGAGCACGTCCCGAGGCGACCCGCCTCAAGCTGCTTTCTTCGTGCTTGCTTGGTACTCCATTCGGACTCTGGCTGCTTCCGAGGCTGCTGCGCGGCGCAAAGCCTCTCCTCACCAGCACCAGGCGGCCCCAAGCGCTACCTTAGGCCATTGGAAAGAGGGGAGCTGGACCATTGATGTTCCGATTCTAAACCCCGCCGACCACTGCCCAACTTGGTCCGTTAGCATTGTACCTACCGAGCAGCGACATGCCCCGCAAAACCCAGGTTCCTGTTGATCTCGACATTCGCGTTGGCCAAAATTTCCCTGTGACTCAATAGAAGCAGCATCCATCCCACCAAAGCCAAAAGCCCGCCATTGACAGGAAACGACATCGCCAAGTCAGGCGCCCAAAGAACCACACACGAGAGGCATAGAGCGACAATCTTCACCATGCCGACCATTTCTGTCGACAAGTACAAGCTCTACGAGGCCCTTGGCCAGAAGTGCGTGCCCAATTCGTCTTCCCGCGCAGCCATTTATACGCAGGCTCGCGATGGCTTCCTTGAACGAGTGCATGGTTCAAGCTGACCGATGACAACCACCACAGGTTCACCAAGGCCGAATTTGAGGACCTTTGCTTCGACTACGGCATCGAGCTCGACGAAGATACCGAGGAGGAAGAGAGACCCGTCGTCAATGGCGTACAAGAGCCCCCGCAGCTCAAGATCGAGATCCCCGCCAACCGATATGATATGCTCTGCTTCGAGGGCATCGCCCTCAACCTGAACATTTTCCGCGGCCGCGTCTCCCCGCCCAACTTCCAGGTAGTCGCTCCCAAAGATGAGCAGCAACAGACCATCACCGTCCTGCCAGACACCACCAAGGTTCGACCCTACGTCGCCGGCGCCGTCCTGCGCAACATCAAGTTCACCCAGGACCGCTATGACTCTTTCATTGCCCTGCAGGACAAGTTGCACCAGAATCTGGCCCGAAACCGCACACTCGTATCGATGGGAACACACGATCTGGACACCATCAAGGGGCCCTTCACATACGAGGCGCTGCCGCCCAAGGATATCAAGTTCAAGCCCCTCAACCAGACAAAGGAGATGAATGCCGAAGAGCTCATGAACTTCTACGAAAACGACAAGCACTTGGGCCGCTTCCTGCACATCATTCGCGATGCTCCTGTATATCCCGTTATCTACGACTCCAACCGGGTGGTCTGCTCTCTGCCGCCCATTATCAATGGCGAACACTCCAAGATTACGCTCAACACCACCAACGTCTTCATTGAGATCACCGCCACGGATCTCACCAAGCTCCAGGTCGTCACCGACATGCTTGTGACCATGTTCTCCATGTACTGCGCCGAGCCTTTCACCGTTGAACCGGTCAAGATCGTCTCGGAGCACAACGACCTAACGCGCGTCACCCCAACCCTCAAACCCAGGGTCACGCATGCCGAGGTCGACTATCTCAATAGCTGCACCGGCCTGAATGAGTCGCCGGAGGCTCTTTGCAAGCTTCTAACGAAGATGACCTACGTATCACGCCCTTCAGATAGGGATTTAAACCTTATTGAAATTGCCATCCCTCCCACCCGTGCCGACATTCTTCACCAATGCGACATTATGGAGGACCTCGCCGTCTGTTACGGCTTCAACAAGCTGCCTCGGACAGCTCCTACGCGGAGTGCTACGGTCGGTGCCCCGCTTATGGTCAACAAGCTTGGCGACATCGTCCGAACCGAGGCTGCCATGGCCGGCTGGAGCGAGGTGATGCCGCTCATTCTGTGCAGTCATGATGAGAACTTTGCCTGGCTGAACCGAAAGGACGATGGCACGACTGCCATTCGTCTCGCGAATCCCAAGACGCTGGAGTACCAGGTTGTGCGAACCTCCTTGCTGCCAGGTCTCCTCAAGACGATTCGTGAAAATAAGGGCCACAGCTTTCCCATGAAGATCTTCGAGGTGGCCGACGTCGCCTTCAAGGATGAATCTGAAGAGCGCAAGGCCCGCAATCAGCGCCACTTTGCCGCGGCCTGGTGCGGCAAGTCGAGTGGCTTCGAGGTGGTCCACGGCCTACTCGACAGAGTGCTGTTGATGCTGCGCACTGCCTTCGTGACGCACGAGGAAGGCCTGGCGGGTAAGAGCGTCGACTTTGAGGTGACACAGAACCCGGGCAAGCCCGACGGTTACTGGATCGAGGAGCTCAATGAGGACACCTTTTTCGCCGGTCACGCGGCGGCCGTTTATCTCCGCCTGGGAGGCAAGGAACGACGCATCGGCGAGTTTGGAATCTTGCACCCCACTGTGCTGGAGAAGTTTGACCTAAGGTGGGTTTTGCCTCGAGCAAGGGATGATCAAATGAACGTGATGCTAACTCGTTTTCTCGTAGATACCCCGTAAGTACCTTGGAGATTAACCTCGAAGTCTTCTTGTGAGATGGCTAGGGAGGGTCGAAGGGTGAGGCAAGTGGCAGACATAGAAGCCAGCAGCAGCGGTGGTTACAAAGACAAGGAAAACGGGCATGTGACTGGAGCATGTATGTTCATGTAGACCGTCTTTGATGAGAAGGATGATGTTACGAGATAGACCAGACAAAAGAAGACCATCAAGATCATTAGCCATTGTAGGATCCATGCAAATATGACGAGAGGGTGCTGTTCCGCCGCCCCTGCTTTGTACCATGGCGTTCATGCGTCGCCACGTCCGCGACCAGCCGTCGTCCAATGCAATCTATACATTATGTACCTGTAGTCCAGACAACAAACTCGCACGCTGTGTTCTTCCTCATACCCCGTCGCCGTTGTCTTCCATGCGCCAAAACAACCAACACTTGACAGGCGATCCCAGCGGAAAGTCGAGGCGCATTGCATGCTGCTTAGCCCATCGTACACGGCCACCATCATAGACCATCATTGACGGCAGGGGTGGGTCCACGTCTGGGCTGGCCAAGAAGTTGACCATTCGATACCGTCTCTTGTGGCGCCAGATGTGCAGATGAGGCTTCATCAGATAACAAATCCTCTAGCTTCTCACAATCACATCGTACTCGTACCGCTTGCAACGAAGAGCTCCCAGATCGGTTGCTACCGCCGAATTCGAGGCAAAACGACGCGCCCTCAAGGCTTGTCGCCTCGTCTTGCTGCTGCACAAGGGCCCAGTTGCAGCCAGGTCCTTCCAGAATGCCATTGACACAGTCCCGGCAATTCTCCGTTGTGCAACATGCATCCCTCAGCATGAGCTTCAAGAACTTGCCCAGCCGGGGGCAGATGTATTGTGACGTCGTCTGAGTCTCGAGGATTTCATAAGGCACGGGGTCCGTCAATTGTGGAAACATGGCCTTCTATGCCATCTCTCGCAGCTCTTGCTCGCTACGAGGCGGAGTTGCAGGTGCAGAGTCATCGTTCCGCCCAACGTTTGAAAACATGCCTTTGCCCAGGTTTAAGCCGGTAATCCCATCTCGGATGGCAGAGAAGGCGGTAGGACCTTCCGCGGAAGCGCTGCGACGTAGCGAAGACTGATTTGCGTCCGGTGTCAAAGTCTCATGGGCAGTTTCCACAGCCGCGAGGACAGACTGACTAGAAGGTAGCCCCAAGGGCTTTGGAGACGCAGCGGCAGACCCGGAAGGGTGGGAGGGGCTGGCGTAGTTGAGACTGGAGACTGCTGCTTGCCGGTCGCTTTCTGCCAATGCCGTGGCGTTGAGCGCTCCGTTCATCTCATCATCCGTCCGACCAAAGACCTGGTGCCACCACCTGATGTTACTGAGATTCGGTAGTAATATGCGTTCACGGCCCCTTTCCCGGTCATCAACCACGGGGTCGTAGTCGGGGTTCGTGAACTCTGCCCTTCGACAAAGGAAATAGTCCCACACCGATGAGGTTCTCTCTCTCGCCCTCGCATCTAACCTCTGCTTCTCTGAGTTGAAAAGAAAAGTTCCATACTGGCAAGAGTACAGGTGATATAGCAAGCGACGCAAGAAGCGCTCGTTGAATTCGAATCGATTCGGGTTCTGCCTCAGGAGCTGGTATGTGCAGTCCAAGAATTGATGGAATACGGGGCTGACCATCTTCGGAACGGTGGCTTCGTCGTCAACCCCCTTTCCAGTTGCCGTCTCACTGATGCCAGATAATTCGGGGTCGTCTTTGTTTTGGTTGAAAAAGCGCTTGGCACCACTGAGAACGTTCTGAAACGCGTCGTTGCGTCCGTCATTCTCGCCAGGATTTACCTTTGAACCAGCAAACGCATCTTTCTGGACCAAGAACCAATCCTCGTGGTTGAGGAATCCTGATCGTAGTCGAAAGTTGTGACCAAACGACAACCAATCCTTCTCCACCAAAACAACGAACCCTTCAAGGGTTCGAAAGTAAGGGTCGAGCATTATCTGAGCCAAGGCACTCAGCTGGCTGGTTCGATCCCAGCCGTCCGAGCAATGGATAAGGACGTGAGAGTGCTTGATGCCAATCCGTCGCGCTATGATTGCCGAGCCATCAAGGACGTTGTGAATGTGGCGCAGCCAGCCACTCTGGTGCAGTAGTTCCCTGTTCGGCGGGAGGGGAGATATATCGGCATCTTTCAGCGCTTCGACGACTTTATTCAGAGAATACCGCATGACGTGAATGTTCTCGATGCTAAGGAAGGACTTCCGCGCGAAGGGGTACTTGTCCATGTTCTCTGAGCCCATGCCCTGGACCTGGTTTACCATGGCGTTGATGGTCGGTCGAGCATCGACAATCATGTTGGTCTGCTGGCGGCCGTAGACAATCTGCTCACCCGTCTTTTCGTCGTAGGTTGCGGCGGCGGACCTCGATATCAGTTCATCCTCGTAGCGTTCCGTTTCGGACAGCTCCGACTCCAACACGGTGCTTCCATTGGCCATTTCTGGCTGGCTCGACGGAGGCGTGGAGTCTTCGCCAGCTACCCATGCAGAAAAGGAAGCAGCAACAAGTTTCTCGTCCTGTAAGTTCGTCTTCCTCGTTATGCCGGATAGCGGCTGGGAGCTTCTCGTGATGGTGCAGTTATTCACGGGGTGAATATAGGACAGCACTGGCACCCGATTTCGTGATCGGAACTCTCTGGCATACTTGAGGACATTATCCGAGACCTTAGAAGGCACGACCAGGAAGGCGGGGTAGGTGTCGCAAAAGTTGTAGTCCTTGTTGATGTCGGTGATCCTCCAGCCCTTGTCGGGGAGTTTTTCGCTAATGCCCTGTCTTCGGAACTCTGCCTTGGGATCGTAGATTCCCCAACCATTCACTTCTCTCTCGTTCTTAAGGGGCTTGTGGCTGAAAGCAAAGAGCTTCTCCACGGTACCAAGCCTGCAGGTCCGGGCCTTGATGAATTCAAAGGTGCCGCGCGCTACGTCATTGTCGGCGAAGTTGAAGGTGACGAAAGTGAAGTCTCGGCAGCGGATGCGAATCGACGGCGCCTGATGCGAGGTTGGAGGGGTCGGCCGGAGTGTACAGTTGCAAAGCATCGGGTAGGTAAGCCAACGCTCGCGCGTCTTGGGCGGCGTGGTCGAGCTCGATGGATCGCTGCCAGACGGGGCCGCGGGTGCACAAAACACCATGTGGAAGTCCGTCAGCCGCAAGGTGCCGTTGGTAGTTTGACCGCCGTAAATGCCCTGGACATTGTGGATGACCTGGAGAGGGTCAGGCTTCTGTCTCCCAACCGCGGCGGGCTGGCGACGTCCGCGGCACGTACCTTCTTAGCCTCCATCGTGGCCGACTGCCCTCGACGGTGCGCTGGGCTTGCGAGTGAGCAACGGAGAGCAGCGGCGACGTGGTCTGGTGCCGTCCAAGTTCCGCTATGGGGGTGCGCGAAGCTGAAGGATCGAGGATCGAGGGTCGAGGAGGCGGCCGTCGCATCCGCAAACAGTGACTAAAGTGAAGACAGAGGACGGAGCGAAGACGGAGCTTGCAACATGACTTGCTACTGAGAGACCACTACTTGTTGCATCTGCATAGTAGGCTTGTCGATGCGATACCTGCGAGACAAATGGAGAGAAACCGTGGCCGTATAACAGCTCAGCAGCAAGACGGGAGCAGTAAACCGACGAGGTACAGTCTGTCGGCTGCGTGAGGCACGCAAGTCGAGAGCGGATCACAAGCCGTGCCCCACAGGGTGGTGAAGGAAAAGACACGGACGGCGATTACGTCCTGGCACACGGCGTCAAGCTTCAGTAATTTTGTCTGCCGCTTGTCCACGCTGCTCTTTGGCTAGCAGTGGTGGGGCGAGCCGGCATGAGCTCAGTGGTGGTGACGGTACGTCAGCAGGCGTCAAGGCAGCCGCTAGCGCATGGCCCCTGGTTCGGCCGCCGCTGAAACAGATTCTCCGTCCCCCACAACCCCACCAAAGGCGACCAAAAAAATCCGTAGCGCCCTGAGCGGCGGGCCAAAAAGCGTGCCAGGTTAGGGCTCAACCCACACCGAAAATTGAGGGACGACTTTCTGAGGCTCGCCAATCCCGTCAGCCAGGATCGCGAAGGAAACCTTTTGATCTCAGCGCCGACTCCGACCAACCCCCGACCGCCGTCTCTCTTCTTCGAACCGTCTCACAGTCAAACGAACGTTCGACGTTTTACATCCTCCAAGATGGCTCACCCCGGTTCTCAGATGTGAGTTTGCACCATTTCGTCTATCCTTCGAGAATCCATCGACTTTGGCCGGCCACTTCCTCGTCGACGAGCTTCACGAGCCCACGGCGTGTGGAAACGTGCCTTGTGTCAATGTTCGAGCTCGAATGAGCAAAGTACAAATATTTTCGGACATCGATTGTGCTGACTTGAGATTCCTTCACAGCTCCAAGCGGAGAAAGTTCGTCGCCGACGGTGTCTTCTACGCCGAGCTCAACGAGTTCTTCCAGCGCGAGCTCGCTGAGGAGGGCTACTCCGGCGTCGAGGTCCGCGTCACCCCCACCGTCACCGACATCATCATCCGCGCCACCCACACCCAGGAGGTTCTCGGCGAGCAGGGCCGCCGCATCCGCGAGCTCACCTCGCTCATCCAGAAGCGCTTCAAGTTCCCCGAGAACTCCGTCTCCCTCTACGCCGCCAAGGTCCAGAACCGCGGTCTGTCCGCCGTCGCCCAGTGCGAGTCCCTGCGCTACAAGCTGCTCAACGGTCTCGCCGTCCGCCGAGCCTGCTATGGTGTCCTGCGCTTCATCATGGAGAGCGGCGCCAAGGGTTGCGAGGTTGTCGTCTCTGGCAAGCTCCGTGCCGCCCGTGCCAAGAGCATGAAGTTCACCGACGGCTTCATGATCCACTCCGGTCAGCCTGCCAAGGACTTCATCGACTCTGCCACCCGCCACGTCCTGCTCCGCCAGGGTGTCCTGGGTATCAAGGTCAAGATCATGCGCGGCTCCGACCCCGAGGGCAAGGCCGGCCCCCAGAAGTCTCTGCCTGATGCCGTCACCATCATCGAGCCCAAGGAGGAGCAGACTGTTGTCCAGCCCGTCAGCCAGGACTACGGTGCTAAGGCCGCCCAGGCCCAGGCCAGCCAAGACGCGCGCGTGGCTGAGCAGCAGGAGGGCGCCGAGGAGGAGGCCCCCGCGGAGCAGCAATAAATGCTCTCAGAGGGTTGCTTGCGAGGTTGAGACGGGGGAGCGAAGGGCAGACCATGACGAAGGAGGTAGTCAAGGGAATGGCGGTCTATTCAGGCGTCAACTGATGATATTTGCATCTACTTCAGGGCATTGGAAGGTTTCTTCTTGTTTTTCGATGGTAGACCCAAGCCATAAAAATGAACGAGACCTGAGAATCTGACACAAACACCCCAACACATGTGCACCGGCGCCCGATGACAAACAAGCTGTGAAGATGCCTTGATACAAGCAAGTTACTACGCGACTTTACGAGCAGCCGCCGTAATGGGGAATCTTTTGCTCTTTTTCAATTCAAAACTGCCTATAGTAGCAGGAGAGTGCGGAGACAAGCGCCAAGTGTGCTAAATCTACATTGCAAGCTTCGAATGATGCCCTCCTCGTGAAGTCCCCGAGTTGTATCACGCCGTTGTCTCTCTCGCTTCAGTCCCGTCTCGTCAATCGCAAGCCTGGCTCTTCGTACAAGCAGGTGGCATGCCTGCGGTGTGTTCCCGTGTGCCTTTCATTCATGTTCCAGATCCCTCCAAAGTCTCAAGCAAAGTAAAAAAGAGAGGAAGATGAGCGCAAGAAGATGAGTAGAAAACCGAGATAAAAAGAGACAATCAACGCCGAAACCGCCCCACAGTGAAACCATCCCTCTCCTATCCTTTTAGTACTCCTCATAGCAAGCCAAACTAATGTCGGTCATCTGGCCCCCTTCCCCTCCTGTATCGGCCTCCTACATACCCAGGTGACCTCGGCTGAATGTCGTCATTCATGCATGCCTTTGATGTCGGCCGGCGCATCGGCTCATCCAGACGGGAGTGCGGAAATGTACAATAAGGAGCTGTGCCCCATGCAAATGCGGTAAATCGCGACGAGGGTTCGCGGCACATCATCCACGCCCCTCATCCTTGGTGCGATTGAAGATGAATTGGAGACCCTGGGTCTACCTCCCGGCAGCTTTTCGGTTCTCCAGCTCAATGTCGTTGTTACATTGCTCCTTCTTGCCGTTCGGGCGGCCGTTGGACCGGCGCGCGCCATCATCGCTCTCTTCCGCGAGATCAGTGAGGCCGAGACCCGCAGCCTCCTCCTCATCGTATGCGCGAATCAGCCCTTCCCGATCGCCATGCAAGCTGCCGATACTGTGCCGAGTAGGATCGCCGCTCCTCCGGGCCTGCATGCTGCGGCGCGTCTGTAAGCTGGAAACCATGTCGGTTGGTGTCGCATCAATCCCGCCCCGTCCCGCAATCAGCTTGTGCCCGTTCGGGTCCCCTCGGGAGAGGTTGAGCAAGTAGACACCTGTGAAGGTAACGAGGAAGCCGCAGAGCAGGGACAAGGTGTTGACGGGATCGGTAGTATTGAAGCCGCTGAAGAGGATGAATGAGGCGCAGAGGGTGGCGGTGGTAAAAGTTACGTAGTAGAGGGGGTTGACACTGGAAACCCATGTCAGCGGGGACAACATCAAGCTGAAAGCACAAGTTGGCCAAACTCACATATTGGTGGGGAAGCATGCTAATGCCTTGTTGAAGTAGTTCATCTGCGTGAGGATGCAGACGGTCGTCAAGATCATGAAGACGTAGGTCGAAGGGTGGCTGAACTGATTGTTGCCAGCAAAGGTGAGCTTGAGGGCGATGCCAAAGGCCTTGACGGACATGACGGAGATGGAGCCGACGGTAGAGCAGATGGAGAGGTATATGAGGGCGTTCTTCTTGCCGTGGACGGGCGCAACCTTGTAGATCATGTAGACGGCAAAGCCGACGACAACAATGGCGTAGAGCAGAAATCCTATTCGAAAAAGGTTAGGCTTGGGCGCAAGGTGTATATGCAAAGTCGGCATCGTACCTGGCTGAATAGCGTAGTGCAGAATCTGGTCGATAGTCTCGATTTCCTCGTCAGGAGGCGCATGGAGCACAATGACGACGGCGCCAATCAAGCAGATGGCACTGCCCAGCTTGCCGAGTGTCCCCAGCTCTTCGTGCAGGAAATATGATCCAAGCACAGCGCCAATGAGTACGCTCAGAGCTCCCAGAGGAGTAACGAGGATGGCCGGCGCAAAGGCGTAGGCCGCGAAGTTGCAGACCTCTCCGATGCCAACTGTGTTGCAGTGTCAATTCAGTCCTGGTCGCATAAGAACGGGGGTAGCTCACGCGTTGCAATGCCAGCCCACCACAACGGACTTCTCAGATACACGAAACCCTCTCCTTCGAATCCGTGTCGTTCTTCGGCTTGCAACAAGCCCTGTGACTCGTCGTCAGTATTCCGAAGAGCCGTGTCTCGAGCGCATTCGAGATTCAGAGAGGATGATCACAACCAGTGACGAACCTTCTTTGTGATGACGAAACTTGTGCCTGTATGGGTCTGTCAGCATTTGTCTTGACGGTTACGTCTCTTGCGATGGGTGCAAACGTACCTATAGCCAGAGCTGACGACATGGCCAGCGCAAGGCCGATGTATCTAGGGCGCAACCTGTCAGCTTCGCCCTCTCCTGCAGCCTCCGGGTCCATGCCAGCAGCGCAACGCAACGTACTTGTCCTCAATCATTGTAGCGGCGGTAGCGAGCGCGAGGCGGCGTCGACGAGTGCGGGCGGCGCTTGGATCGTATGGGGAATCTTTTCAAGGCGATCGGACGGAAATGGACACCAAAGAGCGAGCGTTGCGTACGGGACACGGAACGAATGAGCGAGCGAGCGAGCGTCGGCAGGCGTCAAGCAACGGGCAGGGCGCGCGAGCAGAAAATGCAAAGGTAAGACAAGGTCGTCTTAAAGAGTCGCGCATCAAGAAGAGCTATGGTTGGCTTCGCGAGGATGGGATGAGTGGTCGCTTCGAGGCCAGACTTGACGAACGATGGATGGCTGCCGTCGTGTCGTCGTGTGGGCGGTTGTGATCGTGATCGTAGTCTCCGTTCCAAGGCGCTACGAAATGGAGAACAGGCAAATCGAAGCTCCACGCCGTACGGAGAAGACGGGCGAGGCAGAAGATGATCGTGAAGATGGCAGTGAAACGTAGATCGTGACGGTCGTGGTGGCGCGAGGAGAAGAGGATCGCTGGATGGACGGCTGCGTGTCCAATGGTCTGGCACTCGCTCAACAGAGCCCAGCGCTAAGGAAAAGTGTACAACATGGCTGCAGCAGAGTTCAGGCGCCAGCAAAGTACCTTGCCTTGCGCCGCTGGTGTTAGTCGGGATTGGACGGCGCGGGGGGTTCCTAGGTCCAAGTCCCAGCAGTGGAGGCGCCTCTCTTCACTGCTCCTCTTAGGGGCTGTGCAGCACCTTTGCGGGCCAGCAACGCAAGTGTCTCGACGAGCTGAAGCAGCCTCCGCAGGCTCGCCAGCTGCAGCTCCCGGCCACGGGCTAGCGCGCAGGCTTCGCCTCCAGTTCCCCACCAGGTTTCAGAGCCTGCCCCTGACGCCGGCTCTCGAGACCCGCAGGCCTCCCTTTGGCGCGCAGCTCACATTATATGCCAGTCGAAACGAACACCTCTCGAAGGGATGCTTGTATCGTCTTGGGTCCTGGGTAGGTAGGTCTCGTTACTCCCTCGAGTGCCTGGCCCCAAACCCCCATCTACGTGCGAGCACGGATCCCTCGTACCGAGTACGAGGGCAGAGGGCAAAACGGAGATCCACCTAGCCGATGTGGAATGCGTCCAGGGTGTGGAGTAGCTTCGTGATGGGATTTATCTTTACACATCCGGCAGGGATTCCCGCCCTCACCTCTTGGCACAGATGAAGAAGAAGAAGAGCATTTCCTCTGTTGGGGTTATCAGCGATTGCAACGAATGCCGGCCATCTCCCCAGATACGAGTACAGACAACCATGGAAGTGACGCATCCGCTCCTTGCAAGGAGCTGGCCGACGTATCTAAAAAAGGGGCACGAGTTCGTGACAGCCCCCACCGTTTCTCGCTTCTCTTCTCCGGTCTCACCTCAGCACATCCGCCGACTGATCCGACCCGCTTCTTGAAAGGAAGAACGAGCACTCCGATACGTATTCGAGGCAACGGCACGGCTGAGCCGCACGCTTCTGTCAGCGGCGCAACTACAATGACAGGGATGTGAAGGCCGTCACATCACTGGCACGTGATTATCGTGAATAGCCGACGGCTTATCTACTGTACCTTGACAACTTCGGCAGCCCCAAGCATACTACACATTCGTGGCTGGACGTCGTCACGGCGGCAATCGAGTTTCGAGCATCTCAAGTTCTTCCCACACGTGATTAAAAGTTGCTCGCTGAAACATTAATGGCCACACAATAGTCGTCGCGTACCGTTTCCAAAGAAGGCCTTTGTTCCGCGTGAAGGATAATAGAGCCAGCACTTCCAGATTTGCAATTTCGACCCAAGTGTATAGTACAGGCCACTTGTCCCAAAGTCTAGGTTGCGAATGAGACGGATCACTGGCCCATTCGTCTTGGCCCGCGAATCTGTCTTCAAGCAACTCAGTCAGGACTGCGAGGAGCCTGCGCCATAGCGACGGCCCCTGTTTGTTTGGTTGCTGGCTTCCTTACCGGAATCTTCGCACGGCATTCGAATATTTCAGCCGTCTATTCATCCGGTCGTGGTCATGCTGACCTCACTTGTATGGTGCATCGCTCATGATGCACCAACAAACCACACGGCCATATCCAGTGAACTAATTGAGATGAGACAGCGCAGCTGTCTAGGCACAAGCGTTCCAAGTGGCACTTTTGCAAACTGTCTGGACTTTCCATTTCTGGGCTATGTAACCGCACTCACAGCGGCTCAAAAGGTTGCCGGTCTTCCTTTCCTCCTTTGAGACATGTCAAACAGCTGAGCCAGTTATAGAGGAAAACTGCACTGGTCAGCCAACAAGAGGAAAGGCCGCACGACGTGCTGGATACGCAGTCCTGTCTGAGTCTCTCAGCCAACACCTAGGCGAAGGACTTTCCTCATTCCGGCATCATTCCAAGCGCAAGCTGCGGAGCCCTAGCATGGAAGATACTTCACCTTCCACCTCTGCTGTTGCCTTTAAATACAGCTACCCTGCTCCCGCTTTCCCTTGCCAAATTCAGGGTCTGCGGCCATGACATAAATCTAACATCCAGAAGTCGGGTATCAAGCGCAAATCAAGCAAAGATGGCAAGAGAGCATCGAGACCACTCTGCACCATTGCAGAGTGCCTACTGTCAAAAACTGCGAATAGCGCGCTGCAGTTTCGGCAGAGTGCTTACTGGCACATATAGAGGGTTACCTATGGTTAGTTCCACTCCGTCATGGGCCAAAGTCTACAAAAGACATAGCCAAGTTCCCGACGGTGTCGCTCAACGAGCAATGAATCCTGTAGTAGGCTCGCAGGTACTGTTCGGATCAAAGTCAACCATCGTTGACTTGATTTTCTTCTTGCTGTTAATGTCACGACGCGCGCGCTCCAGAGCAAATGGGGACTGGGGATGCGGGAAATAGTTCAAGGGTAGGAAGGTGGATGGGGTGGAGACGAGTGGCATTGGCTTCATGGTTTGTGTTAGTTTGTGTTTCAGGGTCGACGACGCTTGACGTCTGCTTCATGTTAGTTAATTCAATATAGCTTCCGAAGTCGAGCATACCATTCCCGTCTTGTGCATCCATCTCGTGCGGGTGCGGCCTTTTCATGGCGTTGAACTGCGCATCTTCAACGCCTTCGTCAACAATTGGCAGAGGATCCTCTGTCCAATCAATCTCCGAGAGCTCATCTTCACCGACTGGCGGGTTGAGGTTCTTGGACGCATCGTTCACGAATGCGTCCTCGTCATTGCCGAGCGTGGCAGTCGTCTTTGACCCCGTCGTACCGGCAGCCGTCATGTCGCCCTCAGCAGGATTCTGGCCCGTTGATGTTCCCGCTGAAGTTTGCGTACCCTCTGAAGCTGAGTGGTCGAATGATGCTGACTCGTCAAGGCCTAGTCTTAGTAGAGGATCATTGGCGCTTGGAGCATGTGCCGGGAGCCCTCCATCAGCGTCTGCGGCAGATAAGGTAATGCTTATGTCCGAGGCATTGCGAGAATGACGAGCCCCAACTTGAAGATGGCTGTTGGACGCACTACCAGCGGCATCGACTTTCACAACTTCTGCCTGCGTGACTATCTCTTCTTCCCCGACGTGGCTTGCGACATGGCCGTTGCCAGCAGCAATGAGTTCGCTGCTGTAGTCGATGAGATCGCTATCATCCGCATTGTAGGACGCAGTATTGTTGCCGGCAGCAGTGTGTGCGTAGCCATTGCTGTAGTCAACGAGGCCAACGTCATCCTCGACATGATTGGTAATATCCTTGGAGGTTGCATCATGGGGTATGGTGCCTCTCTCTTCGTCCTCATGGCCAGCCAGCAACGGTTCCTGGGCTTCTTCCTCGGCACCTTCATTCGCTTCGCCGCCGCTCTGACGACCGGTGAGATCATTTTCGTCGGTTGCGGTGTTCTTATCGTCCGTGTAGTCGATGAAATCCTCGTCGTCGTTGGCAAGATGTTCAGGGCCATCGAAACCGTGGGGTAAGGCACTGGTTTCATCGACAGCGATCTTGTCTTCCGAATGTTCGATCAACTCTTCTTCGTCAATGTGATCAGACACATTTTCAGTTTCAGCGCTTGCGGTATGTTCAATGTGGTACTGGCCATCATTTGCGACGGTCCCATTGTCAGCGTAGTCGATAAGATCTTTCTCCGCATTGGCGTCAACCTCAGCTCTATTGTCGCCAGAGACTTCCGCCGGTTCGTCATTATCGTGTGCAACCGCAGACTCATCGTCAGTGCCGTAGTTGGAGATACCTTCTTGGTGCTCGACTGCTCGATCACCGTTATGGCCTCCATAGTGGTCGACATGACCATCATTATCATACTCGTAAGCAGCATCCTCATCCTCGATGCTCTCGGGGTTCTCAGCATGCTCATAGCCGTCGCTGCTAGCGCCTTCGACATCGCCTGGTTGTTCGTCATAGACATGAGCCTCGTCATACTCGCTGACGTCGAATGGTGGGCGGAAGTAGTAGATCACTTCTCTTAGACTTTCGTTTCTGTCAGTGGCGCTTTCGACCAAGAACTCGAACCGCTTCAGCGCATTCGGCTTGGTGAATAGATATGTGGTCAGTGTACGAGAACCATCAAAATCTTCGTTCTTCACAAGGATATCAAGAATCTCTAGAAGCTGGCGCAAGCTGGTCATTGCCAGAGTTTCTTGAGGGGAGGACTAAAAGAGGTTAGCAGTAGCACATTTGGCGTGGTTCAGGATGCATGCCTCGCAAAATTCAAGTCCGAGCTTATCGACTTGGAACACGAGTTCATCATGGGGGCCGAGGTCTTTGTGGGCTTCTAGCTCCGTCCGGAATGCGTCGAGCACGGCCTTCAAGGTGTCGTCCACAAGGGAAACATTTGAGAAGAACCCATCCGCCGTATGGGAAAACATGGGGTACGCCTGCCCCTTGTAGACGACGGTGATGTCGGGGAAGAGATCGGACTCGGAGGCAGCTTGCGCGGTTATGGACTCATGTGTAGTTCGATCTTGATCAGCAGAATCAACATCTTCTGCAGCGTTCCCTTGAGTGTCATCACCAGCGGCGAAGTCGACATCATTAACATCCATAACGTCGCCTTGGGGGGTCTCTTTGGCAGTGGCGTTCGGAGTGGCATTGTTGTTTACTGCCTCATCCTCTTCCCAATCGATCTCGTAGTGCTCGGTCTCATTCTCGGTTCCAGCAACATTTGCTGGAAGAGAAGTCTCGGCAGCGCTGAGATGCTCGTCACGGACCGAAGCTGACAGCTTTTCGCTCTCGTCACCAGCGTCTGCATCCAAGGCGAGGCCTTCGTGGTCATAATCTATCTCATGAATGGAGACGTCGCCGCTCGCCGCAGATGCGGACATGGCATCATCACCGACGATAATCTTCCCATCTTTTGGGGCATTGTCTCCCGAGCTGTCTTGCTCATGTGCAATTGTCTTAGCATCCGAAGCGACAGCTTCAGACGCTAAAAAAACACTATTTGTCGTTTCCGCAGAGTCTGATGCGTCAGGCACAGCAGGCTTCATTTGTGAGGAGGCGACTCCGACCTCAGATGTTTGTGTCTCGCCGGGTTCCAATGGTTGCTTCGTATACAATTTCTCGACAGACACATCACTATCGTAGTCGATGAGATCATCGTCGACATGGACAGGCTGTGATGCTGCATCAGCCTCGCTGGTGTCGAACTCCGCCATGATCGTGAGAGACGTCGCAGGCAAGAGCAGGCTTCCATATACAGTCAAAAACCAGGGCAGCGAGGCGGTAGGGAAGAATGAAGTGGATATTTCGGAGAAATGTGCTAAAAGTATTGGGGCTCCTCTTCGAGTTGCGAGAGCGTGGGGTAATCTGGTATTTAACTGAATAACGCGTCCCTGGCCTGACAGCTGTCAGGCGCGTGCAAGCACGTCAATGACGATGCGATCGTCTCGGGGCTACGCTTCGTGCAGCGAGCGTTGCGGAAAGAAAACTCGGCGACGCGCGATGCAGAGCATTGAAGTCGGTGGCTGAAGATAGACTAGAGAGGTACGAAAGACTCTGGCAAGCCGCAGGTGGTGTCGCGCGGGTGGTGAGGATCGAGCAGATGGAGGGTTTCGACCTGGTAGAGTTGCGTGAGCTCGAAGGAAGCTTTGAGAGGGCCTCGTACAGGTACTCGTAGGCAACTCGCGCCCAAAAAGATGCACTGCCGGAAAGAGACTAGCGGGCTCTGGCTCGTGCTGCAAGGGATCTGCCCTCACGCGCCGGTACGTACATGCACTCGTACTGGCACCCACCCGCAGTTGTGCCGCAGTCCCACAGGCCACCTCGCGGGCTCAGGGGAGAAGCCACAGTGCTGTGCTGACTGATGCACGACTGTTGGCCAGCAAGCAGCTCCTCCTCCTGGGCGTCTTTGTTGGACGTGGCGCCAATTGACTGCCAGCTGCAACCTCCCCTCCATCGTACCGTCGATTGTGCCCCCCAACGACACGTATCGAGAACACTAGATTGCACTGCCAAGATGGTGCGCAAACCCTTGTTCCTCCTGTGGTCTCGTCGTGCTGCATTGGCTGACTGCTGCCCTCATCCAGGTCGTCCTTGCGGCTTCAATCTGCACGCGCGGCGGGAAAGCTGTCCTCTCGAGGCAGTTCCGCGAGATGCCTCGATCTCGGATAGAGGCCCTCCTCGCGTCGTTTCCCAAGCTGGCCGACAGCGGCACGCAGCATACGACCGTCGAGCAAGACAATGTGCGGTTCGTCTATCAGCCGCTCGACGAGCTTTACATGGTCCTCATCACCAACCGCCAGTCCAACATCCTCCAGGACATCGACTCGTTGCATCTGTTCGCCCAGGTCGTCACCAGCGCGTGCAAAACCCTGGACGAGAGGGAAATCGTCAAGAATGCCTATGAGCTGCTCAGCGCCTTTGACGAGCTGGTTACACTGGGTTACCGCGAGAACCTGACCCTGAGCCAGATTAAGACATTCCTGGACATGGAGAGTCACGAGGAGCGCATTCAAGAAATAATCGCCAGGGTACGCATTGGCTGCCTTCCTACCTCGGGCCCTGGTCGTTGCGGATTGACACATGCTTACTTTCCCGATAGAACAAGGAGCTCGAGGCCACAGAGGAGCGAAAGCGCAAGGCCAAGCAACTCGAGATGCAGCGCAAGGAGTCCGCGCGAAGCGGTCGCGGCGGTATGCCGAGGACACCCGTCTATCCGACATACCAGGCCCCCTCACGCCCGAGCGCATCCGAGTCCTACGATACCTACGAAGCCGAGAAGAACAAGTCCTACAACAAGTGCGTGCTATCTGTTTGGTTTTGCGTGCGGACGAGCAACTGACAAGGAGGCAGGCTGTCGGCACCGAAGGGCAAGGGCATGCAGCTGGGCAAGAAGTCCAAGACAACAGACATGTTTGAGCGAGTTCGGGGCGACATGGGCGGCGTTGTCGACGACGCTCCCCTCGTTGCTCCTTCGCCAGCGGCTGCAGAGCCAGCCGAGACCCGTCTATCTTCTACGCTTGACCGGGACGCCATCCACGTCACGGTATCCGAATCTATCAGCGCCAAGCTCTCCCGAGAGGGCACAGTTCAGTCGCTGGCCATTAGCGGAGATCTCACGCTTCGCGTCTCCGACCCTAATTTGACCAAGATCAAGCTCAACCTCCAGGCCGTCGCCTCGCACGGCGTGCAATTCCGCACTCACCCCAACGTCGATCGCAATCTGTTCAACGGCTCCAAGGTTATTCAGATGAGCAACGCGGCCCGTGGGTTTCCTGTAAACAACGCTGTCGGCGTCCTGCGTTGGCGAGCATCGCCCAAAGTCGATGAAACGAGCGCTTGCCCGATAACCTTCACCGTCTGGATCAACAAGGACTCGGACAAGTACAACATTACAGTCGAGTACGAGCTGACCGGCGGAGATGCGTTGAGAGATGTCAGCGTGGTCATTCCCTATGCCGGCAGCGAGCCTGTTGTGTCCAGCTTCGACGCCGCCTACGAGGTGTCGGGCGATATGCTGGAGTGGAACATTGGCGCTGTAGACGACGAGAATCCCAATGGCTCCTTTGAATTTGAAGCGGAGAGTGGCGACGAGAATGACTTCTTCCCCATGACCGTCAGGTTCAGCAAGACAACGCCCTACATTGATGTCGATGTAAGTAACCATGTCTCCTCATAAGTTTGATGTCCTGGCTAACGCTTTCCCCAGGTGAACACGGTGTCGTTGTTGGAGGAGAATGAGGAAGTGACATTCTCGAAGGAGGTTAAGTCTAATGCGGACAACTTTTTCATTGAGTAGAATAGATGGAGCGGGTAAACGCTTCCGGGGACAGGGCATGCGAAAAGGCTATAGCTGCTGTCACTCGATTTAAAGGGTGGGGCCGGAGGTGTAGTCGAAGCACAGCGCAATGACAACTTGGTATGAAGGCTTGGCTAAGATCACGTGTCACGAATCGAATTGCTGCATACTCATGTGCTGTTTCAATTGCAGAAGAATAGAGATTCAGTGTAGAGCCAGTTCCCTGTGTAGGTGGATTCAGGAGCATCAAGTCTTGGGATTACTCCGTACAGTGTGGATTGATGAGACTGCGTACAGTGCGACACCTGGAAAGCAGCATTGCCCGCTGAAGCCAGGCGCGTTATACACCCAAGTGCAGCAGGCTTCACAACCGAGTTGCAACAGCTACGCGCCAAGGCCAACGTTTTGCCTTCATATGGCCTGCATTGAGAGGCATTGAGAGCTCTAAGAATGGCTCAGGTGAAGCAACTCTCACTGTTTAGTGAGACGGAGTTCGAGTCCAGGGCCCCCAATGGCTTTCCCGTGAGCTGTCCGACGCTCGACCTGGCGACGACCTGGGACGGGGGCGGAAGGAATCTCTACATCTACAGGCCGCCCGGCCAGGATGTATCAAAGATCCACCAGGTAAGCCCGCCTGGGGAGAAGGCTCCTGAGGTTGTCACAGTGACGTGGAAGCCCGATGGTTTGTTGCCCCTGGTCCTTGGACCTAAAGCCATGGATATATAGGATGTGATCCTGACAACACGATGATAGGACAATTCTTGGCCGTGGGCTGGAGCGACGGCGTTGTGCGGCTCATGGGCTTGGAGAATAACAAGACTGCCCATCACATCCCAGTGTGTGAAAAGTCACGAACGCGCATCACGCATATTGGCTGGGCGAGCAGCAATATCTTCAACATGGCATCGAAGACAATGTCCAGCCGGCTCGAGGAGGGCATTTCAGAGAAATGGGGGCATGATCACGGAGCAAAGCTGCCGGTCGATCTGCCTCAGGAGCTCACATTTCTGGAGGTCGACACAGCTCTGCCCATGATCAGCCCGTTGCCTAGCGGCAGTGCCGGCGCAGAGTGAGTGCCCGGTCCAATGAGCATCGGGCAGTGCTAATCCCGAGGTCCAGCGAGGATGCCATCGTCTTCACCCTGCGAAGCGGGATCGAATTTTTGTTCCAGACTCCCAGGCGGGATGAGTACGACCGGGTCAATGTCATGGTTGTTGGGACCGACGATGGCAAGCTCCAGTTGAGCATACACGATTCCTTTGTCATTGGAACGTTTCAGTGTCCCACGCTGAGCCCTTCCGCGACATGGCGAATGGTGCATCACGCCTCCAACCCACAGGTGTCGACTCAGGCGTTGGTCCTTGCAGACAAAGCCACGGAGCCCGATGAGCTGCATCTCGTTCCCATGGATCTGCCCTTCATCTCCTCCTCGCCAATCAACCTCTCCCTTCTGACGTCCAAGCTGACCACGCTTCAGAAGCTACTGAGGTATCTGAAGCAGACGCAGCTTCACATGCTGGTCGAGTGGAAGAACACCAGGGAACTGCCGAGCCGTTTCCTGCGGAGTGTCCAGGGAGATCTAGATGAGATGCAGAGCGGGCCGCGGGGGATAGTCCCCGCGTTATACCACACGGTTCTGACGGGCCATGCCTACGAGCCGGTGCGAGAGTGGCTAGTTGACAGCCTTGCGGAGCGGGTAAGGTTGGCTCTCTCACGGCCATACGTGCGCATGCTAAGACGACGACATAGGGGCACAAGCGCTGGGATAAGGCCGTTGTATCTGGGCTCGAGAATCTCCGCAGCCTGATTCACGAGAATTTCCTCCCCGCTCTTGAGCGTTGCCACATCATCCTTAGTAGGCTCCGCGGCCTGGCTCAGTTCTACGATAACCGCGATGACATTGGCCTCTCGGTGACGCAGATTGGCCGCGTCATGGACATCATTGGATGCTTAACGCTCGTTGGCCACAAGGCTCTCACCCACACCATGGACGAGCTCGAGCACTTCGCCGCTTTCTCGACCTGGCTGCGCTTCCAGATCGACCGCTTCGCCACTACATCGAGTGATGAACTCACCGAGAAGGAAGCCACGATGGACAACACAAAAGTACTCACGTACATTGAGCAGTACCTGACAAGCAGCCCGCTCGACGTCTTCTTCGACCACATCTCCAAGGAGGACTACTCGGCAGACTGGGACCATTGCGAGGACGGGCCCAGCCTGCTCGATATGCTGGACCGACAGCTCAGGAAGCAGGAAACCGGCCAGCCTTGTATGCGGGCCCTGCCACACATCGACTTTCTTGTCAACTACATGAACAGCTGGTCTGGCAGGATCTTCAAGGACATTGCCGAGGCTAAGAAGAGAAGTGTCCGGTTTGGCAAGCCGGTGAGGTTGTCGATGCGATGTCCAGTCAGCAAGATGGACGTCAGAATGGTCGAAGCTAAACAGGTGTGTCGCGTCTTCTTGCTGCCATCCGAATCGTTCTCCTGATCGTGGACCAGGGAGGCACAATGTTCGCCGCTTTGGCTTCTAGAGATGCCAACGACAAAGGTACGTCTCTGTCTGGCTGGTCTTGCTGTCTCACCCGTATGCGGCTCACCGTTCGTCAGTGTACATCTTTCGTGCTAGCATCAACATCATCAATGGCATCAGCACCAACCACCTCGTCACGTCCTGCTGCGTCACCCTCGCCAGCCGCAGACTCATTGACCTCCGATTTCTCGACGACGAAACCCTCCTTATTGTCTGCAGCGAACCAGGTAATTCAGTGCTTATTCTCTTTCACCAGTCGGACAATGAAAGCCTAACAGCTCGCGTAGATAACACGACGGTTGTCGTTTCGGTGCTTGTCCAATCGAGTAAGCTGTCGTACGGCCCATATGACGCTGAGAACCCAGAGGCTGTGGGACAGGTTTCTGCCGAGGACTTCAACCAGTACCGTCTTCCAGCCGAGCAGGCAATGCGGCCGGTAAGGATGGAGGTGCACGACAGGAGCGATTTGAGAGGGGACATTCCACGAAGGATTTGTCTCTTGGCAGGCAACCGCACGACGTGGCGTACATTCTCTATGCCGCAATAGCGCAATCCATGTCTCCTAGGATAGGCCAAGTCCGTTAAAGTCATGTCTCTTATGAACTAATACAAGGGTATCGTACAGATGCAAAGGCTGTCCTGCCTTTCGAGGCTAACTGACCAATGCCATCCCTACTTTCTCGGCTTAGTAATATCAAAGAACTCCGTCAATCCCTCCACCACGGCCTCAACATTCATATTCACTAGCGGCATCCTGTCGTACGAATCGTCCTTCATGATGGCCACCAACGCGAGATAGCGGTCCACCTCCCGCAGCATAATGGGTTTGTTGCTATCATGCAGCACAAGGCAGCTCTCTGCCGTGGAGCAGCCGATCTGATCATCGAGCTTCGAATTCCAAGGCTCACCTTCCAGCTTCTTCCGGCTCTCATCGCTGCGCTGCCATGTGCCATATACTTCTGTGATGTCGATGATAACGTCAATATAATCGCTGCAGATCTCATAGCTGGCCATATCGGCCGTGGCGCTGTCGGTAGCGATGTAGATTTTGGACAGCACGTCGAAGAGGTACGCTTTTTCGAAGCGGCACGTGCGGCAGAGATTGGTGAGCATAGACTCAAGAGTGCCGAGGCGAGGAATGAGTTTCTGGATGACGCGACTGAAAGCCTCGAAGATGGAGTGGTTGTAGATGGAAGTGAGGTGGAAGGTGACGGGTGCATTCTCAAAACCGTTGTCCGAGAGCTCGTCCTGGATGCGAATGGTAATGTCGCGCTGTATGTCGAGCTTGTAGTCGTCGGAGAGGCCGTCTACCTTGTGAATGAAGACCTCAATGTTAATGTTAGGGTAGTGGCCCTGCAGGGCGAGGATGGTCGCGTTGAGACGCGCAACGGCCTCGAGATAGTCGTCTTGTGCGTCGATGACCCAAATGAGCGCGCCAATCTCACCAAAGATGGCATCCATGTCAAAGTTGGTGTTCTCAAAGACGTCGATCTGGCCGGGAAAGTCCCATACTTGGAAATCCATAAACGAGCTGTCCAGCTTCTGTCAATATCCAAGGGAAGAAGAAGCCAGCGGCACAAAAAACGTACGCCATGGAGTCTTTTTGTATCCGAGCCGTCGACTCGAGAAACAGGGTCTCATTGGGAGGAAGCTTGTGAAATACAACGCTCGAGATTGACGACTTGCCGCTCCTGCAGGTGGCCCTGTCAGCTGTCGCGCTAAACGTATCGTAGGCTTGGGTCTAACCTACCGTCTCTGTCCCATCAGCAACAGCCGCGGCTTCCCCTTAGTAGGCTGGGCTGGCGCAGACTCGACGGCTTTTGGCGCATCATTGGCCTGTGGTCTCGTACCGGTCTGCTCGTGAATACGTCGGAGATTTAGCGTGGCTGGACTCATGGTGCCAGAGCGAGAGTGAGAAGTGAAGTTGGCATCGTTGCCCAGCTCGGCCAGCAGCTTGCTGCGGATGGGAGGATTGAAAGTCATGAGCAGGAGAACAACAGGAATGTGAGTTGAACGACCGGGAAGTATCGTGGGAAGAGAGGATTCTTGGGCCGCTACAAGTGTAAGTCGGCGGAGGAGATAGTAGTGAGTGCGGCGAGGCTGCCGACAGACACAGTCGAGCGAGCGAGCCGTAGCTTTGGGCTCATCAGGCCAGTGAAGTTGACCGCTTTGTTGCTGGCGGCACGGCGGCTTGCCGTGCCGCGTGGAGCAAGAGCTGTTCGTTCACTCAATCCGCCAGCTCCTCTCAACTCGTCTTGTCGCTCATCTAGGCGCATCTCGCTGAGCCGCCACAGTCTTACGAGACGACGTGGACCCCGGGCGCGCTCGCCGGTCGGCCTCGCGTCTTCTTATGCTGTGCTGCTCATGGCCCGGCCCTGCAACGACCAGTCGCGGATGGCGGATGCGCGGCTAGGTGCCGGGCAGGTGGCGAGTCATTCGTTGCGCCGGCAGGCATGGAGCGAGGGCCATGACATCCGCAGGGAGGGTTCAGGCTGGTACCAAGGAATCCTGTGTGACACGGAAGGCTCCCGACACACATCGCCGCGGCCGAGGAGGGAGCGCAACTGGTCGCGATCGCCTGCCAGCCTGGGTAACACATCCGCCGGTCCAGAAGCCTTTACTAGCTCTCCGTTGGCCCAGCGGGCGGTCAAGGAAAAAGCAAGGGTTCGTGCTTCCCGTGTAAAGTTCAGAGCCGCTTGACAGTGGTGCAACGTGCAACGGCTCGCCCACTCGAGCGCCGCGGCCGCGAGCGATGGGGGCCAGGGAAAGGAACGGGAGGAAACGAGAGACGGCGAAAGGGAGCGGAGGATGCGACCAACGGCCCGCCAGACGTCGACGCAAAGGCAGGTGCTCGTCTTGACTCACCTCCATGGTTGCGGGTGGCCCTCGGCGGACGCGACAGCAGCCAACGCGCGGCTAGGGGGGTCGGAGCGGACGCCTTGTTACCCTACGCAAGGTATAGAATAGAGCAAGGCACCGGGAACGCAACACAGATGAGGCGAGCTTGGGCGGGCCTGGCCTGGCCTGCAAGGGCCTGCGGACGAGGGAGCGAAAGAGCGCGGGCGAGGCGCAGACGACACGATGGTATCAGACGGCGAGATGGTGCGATTGACAAGCAGGCGCAGGCTCAGCACCCGAAACGAAGCGTCGGGCCACGGCTGTGCAGCGACGAGGGCATTGGTGAGGCTGGTGAAGGGGGATGATGCGGCGCTGCTCGACGTGTGAGAGGCGATGACGATGGAGGTCGAGGCTGGTGGAGGAGGAGGTCTGGTCTAGAGCTGGAGGCTAACCTTACCTAGGCTGTCTATCTCTCTGCCAGCTGCCGCCAACAGGGTAGGGTACGTTATAATTAGCGGCCGTTGAAATACGCCCGCCCTATTCGTACTCCCTCCCCCTCCGCTGTTGCTTCCAGTGCTCCCAGTAGAGGTCCAACCATCCACCCATCCCTGCGTCCGTCCATCCATCCAAACGTTCCTCCAAGCGATTGGAGAGCGGCATAGCGGCCATGGCAATAAAGGTAGGGTCCAGTGCGCTGTTTCAAAGCTGCCCACCGCTAGGCCCATCCCTGCAGCGTCTCCACAATACCTGATTCGGAGCACGCCCAAGCCAAGAGCAGCATCCATGGTCACCGCCTAGTACATTGATCACCGCCTAGTACATTGACCGCCACCTACTATATTGACCACCGCCTACTACATTGGTCACCGTCTGCTATAATAGGCTCCTTACTAGCGGCCGGGCAAGGACACTTAATTGCTAAATGCCTCAGTGTCTGGAAAGCCGCGATCCGCTCTCCACATGTGCTGGTCGTGTCCAAATTATACTCCTCGTCAATATTAGGACTTTTGGCTGTAGGTGTAGCGAAACTGTGCATCTCCTAAGTCCCAGTACCGCTGCTCATTGCATGTGTCGAGTGTTGACATTCGATATTACATAGCAGGAAAGCTTTATGCTAGGGCAACGAAAGGCACACTGACGCCACGGCAATCTATCTTTAACATGGAAGAAACTGCACCTGCCTGTTGTACTGTATAGTCTACTGTAAGACAGAGTTCAAGAGCCACTATATGGCTCCTGTTGTGGAAGGTTTATTGAATCCTTTCGGACAGGGCGGTTCTGGACTAAACTGGGACGCAATAAATCGGCGGCTATCTCCTATGGACTAGGTGATCATAGACGCGAGTTTCTATCAGCATATTGACTTAGTGGAGGGAATTTGGGACCTATGGCTACGCTGTCGCTTGTCGACAGAAGTAGTGGCCATTTGATCCGCGAAGGCGTGACGATCCATTGCCTGCTTGTTCACTATAGTCACCCTCCAGCTCACCCACTTCACATTGGGTCAGACCATTGACAATTCTTGGAACGCGAGTTACCCAGCTGGGCAAGATAGGGCTTATGGAGCCAAACGTTGGACACCGGCTTCCTCCTTGGATGCAAACGACTAATACTACGGCCTGCAGGTGGCTTATTCCATGGTATGCCGACTGCACGTCAGAATGGACAGCGACGCAATTCGCCATCATATCTTTAATAGAGCTGCATACTGAATACACAAGAGCCTTCGGGGCACTCAAATCCCAGCAGGGGCGGCAAGGACAGCGGTCGATAGGCCGCGGAGACTCGTCGAGCATCATCGATCGCATACTACTGCGAACTCACCACAACTGACATTTGCTAGGTGAAGAGCAACAAAAGTCGCACAGGGCTCAATTTCACAACCGCAAAAGATACGGCAAGCGATAGGCTCTGCTCGCGAAAAGCCTTGGTAAAGGGATACTATTTCTTTGCTCTACAAAGATAGCCAACCTTATGTACATGCACTGCAAATGACACTCATCGCAGACCTCTACTAATAAGCTCAACTCTAGATACAATCTTCTGTTACATCAACGATGCTCACTCACCTCGCGAGGCACGTAGGCGAGAAAGATAGGCACTTATTGCATAGCATGAACACGGTGGCAGAGCAACTGTATACTAGGAAACCTTGTCGCCAAGGCGATATATATAGGGCCCTTGCATTTGCGTTTAAATGAATGGCATAGCCATTTCGTTCCGTAGAGATTTTGTTGATAGTGGTTAACGCTTGACTCTAAGGTACTAAAGACCCCCTTTGGTAAGAGCATAGAGGTACTAAAGACCTAAGTACTAAAGACCCTCTTTATTAAGGGCTCAGAGGTATAAAATATCTATCTAGCTTTACACGCAATTTATGACTCCCGTGGCATTGAATACGATATGTCGGTGAAACAACTTGCAGGGTAATGCTAGTACTCTTGTCTTCCCCAAATCGAGTTTTGTTACACAAGCGCAAGGGACGTTTGATTTCCATGGATTTCCAAAGACCAACGCTGCACGAGAACGTCATGCGTCACGTGACGGATTGCTCGTTGACACGCCACCTTTAGGCAGTATTCATAGCTACCGTTTACATTGGGCTACACAATCCACGGCCTCTCCACCAGGTCGTCAACGTCGCAATTATGGAGTTAGAACCAGACTACATCATCAGCTCTGAAAGCTTCGACAAGTATGGACTTGAAGAACGCCGTCGGGTCTCTAAAGAAAGAGTCCAAGACTTCCTGGATCGAGGTCTCATGAGCCAAGGTGAGGCTTAAAGTAAGGCGTTATGTGAGCTCGTTCTAATCCAGTCCAGTCGCCGTTTACCAGAGGTTCACAGAGGAGCTATCCGAGAGACTCACTAGTTTCAAACGGTCTATTCAACCTGGCGTAGTAGAAGACATCAGACAGTCATTCCGTCGACTATGCGACCCAGAGAACGGATGTAGGTTATGGCTGGTCATGGCGAGTTGCTCTGAATCCCAGGCTGACATGAGACGCAGATCTCTCCGAGGCGATATTTAAGCGCCTGGTTGCGGAGAGGCTCTCTGAACTTGGAGTCGGTGAATCACCGAATGCACCTGCGCTGCTTTTCAGAGTCTTCAGCTCGCATGCATTCTATCCCTTTCCAGCGCCAGACAGCGACTCAGAACAGGCCGGGATCGATGAGAATGGTTTTGTGCGCGCAGTTTGTCTACTAACGCTAAGTCCCGTCCAACGGCACGCCACCACAGTTCCGGGGACCGGGGTTCGCTATTATGGGGGAACCTGGGGCCCACATGATGGTTGGTATGTCGCCATCCGCGGCAAAGACGCCAGCGACTTCCGCCGACGGTTGTTCCGGAGCCTTGCTCATCCCGCCAGCTCTGGCATCAGCACTAGCCATGACACAAAACAAGCGGTCCCTCGGTTCAGATGGTACGAATGCGAAAAAGAAAAAACTGATTCTGGGCCCGAAACCGACCAGGAGGTCGTTGTTATAGAGGACGAGAGCGAGCTATCGATCGACATTGTAGACGTCCTTTCAGAGTGTCCCCCCGAAGCTGATACGCTGACCGCAAATCCGTATCGCGAAAGCTACCGTATCGTCCTACCATCGCTGCCAAAACGGACTGGCGACTTGTCTGCGCTTTTCATCCCGAGGACAGAACTTGTGACTTTGTTAAAGCTGGTCCACCAAGTACAGGGGGAAAGCTCGGTGGATTCAGCAGCGGCGATCAGAGGGCTAGGTAACGAGGAGAAAATCAGCTGGAAGAGGTTCGACTCTGCAATGTCGGAACAATTCGTCAGTCGATTCGGACTGAGCCATAAAAAACTTGTTCCTTCGCTGACATGTATCACAGGAATGTACTGCAGATGGTCTTTCAAAGATCTTTGGCGCCTTCTCAACCGCCTAAGAGATGACTGGGGTTCGTAATTTCATGAACACGATACATGGCGCAACCATTAGGCATTTTTGATGAGTTTAGTTCGTTTTATGGCTAGTTACCTTAGTATACATGAGCTTATAGGGATATTGTTTTATCCCACTACCGTACCAATTCAACTCTGTATCAGGTCCTGATACAACTTTGAATGGCCCGTGCGACTACCCTTGCAATCCGTGTCAGCAGGTCCCAATACCAAAATTCATGGCCCGTGCACGGTTTGCTCTCCACATTGGGTCTCACTACCAAAGATTCAAAGCTAGTGTGCCCGCCTCTTCCGGTATGGCTTCGCGACCCAGTCAAACCCCAGGATCTGGGGAACATGAAGAGGATCGTCGCCCTCGGTTATCAAGAGCGGGTGCGCCCTCGGAGCTTTCAAAACGGTACCATTCTGCAGCGACTGGTCATGAGCGCAGTTCAAGCGCCACCCACTCGTCTTGCCGGTTCTTTCTTGCATGACCCGCTCGGCAAGGTGTCCGCTCCTTCCAAAATCATCAATCATGCTGCCAAACCCGTCTCGGAAGTAGCCCAAGGAGTCGAGAGCATCTCGGTATGCTGAAAGGTCGACGTCTTTGACAAGAGGCGGGTCAAAGGCATTGCCTCGTCTCATAGTAACCACCACAGGCCCCTTCCATATCTTTTCTCCCCATGTATCATTGAGGGGTGACGGATCACTGTGTAGCGTTTTGTTGGTCACGATGGCATCCAACTCGAGATCTGGATCTAGATACCATACATCGATTGTGTGATCTCGTTCCGCGAAGGCTGTTCCCGCAGACGCGATGCAGGCCACGGCCGATGTGGCGTTTGTCACTGTGGCCGGGGATGTGGAGTGGCCGGTCCAAAACCGGGTGGAAGGAGATGGTCGTTCCATGTTGGTCCTTTTTTGTATCGACCCATTGCAAAGATGGTGAGGCAATGACTGAGCGATGGGCGGGACGCACAAGCGGCAGTGAACTTCTTGCACAGCTGGCGATGTATTCGCCAGTCCGTTTGCTGGCATTCAACGGACCAAAACGCGGCAGAGCGGCATGTCGGACAAAAGCTGGCGTCTGACGAGCCGCAGATTGTGCACAAAAGAGCGGGATCCATTACGCACGAATGAAGATTAGATTTGATGGATGCGAGATCTTGGACAAATTTTATCAGTAATTCATCGAAATGGACCGACTCCAAGAATGAAGAACAAGCGTTCCTCTTTTTGCTGCAATATACGTTGTATGGGTGCGTGCGCACGCAGGTGCCGCGCTGTGTAATTGCAAACACGGACGACGCTTTGATTGATTGACGCACGCGTCACTTTCGTGTGGCTTTGGGATAAGAGGGGTCCGATAGCTAATTATCAAAGCCCATGTCATCGAACAGCCCATCCACTCGACATTTTCAAAGGGACATTTGTTTGTCTCGTGTCTTCCGCAGTTTACGCTGATCGCGCCTCGCGGTGCAACCATCTAGCACAGCCTCGACAGAACAGGCTGTCTGACGTCAACTACTATGCCTGCGTAGCAGCTTCGTCGTCTCGCAGCTGCACTTAGCGGGCGTGACGACCAAAGCGGAGACACGGAACCCCCGGCCGCGCCTTCGAAGCGGAGGAGAATTCGGGGTGGTGGGCCGGGCCCTCGCCGTGGGCGCATGTCGGACGGTACCGCATTTTGAACCGAACCTGCCCGTAATATTCCCTATCTTCGTTAGTAAGGGCGACACTGCGAGCACCGTGGAGATTGAGGCGCAGCAGAAGATCATCGCACATCTCCGCGGGAAGCAAGCAGTGACTTGAACGAGACAGATCGGCTGTTGAGTTGCTCAGACGACGATTAGGCGGGGGAAATCGACACTGGCGATTCGAGCGAAGCCGATCCAATTCCTGTGTCGAGAATACGTCTTACGAGCCATCCCAGACGAGTGGCGATGCCGCAGCCAGTCGCTGGTATCGACTCCATGCGGCCTGCAAGGCAATGCCACGCGAGCACATGCCCATTTGACAATGGCATTGTGAAGATGGATCGGTTCGCACGTCATCTTGTAGACCGCTTTGCACCAAAGGCCACGTGCTACCCTACACGCCTCCCGAGGCTCATGCTTGTTCGCAGCTTTTACGTTAATTACTGCCTGCACCCCGATTGCCATAGCATGGGTTTATGTCTTTGTCTATACTGTATTGCGACGCTCCAGTAGCTCGTGAAACAATTTCACAGATACCCACCCGTCTACAAAATCTGTTGCTCAAGAGCTCACACAAGCCAATCTCGCACCGTCTGTATGCACATCTGCTGTTCACGAGCTGCTTTGGAAACCCTCTGGTGCCTCTCACTTGGGTGATCGCCGCAGCAGCCCATGTATGAAGCTCTTTTGCTTCTTCGTCACTTTCGCACCTCGAGGCTCTGCAGGCTTGTCCGTGGCCCCATTAGTCTGGGTCGCTGCCACCGGCGGCGCTTGACTCAAAGCATTGTCTTTCTTCGACGATCGTGACGGGAGAAGACTGGCGTCTGTGGCGTTTGGAGATGCTGGGTGAAGCAGCGAGGGAGCCTGGGCCATGTCAGTACATCCCAGCATATAATTACACACGTACGCACTCCATACCTTGGTATTTCGCTTTTTCGGCGTCCCATGACCCTGCTCCGACCCCAGGGCCACTCGCGGCCCGAGGTTCGCAATCTCACCGGCAATCGTCTTACCCCCCCAGCCGGAGCAATCCTCGGATACCGGTACGAAGCGCACGTATCCGCGTGCCGAAGGCACCTTCAACGCCTGCAGAAGATGCCCCTGCAGCAGTGCGATGTTGCGCTTGTTCGCCGTCATCTGCACCTGGCAGGGGAGGGCGCTGATGGCGATGCTGTATGCCGGCTCGAAGGACCCCCCGAAGAGCATGCAGACCCCGTGTTGGAGCGTGACGACGATGGAGCTTACCGGGCGGGTAAATCGTACCGAGAGATGCGTGGATAGCTCGGTGATGAAGGTGTATTCGTTTGTAACCTGTCCTTCGAATGAGCCACGGCTCAGTCCCAAGACTGCTCGTCACTTGGCTAGGAGTCCTTACCATGACATTCGTCTTGACCTCGGCCAGCACGACAGACTCGCTGCGAACGAGGTCCTCTGGTGACCCCATGGGTGTATATGTCGCCCGAGCACCGCCCTCGAAGCGGGTATGCCTCTGCTTGGTGAGCTCTGGCTTCGACCGCGGCCTCGCCAGTCTCGCTCGGTCGGCGGGCTGGGCTTGCCGACTATCCCTAAATTTATCCGTCTCCCCTTCAATTACCGGCTCAAGACTAGACCTCCTCATGATGGATTTGAGCCTCCGCTCCGCGAGCGGAAGGTTTGGTGGCGGCGCAGGCCTGGCTGGTGCTGTCTGTGGCAATACTGTCGACAGCCGAGCGGACTCGGCCGGCGACGGAGGGCGTCGTGGAGCCGGAGAGCTGTTGCGCTCCATGCCTAGAGGTGATGCTTTGCGATGAACACCAAGCTTCCGCATGGTTCGTGATCTTGATCGAGTTGTTGCCGTCCTCGTCCTGTGTCGTTTCGGATGGCCGAAGCAGTAAAGACTGGACCCTGGCGCAGAGCATGTCTTAAAAGACTTTCATAATGAAAGAAATCATCTATAAGCAGTGAGAGACGCAAATAGTCCGTTGAAGGGCATAAGCCTCCGAAACCACTAGTCCGTTGGTTGTCCGTGGCTTAGGCACACAGTTGCGAAGCCCAACGGCGATGTGCAGGCAAGGGAGGAAAAGAAGAGTCTCGACAAGCACACGGCACTGAGAATAATGTCCGACGAATACCCTCCGCAGGGCGAGTGCCAGTCGTGGTGAGGTCGAAGAGGAATCTTGTGAATCGACAGCAGTCCTTCAACGCGGGTCGCCCGGAGCCGTCCGTCGTACTCGCCCATACGGGCGCATGAAGCCCAAAGTGCTTAGCATCAAGCTCATGGATTCCTCTCTCTTAACCTGCTTTATGATCCCTCGATGCTCATTCCCTGAAAGAGTCGAACTGTTGGTTGGGGGCACAACACCTGGCCTTGGTATCACGAGACATGGCCGTCCCACGACATGAAACCAGTTGGTCATACAATGTGCAGCCCAGCCAAGTGTGGTGCTTCCGCAAGCAGACGTCACGTTTGTGGAAAAAAGCAGATGTTGGCTGCTTGTGCGGAGGCAACGCCGGGAACGTGGGCGTTTGGATGTCTGAATGACTGAATGCTTGGATGTTGCATTACGTGTGTTCTGAATAAGACCTAGACCACGGGACTTGGGCACATCAAGAGCGCATACAGCATCGAGAAAACATTGCGCATCGTCCGCATGGTATATCGTTTCAATCATTCGCGCTCACTGGAAAAAAGGGCTCATCAACAAAGTCAAGCCATGGAGAAGTAGAAAAGTGCCGTCCTAGCAGCATGGTCCCCATGTCCAACGCGCTTCTGCCATCATGCGCCCGCGATTCGCCTTCCCAAGACCTGTTGTCATCTATGTTCTGGCTGGAATTGCTGCTCTGAGACCGGGCTCACGCGCGATGGGATTGGCCTTGCGTTCCAGAAAGACTTGGAACAGGGCGGTTACTAGCACGAACAACTCGAGGGGAACAAGAAGGACAGACAAGATCAAGCCAGCCTTGCTCTGCCTGCAAAGCGTGCCGAAACGCGGTTGGGCCGTCATGTTCACCTGCTTCCAGCGGCATGACCAGCTCTGCAGGGTGTCGACGGTCATGGAGGCGTTGATGGCGTAAAACAGGGCCACGGCGACCAGGGCGGCGATGAAGCCCATCAGTGGCGCCGCCAGGCTGGCGGATGCATGTGCTCCAGCATGAGCTCGGATCTATTGCGACTGTCAGCAACAGACAAGGCCGAACGAGAGCAGAAGACTCACAGATGGCGTTTTGCTGGCACACAAGGAAACGATATTGGCAACCGTGACAATTGCACTGCCGGCGACGAGCGCTGTAGTGGGCCGAAGATCGAACCTCTGGGGCCAGAGTGGGAGGAGGTAGTCGTCAGGAACATAGGTGCTCTTGTACACGACGAGCGAGTTTCCGGATAGACCCAGAATAGTGATGCCAGCGGCCAAAGCCAGAACCGTCAGGATGATGCGCAGGCTGTGGACGATTCTGACCATGCGCGACCTGAACTTGCGCTGGACACTTCGCAAGTCGTCGTCAAAATCGGAAGCCAATATCTCGTTCTTGAGACTGGACGACATTTTCACTGGGATGTACGTTGCTAAACAGACAAGAAGGGATCAAACCGAATCCCGAGGGTGGAGAAGAAGAGGAACACAAATGCCAGGGCCGGTGAGAAGGAGAAAGGAACAAGGGAAGTGAGAGAAGTAAAGAGAGATTGAACCGCGACGCTTGCCATGGCCTGCTCGACGAGGAGCGACAAGACTAATATTTCAACTTGAGCGCAGACGAGCGAGCGTTGCTCGGTGTTCCAGCGAAGCACCTCACATGGTCGTCTGTCACTTCGCAGACCAATGGCAGAACGAGAAGCGAGGCGCCCATGCACGATAGCCGCGCCGCTAAAGGTCGACCTGGAGTTGGAGCTACATGGAACTGTCTGTATGAGGCTCGCGAGACATGAAGGTAGCCATGGTGGCGTGGGATTGGCCGGTCGCCTGCGTCCCACGGGGTGTGCCCTGGCGCTTACACGCAGTCGACGTCCAATCAAGCCTGCGGGCGGTGCCCCCAAATAGAATGGCGCCTGAAGCTGCCGGCCAGTTGGGACGAACGGACCAAGCATGGAAATGACGACGGTGGCAGCTAGAGTCCTGCTGGCGCCAAGGGTTCGGATATCCGGACGGGTGTCAACCGACGTTGGTCGAAATTCGCAGAGAAATGAAGTGCTCGATTTGCCAAAAGAAAAGTCGACGTGACAGCTCACATGGATCTCAGGCCTCTTCAGTGAGTCTTGACTGCTGCTCCTTGCTCCAGGGGAACCGGATGACCAGGCCCGTGCGACCCCGAAAGCGCTCGGGGGTACCTTGAGCTATTCGATTAGAAGCCTTGATTGTTGTGCTGTTCACTGCAGGGCCCCCGCGTTTTCCGGCCTGCCGGGATCGCGGGCTGCTGCACGATCTCCGGCGTTGTCGAGAGCGTCATGGTCTGCAGTGCTCGCTGCCGGCCTACTCGTACAGATGCACAGCCGGCTTCTCAAGCGACAGCAGCTCCGTAGCTTGGATACGGAAGGTTCGTGTTCGAGATGATGTCGCTCGCGCCCGTACGGTGGCTGAGGGTCACCCCCTCTCTGGCCGCGCTCGTTGGATATCGTACATGGATGGACTACCGCAGAGGGGTAACTTGATCGTTCAGAGAATCAGTGCTAAATCCAACGACGCGGACGACCCGAGCTACGTGGGTGGACCCAGGGTCACTGCGGTGACTGACGATGTGATGGCTGCAACGCGTCCATGTGATGGCGAGAGCTGACGGTGACGAATCCCAGTGGCCGGGATACGGCAATCCAGCGTCAACACCACAAGCATCGTCGATAGCGACACAGGCATGTGCGTTGCTGCACGTAAAGCCGTCGAGCAGCGTTCCAAAACCAACTAACTGACTGGGGTGTCGACAGGGGCAGCTGCAAAACCTTCTCCCCGGGTGGAGACGCAAACGCAAAGCAGTTGAACCACACGGTAGTACTAATCAATTAGCCGGTATTTGTAATGTGCGCTTCCTACCAACGGCAGCAGGTCGGCCGGCCATCGACGCCCGTCACCGACTTGCAAGGATGATGCGCCTGGCGTCGCCGACCAAGTTACACTGGCAGGCCTCACGAGCAAGATGCGGAAACGTGCCAAACCCATCCGCAATCGAAACCGCCGCGATGCCATCGATCGGGCCAGAGAGCGGCGGCAGAAGAGGCAGGCAGGCAGCAGCAGCATTCTGGCTTGGCTGCGCTCCGCATCCGGCGCCGAGTCGACGGATGCCACGGTTCCACAACAGCCTCGACAGCCCCGGCAAGTGGCCCGAGTCGACGGGGGCCACCCCAAGCTCCGGATTCCCCGAGGCCTTGGTGGTCCCCCCCCTCCCTCCAACAGCCTGTCTGCTGCTCGTAGCCAACGCCGACCGACGTAATACCCATCCGTGGATGGATACTGACAGCCGAACGGCGCGGTGGCTTTCCGAAGCCACTCGATGCACGGCAAAGGCCAAGGGCATCATCAACAAAGTTTTGGCTAGCGGCCGGGATCCCACAGCATCGGAGACTCCCGACGAATCGTCACGTCCCCATATCCCATATCCCCAGCTTCAGCTGGCCAGGAGGGCCGACTTGCTCTACGACGCATCCCTGAGCAGCTGCCGGCGTTGGCTGGGCCCCGAAAAGCTTCCCACCCCCCCTGTCCCGTTCCCTTCCCATTCCCAGGTCCCGGGGCGTCGGGATGGATGGCCAGCAGCCGTCATGCGTCAACCATCCATGCCCTCGACGACGTTCTTCGGGCCGTCGTTTTCGTCTGGCCATCCCGCAATTCAGTGTAGACGACGTAAGGTATATAGCTCCCTACCCTCCTTGAGGCCTTGACCACCCCCCCCCTCCATGGCAAAAGCCAACCGTCCCGTACGACACTGTCAGACAGACAGCACCGCTGCGTCTGCCCCTGCCCATACGTCCCCCTCGGATCCCCCTCGGGTCTCACGGCACGTCTTACCATCCAGCTGGGTCGTCCTTGTCCAAACATCCATCTTCTCCCATTCACCACGCCTCGGTGCAATGCAACTCCAAGAGCTGGGCCATGCGCCCAAGGCGACGAAGTGTGTAAGCGGCCAGCTCGCACTCACAAGTGGCACCAGCCACGATGGCTTTGTGAGTTGCAGTACCCTCTGCCTCATCCGTGGGTGTAGTTGGCTAACGAGAAGCTTGTGCCAGCCTCTCTTCCCCCTCCTTCCGCCAGAGCTGCGCCTCAGGGTCTGGAATCTAAACATGCCGAGCTCTCGCCTCGTCTCCATGCGCTGCGGAACTGGTTCACCGTCACTGCACGAGAAGGCGTCACGCTGCTCGGGCTGTATGACGGGCTGCACTTCCAATGCGCCCATCCCCGTCAACCTCCACATCTGCGCCGAGTCTCGCGTCGAGGCCTTCAAGAGCTACGGCCCCGCCTTTGGCTTTGCTCGCGGGCCCGGCCAGGTCATCTTCAACCCGGAGACCGACATCCTCTTTTTTGGGCCGCGCGAGGGCTACATGGCGGCCGATTCACAATTCCATACCTGCATGTCCATGTGCGACCAGGCCGAGCTCGTGAGCGTACGCCGCATCGCCATCAGCGACGCCCTGTTCTGGATCGACGACACCTACAGGTCAATGACGGCCGCGAGCTTGACCGTCGAGGTCATCAAGCAGCTGGCCCTGCGCATGCCCTCCCTGGAGCACATCATCTTCGTGCCCCGTGAGGAGGACGAGGCCGGCGACTTGGCCATGGTCCGGGAGCGCATGGCCCGCCAGATCCAGATGGCCATGGCTACGGTGTGCCAGCAGGTCCGGCACTGGAGACCGCCGCCATGGCACATTGTCTGCCTGAGCGAGCTCTCCGGAATAGGTGGCTGAACAGCCCAGCGCTGAAACAATCATTGGGGGGCCTACAATATCAACGATCCGACGAAGAAGAAACTTCTCCTTTTCTTTCTCCATGATTCGGCCAAGACGGTGCCGACACGCGAATCATAGACACGGCACTTGTTCGCCATGCTATCAGGCATGCGCCGACGTGCAGGCTGAGGAACAGAGACCCCTGCTGGCTTTCACCCTAGCCACCCCGCCCTGCATCCAAACCGCCAGCGTTTCTGCAAGAGCTTGTTCCGATCGGGTCAGCTGATGTGCTGGGGCGCCGGGGGGGCTGTTGGCCCCGGCGCGCCATAGCGGGCGAGGAAAGAGGAAAGACTTGGGAAAAAGAAATTATTGCTGCTTCGGACGAAGAAAGGGCTGACGTGGTGGAAGACACAATCTGCCGGTCGGTTCGGGCTTGGAGTTGGCGCGTTGGCGAAGAGTAATGTTGAAGACAGGCACAGCTGAGGGCAGCTTCAGAGCTGAGGGCTTCCCCCCGGTGCTGCGTAAAAGCGCACTGGCGGAGCCTCATGTTCCCCGTCAGGAATGTGTCTGCAGGCGAGGTGGATAGGAATGTTGTCTTCGGGACGGGGCACGCGTAGGACCATGTGTTGTTAGGTATTCTTGTACACCAACATCACCAAGTACGACCAGGTAATGTGAAGAGAAGCTCGAGCGCTTTCTCGCCGGAGCAGCGCGTGAAGTGGGGCGAACAGCCATGTTTAAGGATATTTGCAGTCACGACGACCTTTCGGTTTGGGGCGACTAATAAGGGCCGTCCTCGTCCAAAGTGGTATAAGTACGGAGGTGCATCAGGAAAGTCATGACCAGGCAGCAAAAGCCACTAAGCTTTATTGGAAACGCCACTACCTAATTTAGCTATGGCATTTCCCGGCCTTCCTTTTACTCGTTTCCTCCTTCTAGCTTCATGATTTCTTACACTGTTACACATGCCGTAGAATTCGCTATGTCTAAGCCTATATCCTCTCTTGCGGCAGCTCTTGCCAAGCTACATTCCAAGCCGTAATAGCCTCTTGCCGGCTCCGAGGGGCGCCTTTCTTCGTAGTGCGTCTCTTCATCCAGGGCCACGCAGGCGCTTTTGCATTGAGGTCCGGCGAGTTGCCATACCAAAGCAGCCGCTGGACTTGATGAAGATCGAAGACTTACTGCTGTACATAGTGGTTGTGTGCTAGAGCCTTGTCTTCTTAGACAAGCGTTTTGGGGCTATTAGTGCGTGCAAGTCATGAACAAGAAGCGTACGCGCGGGGCTTCTCATCCCGATTTTCAGGTCATACGAACAGGGATTCTTACGAAAAAGCAATTATCAGGACCCCTGCCTAGTCATGACTTTCCTGATGCACGTCCGTACTTGTAGCAGGATGGCCAGGCTATGCTGAATCTGTACATGGGCAAATTTCCTGCATGTCTCAGCGACATGTCCCTGCCTCTGCCATGTGTCGTGTCACATCTCTTTCGTCTCTGAACCCTCTGAGCTCGTGGTGCAATAGTGCGGTGACACGGCTTTGCCTTAAAAGGACATTGAGTATCATCGCATGGCTGGTTGAATCCCCCTCCATTCACTGTGACGTCTCGTTGGGGACAATGCCCCCGTTGTCCTCGGTGCCCAGCCCGATGCCCTTCTTTCGACCCCTCACCAGCGCCTCCAACGCCCGTCCGACGGCCGGCATATCTCCCAGCATTGTGAGGTGGCCGCGCTCAGTGCTCACTCGCCCTGCACGGACGAGGGAATAGCCCGCCGGCAGCATGGCCTCCGGGGAGAGAACCACGCCGTCACCGGGGCGGAAGAGCAAGTTGTCATAGGCATCGGCGCGGAGAATGCCGTCCCTTCCGTTTACTTGTGCCGCATACACCGTAGGGATGGTTTTGCCGTACAGGACGGCGTGCGGTGGATAAGCATTGGAGGACTCGAGAGCTGAGGAGTGGGCGAGCTCGGCGCGGAACTTGCTAACGGCCGCAAGGGTGCGGCGGAGATAGGCAACATATCGGTCACGGTCCGGGGCCGGGGGAGGGGACGGTGGAGACGCCGACAGTGGGGCGGACCCGGCGTCGTTGAGCTGAGGCGCAATGGTGTGGTCTTTGTGGACCACCTCGTTCACTATGCCTTGGGCTGCTCTTAGTTCATTGTTGCGGTTGCTGTCGGCAGTGTCCGGGACCTTCTTGTCGGACCGATTCCCTTTCAGAAGCGAGTTGGGGAATAGTGACGACAGCGGCGACAGCACCTGCTGCTTGTCTCGATTTATCGCGGGCAGAACCTGTCCAACGCAGGGGCTGAGGCGCCACTTGATCCAATCTTCGGCGTTGAAAAAGTCGACCGGATAAGGCTCTGCGGTCTCCTTGTCGAGGAAGCAGAAGCCATCGTCTGGGAGCAAGAGAAACGAGGTTCGAATCGAGAAATTCACCTGCGCCGTGAGCAACTTCTCATTGAACAGCACGGCATCGCCATTGCGAAAGGGACCTAGAATGTTTATGCACCGCTGTGGCACACCTGCGTATAACACTCCTGAGAATAAATCCGGCTGCTGGTTGACGACATGTCGCGTCACCAAACCTCCGAGGCTGTGCGCGATGACGAGAGCTCCGCGGGATTCTCGTGCCACGCCAGGCTGATTCGAGGGAAGTCCAGCCAGAAACTCTCTTAATCTGCGAGATGAGATTGCCGGACTTAGCCGCCAGTCATAGCCGTAGTCCCATACACGCAACTTGCCGCTGCGAGCGTTGTCACATGATCGAAGGCGCTTGAACAGTTTGCGCGAGATGTCGACAGGTCCAATGTGCTTGAGCATGCCAGATGGTATGATTCTTTCCTCCATAGTCTCTTCGTCTTCGTCTTCGAGGCCCACCTCAAGATTGGCCTTGCGCATATTGAACCCTAGCTTGACGGGAGCCCAAAGCTGTTGATGCGGTGGCTCTGCGGATCGTAGCACCGACCCACGATATCCACCAAGAACGACAATGTCTCCTGTCAACTCCTCGAGCACGCCGTCCAGGCCAGTGGAAGAACTGCCTTTCGGCGGTGGGGTGCTTGAGGCGCTAGGTATGTCTCGATCGACGATATTTTGGCGAGAGCCAAGTGCATCGTCGGCAGAGCTTGAAAAGAAGCCGTTGAGCGATATCGACGACATGCGCGATGCAGCTTGCAATCGGGCAAGACCCGGCATCTTGAAATTGGGCACATCGGGCAAGCTGTCCCTGAGTGCCATGAAGCGAATATTGACCATCTCACGCACATCCTGGAAGCGGTCATCGTCACCGAGAGACGAGGCGCGAGACAGGCTGTGATAGAGCATGCTATCATCGGACGTCACCCTGCGGAGCGTGGGAGGGCGAGATTGTGTCTGGAGGGGAGGCGGAGTTCCTGTCAACGGCGAAGCCACCGCAGGCGCCCTTCCACCACGGCCCTGAGAAATTCTCGCCTGCTGTCCGAAGGTGGCAGATGCCGGTGCACGAGTAGCTCCAGACGTGGGGACATTGCCTTGATTCTGCTTGCTCTCCCCAGTAAAATTGGATAAGAACGAGGTGGGCAGGGACGGCAGCAGATGCGTCGGCATGCTGAGAGACGGGAATGCCTTTTGTAGCCTTTTGAGTGCTTCTTGGCCGGCAGACTTGGAGCGATGTTGCCTCGTGGGGCCAAAGGCAGACCCTAGGACACCTCGAGTCTGTTGAGAGCGCGTGCTCTTGTCTATGACAAACTCCTTTGGCCCCGGTGCCCAAGGTGACGGCAGAGAAAGCTGCTCGGGTCGTTGTGCCGACAGACTGCTCGGGATCCGACCAAGGTCCCCGATTTTCTTTCCTGATAATTCATTCCCTATGCGCGAGATGCCCTTGGGTGACGATGTACGCTCTGGGCTGCTTGCATACGCTCCAAGTTCTGTTTCTGCGATGGGGCCGTCAAAGTAGCTTGGCTCAGGTACACGCTCCAATGCAGCTGCCTTTTCAATCGCTGGTGTCTGTGACGAGGTCAAATGGCTTGCGGCCGAGCTCATGGCCGGTTGCAGAGCCGCCTGGGCGCCATCCTGGTCCTCAAAGACGGAAGTGTCATTTTCAAGAACGTCAGCAAGACTGCTGGGTTGTGGTGGCGATTCTTGCTGTGGTTGTGGTTCCAACATGTGTTGGTGTTTGAGGTCTGCCACCTCGAGGTTGCTCACGGTATCCATGGCCGTAACATGTGGGAATCGTGAAGAAAAAGCCAAGGGAACGAGGAAGGAGAAGCTTGGGTCAGCCAACTTCGGGTCAGAGAAGCAGCTGATTATTACTGTTTCTAGATGTGTGTCGAGGTCAGTGACGTTAGTTGGGCAGACCAACGGACCAATGAGAGGCGTTAGTGAGTTGCTGAAGTCGTCGTGAGACGTTTGTCTCGTCGACAGGACGGTAATACGAAGCGCAAGGAACAACAAAGGGCAGGCGTGCGAGCAAGCGTAGATAAAGCATCGCTGGGCAAGGGCCTCTCGATCCTACAGGGCCGAGGACGGGGCTTGTGACGGTCTTGGGTACTCGTACGGAAGGGCCAGTTGCGACAACGGGACATATTATTCGCTTTTCTGCCCGTCAGCAGGAGACGGCCCCAGCTAGAAGACGGCTGCAGGGGTTTGGCTCGGATCTCCAGTGGCCCCCGGAGCTCCCGGACGGGCTCGAAGTCGCGTAAGGTCCATTTGGGCGGGGGGCAATCTTTTAGTTTAGTGGCTGTGAGCTGGGTCTGGTAGTAAGGCGACAACTAGGTATGTCCCGCCACGAGCTTTGAAGCTGAAGGTGAAACCTTTGGAGGCTCTGCATGTGCATCATGCCACGGGCTTTCTCTCACAAATGGGGACTCTTGGTTGACCGTCAATGAAAGACGTCGGCCACATCTCTGGGATGAGACAGGAACAGATGCCGTCAACGAGACTGGATGACTGGTCCCGGCCTTCCGGTCGGAGGCAATGTACGAATATCGACCGACCGCTGGGCGAGCTCTGTGGCGGGCGGGTCTTGCACGTGAAAGTCGCCTAATTCAGGCTCGTCGTAATCTGGGCCGTTGGATAGACGTCGATATGCCATGCAGCCCTGCGTCAAGCAGTCCCCGGGTAAGCAATGTTGGATGTTGTCGGTTCGAGGCAACATCTGCTGTTGATGCTCATTTGCTTCGCCTCACCGTCTCGCCGTGCTCCTGCCTCCGCTGTGGCGGGCAGCACTCGCAGGCAGGGACCATCCCCGTGTAGCTTCCTTCCTCTAGCTCAGGTAGGTAGCTCCAGCTGTGCCGAGCCCGCCAACGTCAGTGGCCCATGAACATCCACGTTCCAAGACTCCACAATGCCCGACGATGACTTCCCACCTCTCTCGTCGACAACGACGCTTGACGAATCCATCTCTCGCCAGGCCAATCCGCCCTCTCGAAACTGACCCGGAGCCTGACCCATACGCACACCTCACACTGACATCACACGGCCATCACTACGATTCACAGCCATGAGCACCCTCCAACCAAGGCCGCCATACTCCGAGGCCGAGCTCGCCGAGCTCTACCCTCCGCAGCTTCGCCTCCAGCTTGTACAGATCCTCCTCCGCCATGGCGAGCGTACGCCCGTCAACCCACGCTTCACAAATGCCGGCCTGGCCCCCTTCTGGCCCTACTGCTCTGCCGTCCGCCATCTGCGCTCGGCCGTGCTCGACGGCGAAAGCTCCGACGCGTCCTTCTCCACGCTTGAATGGAAGCGCCGCCTCGAGACTTTCGGCCCCAATGATGCGCCAGTGATTGCGACGGGCCCCAACGGGCAGCTGGACAACATCTGCGAGGCGGGCATGCTGACCGATCGCGGGCGGGAAACCACCTTTCAGCTTGGGCAGCGATTGCGGAGGCTCTACGTCGACCAGCTCGGCTTCCTCCCCGCCGGCGTCAAGGACACCGACTTCATGTACCTACGCGCCACGCCCATACCTCGCGCCCTCGAGTCGATGCAGCAGACTCTCAACGGCCTATTCCCAGCGCACACCCGTGCGCCCGACTTTCCCCCTCCCACGATCCTCTCCCGCTCGCCCGCCGACGAAACGCTCTTTCCCAACGACGGAAATTGTCGCCGCCTCGCCGCCCTCGCCCGCGCCTTTGCTCAGCGCGCTGCCGATCGGTGGAATGACTCCGAAGACATGGACTTTCTCAACAAGAAGCTGGGCAAGTGGATGCCCGATGACAGCCCCAAGGTCGCCGTCGACTCCCGCCCGCGCCTCAGCGGCATCCTGGACACGGTCAATGCGTCACGCGCCCACGGGCCGCAGACGAAGCTGCCCAGCGAGTTCTACGATGCTCGCGTCAAACAGGTCCTGGAGAAGATTGCTGTTGAGGAGTGGTTTGACGGCTACAAGGAAAGCCAAGAGTATCGAACTCTCGGCATTGGTGCCTTGCTTGGCGACGTTGTCTCTCGCATGGTCGGCAGCGCCGAGCAGAGCACCGCCGATGGCGAATACGAAGTCGTAAGCAAATCCGGCGGCGCCGCCACACCCATTCGCTTCGGCCTCAGTGGCTGTCACGATACTACCCTTGCCGCCATTGTGGCTAGTTTGGGCGCCTTTGGGAAGGACGACTGGCCGCCCTTTACCAGTCACGTCGCTGTCGAACTCTTCTCCCGCGCCGAAAACCCGGCGCCCTCGCCCGCTCACGCCGCTTCTGCGAGCACTTCCTGGTGGCCAGCCTTCCTTGGCGGCTCACGTGCAGGCATGCCTCCCGGAGGCATCGGCCGCAAACCCACCACAGACCTGACACACTTGGAGAAGCAGCGGCTCCAGGGCTATTACGTTCGCGTCCGGTACAACGACCAATCTATTGCGGTCCCCGGCTGCAAAGCTCCAGGAAAGCACCTCGACGGTGATGAATCCTTCTGCACCCTGGTACAACCCTTACGGTCCTGATAGCTGAGACAATTTTCGCTGACAATATGGCACAGGAAGCGTTCAAGGCCATCGTAGACAAGTTTACGCCTCGCGACTGGAAGCAGCAGTGCCGTGCCAACGTCAAGGCGCTGGCGTTTCCCACAAAACCCGAGCCCGCCGGGTACTGATGTTATCGGAAATGCACGTTCTAAACGTACATTGGTTGCCTATATTCGTCAAGTACTTGCCTTTAACGGAGTTTTTGGCGTTGGACGGAAGACTCGGCAGATTCCTCGGCTATGCATATACCCCCACGGGTAGAGATTCGGGTTCAGACGTGACTGTCGGTCTTACGCGCATAGGAGCAGATGTTCCGTAGATTAAGTCTCATCAAGGAGTTGTCACGTATACAGTCCTCGATATCTCGGAACGCAAGGACTGCTGCTACTTTAGGTAAAGCCAGTCCATGATAAGGCATGCCTCACGTAGATGAGACTCAAGTTGAACCAAAGACGCTGCTGTATTTGCTGCTGCTACTACTACACGTTGCCCCAACTTGTCTTTTGAGCACCCACTGTGCTCCTATATCGACCCAGATGGTGCTCCAATACTATCCCAATGTCCGTGTATGCATCCCACTCTCCCAAGTCCTTCTTCCTCTCATGTCCTTCTCTTCCAACCCAAATTTGTCCTGGGCAGTGCAGATGGTGAACCCTTCCCTCCCTCATCCTCTCGTGTTCCCAGAGACTGGTCCCGGAATAATTCAAAAAGACGCAACATCATACACTGAAAGATGATAATTACCAAGTAAGAAAACAGATGAATAAGGTGTGTAGAAAGGAACCGACTGGATAAGCAAAAGACAGACGACCCCAAAGCAATTACAACATGTAGGAGTTTTCCATGCCGTTCGCACACGGCGAGCGGTAGATTACGCATCGCATGAGTCGATATTAGTTGGCCACTTCTTCCTCAACCCATCCGTTCAACCCACCCTGAATAGCCAGACCGAAGCCAGCGGCACCCATTCCACCAAAGCTTGACTGGTACTGGTGCCCGCGTCGCTCGCCATCGCTGCCGTTGCTGCCAGGGCTAGCTCCGCCGTTCTCGAAGCCGGGAGCAAGGACAGGCAGGCTGACCGCGCGGCTGTGCTGGCCACGGGGACCGGGCGCAAGAAGTCCGCCGATGGTGGTCGCACCAGACGTAGCCGAGTTAGCGGCGTAACCGTTGGAAATACTGGCCGACTGCCCGTGACCACCGATCTGGACTTGCTGAGGGACCTCGAGCGACAAGTCGTTGGGGGATGACTGGGCTGTGCTGAACAATAAATTTTGCTGCATGGCCCACGGGTGCTGGCCCTGTTGCTGATGCTGTGGCTGAACCTGCTGCGACAATTGGCTCAGGTACATGGTCAGTGGGTTGTTGTTGGCGTTGAAGAGGGCGGCCGATTGCTGGGTAGTGGTGCCGTTCTGAGGCGAGCCGCTGTTCTGGGAGCCATTTGGCGGGGGAGACGCCATTCCGTCACCTCGAGGCGGCTGGTTCTGCTGCATCTGTCGCGGAGGGTTTCCGCAGCGGTCCTTACCAAAGTTGACCTTGAATTTCCGATACTCCTCTTTGCCACGGATAGCCTCGATGGCCTTGATGGCGTTGGCAATGTTGGTGAAGTTGACAAAGGCGCAGCTCTTCTCACGAAGAGTGTTGACCAGCTCAATCTCGCCAAATTCGGAAAAGTCCTGGCGGAGGCGTTCCTCAGTCCACGTCTCGTCCAGATTGCCAACATAGACATTGCGCGAAGCGCCGCCACTAACGGCCAAGGCTATGGCTGGAGGCAAAGCTCCAGAGTGTTTGCCCCATCCGATCTTGAGCCTTCGATTGTGGATCATGAGGCCCTGGAGGTTGCTGAGGGCGTAGAAGGAGGCAGCTGCCGTAGGATCAATGAAGGTGACGAAGCAAATGTGCTTGTCAGGGATGTAGCGAATATGGTGCAGCAGGCCGCCCCTGACAACGTTGCAAATCTCCTCGATGGTAGTCTCTGGATGAATGTTACCCAGATAGATGGTGCGGTTGCCAAGGTTGTTGATGCCACCAGCGGTCGTGGCGACGGCGGCGGCTGCGACAGATTGCTGAGCGAGCGCGTTAGATATAAGATCACGGTCGGCGCCGGTCAACATGTGCGCGTAGCCGGGAGCGATTCCGAGATACTGAGCCGCGTTCTGCTGTTGAGTCTTGGAAACATAGGCACACCTGTCCTTGCCGTAATACACGCGGCGGGGTGCCTGCCACTTGGGCTCCTGCGGGAGCTGAGAGACCGCCTTGACGGCGTTGGCAATGGAGAGATAATGAACGAAAGCAATGCTCTTCTCCCGCACAATCTTGATGGTGTCAATGGCACCAAACTTGCCGAGGTCCTCGCGCAGCTCAGCGTCAGATATTTCCTCGGGAAGGTTGCCGAGGTACACGTTGCGAGAAGCGCCAGACTGCTGAACAGCCAAAGCGACAGACGTAGGTACCTGCGACGGTTTGCCCCAGCCAACCTTGATATCCTGGCCCTTGATGCAGAGCTTTTTCAAGATTGCATCGGAGTGGAAGTGGGTGGCGGAGCTGGCATCAAGAAAGGAGATGAAGGCACAGTTCTTGTCGGGCAGAAGACGGACGGATTCAATCTGTCCACTCCTGACATGGCCCAGTATCTCCTCAGCGGAGGTGTCAGGCGGGATGTTGCCGAGGTAGACGGTACGACTGGTGCCGGTCACGACACCAGAGCCCATGGAGACGGGAGACGCAGGCTGCATCGGAGTCTGCATGTTGAAGCCACCAGTGGGGGACTGGGGAGGATAAAATTGAGGCGCGCCATAGGTGGAAGGAGAGACCATCGTCTGGTACGACTGAGACGAAATAGTCTGCTGGACAGGGCTCGAGAGGCCCCCGTTGTGCTGCTGGTTGTTTCCATGCGGCTGCTGGGCCTGTTGGAAACCAGTCAAGCTCTGGAATTGGGGGCTTCCAAAGACAGCTGGACTACCAGGCTGGAAAGGGCTTCCGAGGAGCAGCTGAGAGGGAAGAAGAGGGGTAAACTGCATGTCAAAAGCCGTCCCCGGGCTGGTCAAGTCGTTGCCATTGGGCGGCGACGCCGGTTGGTTCTGGCTCATGTTCTGGGTGTTGAGTGATGGGATGTTGCCTCGGCGAGGGTGTCGATCGGCAAATCCCGAGATGTTCGAAGTGAAAGCACCGTGGGAGAAACCAGTGTCGCTGTTGGACGGCTTCGAGGCATGGCCCTGGAAGCGGTTCGTGGCATTGGTACCGTGACCGCCCTGACCAACATGTCCGTTGTGACCAATTGGTCCATTGAGGTCCTGCATGCCTAGCAGGTGAGGGGGGACAAGCGAGTCCCGCCCGATGTGCGATAGAACCGCCGTTTTGAAGAGTTAGACGTGCCTCCTAAAGGCACGAAAGCAGCAAGGTGAGAGGAGAGCTCGGCTTCAGCCACGACAGCTGTAGGGCTTGAGTCAAGTGGAACGGATTGCAAAAGTCGAAGTCAGGCTGCTGGATGAGCCTGCAAGATATTGGGAAGAAATGCTGTCGGAGCAATCGAGACGAGTCTCAATCGAATGCGTAAAAGCGACGATATCGCAGAGAGCCAAGCGACGAATGTATGCAAGGTAAATCTGATGCAGAGGTTGCTTAGACCATGAACGGTATCCAGAGAAAGTCAACGAGAAGTCGCCTGTAAGGCAGCCGATCGTGTCGAGCCGGCAGTCGTCCGAAGTAGCGACGCGGCAGAGAGATGAGGACGAAGGATATGGGGGCCGATCGAATTGGTATTGCTGAGCGAGAGTGTCGAAGGCTGAAGTAAACAGAGTCGAGAGGTAACGCGAGCAGAGGCACTGGTTCTCGAAACGGTGTAGCAACAAACAGGTGGGCTGCGAGCCAAAAGGAAGAAATTAAAAGAGGCGGAACGAGCGTCGATAATGTCCAAGAAAGCGATGCGTTCTCAAAAGCAGGCGTCGAGGAGCAGCTGCATCTGGAGCAGGGACAAGCTCACAGACCAAGGTTAAGAGAGAGCCTCCGAGAAGAATATAGGGACCGACGGGCGAGATGAGCGCGTACGGAGCACAAAAAAGGACAGGACGGCGGCGGCGGCGGGCGGAGAGAGGTCGACGGTAGGGGATTGGTCGGCCTGAGGCTCCTCTGGGAGGTGTAGAGGTAGGGAGTGAGGGAAGTGAGAGAGGGAGCGAGGAGACGAGAGCGACGAGGGTATTGTAGAGTCGAGATGGGGGTGTGGAGCTGAACAGGGTAGAAAATAAGGGACAATGCAACCAGAACGGACCCCGTAGTGGCTGGCGGCAGGCGGCCTGGAGAGCGAGCCCAAGGGGTAGGCGCAGTGCAACAGCCAACGCCGAAAGAGGAATCGGCAATTGACAATAAGAGACGAAAAGCCAAAGAGCTCCCAGGATTAGAGCCGATAGCCAGGGCGCTCCTTTTGCCATTGACAGACAATTCGGGAGAGACGAGAAAAATGACAGAAGAGGTGAGGTGAGGAGAGGCACAGAGTCCAGACGAGCAGCGGCCGGGCCAGGGGTCGTGGCATTTGGGGGCCATCCGTTGGGAGGGCCCGCTGAGTGGCCAGCAAGCAGACTACGAGCGAGTACCTGTACTGACCAGGACCACAATTACAGGGCCAATCTGACCTCACACAGCGCCGTGCCGCGGTGGCCAGTCCCAGTGGCATCTGCCATTGGGGAGTGAGATGTCCTCAAGTTGGAGCTGTCCTGAAAAGGGGGGGTGTGTGCTGCCAAATCGGGTTGGGCGATGGAATTGGCCCGCGCTGGTAGTTTAATGAACCCCTGGCAGGGATGCGTTTGTACCTTGAGAGTAGTGCAACGCCTCGAGGGGTACCTGCGGCGCGTGGTTTTGATGGCTCCAGCGCGACAACGCGAAAGCCCGTCGCGGCTTGCCCATGATGAAAGCTTCATGGATGCTCGTCGTGGGACTCGATCTTTTCTGGCAGAATTGCATGCGCCGCTTCCGCGAGCTGTCTTCCTCGGCGCGTTCCATTGCCAGTCGCGCATGGCGGACAGCTCCAGGCGCCACGAGATGCAAGCGCAGAGACCAATGATTGACATTGGATGACACGCCAAGCCAGATTTGCCTTTGATTCACGGCTAGCAGGACGCAAACGGGCCAATGCCGGTGCTGCAATTGATTGCGATGCTCGCCTGCAGCTCGCACTTCCCTTGTGTCTCGTCGCCCTCTCTGCAGAAATTCCCATTTTCTGGTTGCCCCGTGTCGGGTGCATGGAGGATTAAAAGGGGGCAGCCAGGAGAATCATCGAGTCGTTGAATAAAGTACGAGTGGTAATTACTACCGCACCTAGGTAAGAAGCAGCTTTGACAGGCCAGCCCGCCCCGAGACGGGCCATCCATCTCATCAGCGGGAGCAGTCATTGGATGTCACCCCCTCCCTCCAGCTACGGCGCAGCATCGTATCAGCCTTACCATTTGCCAAGCAAGCAATTCTTCATCGGCGCAGTCTGCCGAGTACCTTACCGTGCAGATTGATTACCCTCGACTGACCTGCCACCTGTCAGTTCATGGACAAGGAGAGACCGTGCCACCTGTCAGTTCATGGACAAGGAGAGACGAGCATCGGAGTGAGTGGCAGCACAACCAACAGCCTGGGGACTCGGCCTCGCCCGCCCCAGAGAAAAGGACATCTCGACCCGACGCCACCGCCGACGGGTAATCTTCCGACCCCTCATCGTGATTTGATACCGCCAGCAGCTGTATCACGGTGACATGCGTTCGAGTATTACGAGCACTACGAACTGCTGCTCCGTACATAATTACATTACGGTCTTACTCCCGGGTGCCAAGTCTGTCATTGCAATGCCTAGGTTTGCTACAGGGGGCCGGCGTTTTCCTGGCTGGCCGTCTCTTTCCCCCAAACCCGCTCTATGAAACGCTCGCAAACAGACGCACCTCGCAGCTTTCTTGTCGCCCCCCAGCACCTACCGTCTCATGCGAGGAAAATCCCGTCAACATGATCTCACAATAGATTCTGAGAGAATGCTCCACGAGGATGAAAATACATGCCGGTGTCGATGATCTCGTGAGGAGCTGAGCAGGGGCCACAATGATGCATGTAATTCGACTTTTCTCCACCCCGTGTTCCCGTGTTCCGCCCTCAAGGAGCCCGCCATGCCCGCTTCCAGCGACATAGCGCCGCAGATCACGGACGATGCTCTTCGCCAAGCCCGGCATCCCGGGTTCTTGCCCAAACGGCTTGTCGCACAAGCACCTTCGCCTCGAACTCGTAGCTAAGAAGCCCCCCTAGTCTAATACCGGAACCAACAAATTCAAACTTGATACTCTGTGATGTAGGCGGACGAGGGAACTGACTGGGCATTCTTTCTTCCCTGACGTCGCCAGACAACACCTCCGCCAAATCACGCGCGCCCGATTGTGAGTATGAAGGCTGAAACAGAGTCACCACGTACGTACGGGTAAGCATTGACAATGTCATGGCAACGTCGGTTCTACTGAAGTCCCAAGTTTCCGAATCTCTAAACTCCTCTAGCTTATAACGCATATGAGTTGTCTCAACATCGAGTTCCGACTCGTAGAAACCTTCTCTCGCAGCTCCCATTCCATCCTCCTCAGTGCATAATCCCCTTCCATCGTAAGGATTTGGCCGTCTAAGGCTTGCAGCGGCCCATGAAACGGGGGTACAAGCACGTTGTGCGCACGGTGTGCTGGGCGGCCATCCATGCCAGGAAACGCTCCAGACCCAACCCGTACCCGCCGTGCGGCGACGTGCCATACCTGTGAAGGTCGTTAGTCCTTGGTCGGGCTTGCGCTGCACGTTGAGGGCAGATACGTACTTTCGCTGGTCCGTGTACCAGTAGTAGTCCTTGGCCGGGATCCCCTGCTTGTCGTACGCCGCCAGCAGCTCATCGTAGCCCTCCATTCTCATCGAGCCACCGACAATCTCGCCGACGCCGGGCATCAGGCAGTCGACGCTCTCGGTGACCCTGAGGTCATTGGGGTCCTTCTTCATGTAAAAGGCCTTGATCTCGACGGGGAAGTGCGTCAGGAAAATGGGCCGGTTGATAGCATCCGTCATCTTTCGCTCGGCGGCCTCGGCGATGTCGTCGCCAAAGACGTGAGGGTTTCCCTCCTCGTTGGGGATGGGCGGATCCTGCTTGTTGAGCCAATCAATGGCATCGGAATACTTCATGCGCATAAAGGGCCGTGCCGGCCGGCTGAAGCTGGGGTTGAGCTCCTTGAGGAACGCCGCCATCTCGGCGTCGTCGAGAACTGTGTCAATGACGCGGCAGATGATCTCCTCGAGGTGCTGCAAGAGCTCGTCGAAGTCGATGAAGTCGAGCTCGGCCTCTACGTGAGTATACTCGGACAAGTGGCGTCGGGTCAAACTCTTCTCGGCACGGAACGACTTCTCGATGCAGTAGACGTTGCCCAGGCTGGGGATGACCGTCTCCAGGTAAAGCTGCGAGGACTGAGTGAGGAAGGCCTGTTCGTCGTAATACGGCACGTTGAAGAGAGTGGCGCCGCCCTCGACTTGGGTCTGTACCAGCGCCGGAGGCGATACCTTGACAAACTTCATCTCATGATAGGCCTTGACAAACGCCCACTCGACAAAGGCGCGCAGCTTCATCAGAGCGGCGGCGGTGTCTCCTCTCAGGACCAGGTGACGGTTCTCCAGCATCTGATAATCCCACTGGTTCTGCGCCGAGGACACCTTATTGGTGATGGCCTCCTCGTCGCCGGGAGAGGAGCCAATGACTCGGTAGTAGTCGACATGAAGTTCACGGTTGTCCGGAGCCTGCTGGCCCTCGGGCACCTTGCGCATTTCGCCGTAGAGCGTCAAGGACGTGCCTTGGGCAAAGGTCAGGGCATCGTAGGTCTTGGTCAGGTCGCCGACCTGCAGTACACACTGCAGATGGCCGCGGCCGTCAATCAGGGTGATGAAGGTTGCCTGCTTCTGGGCTCTGAGTCTGTGGATGCGGCCGGAGACCTTGACTCTGGTGCCTTTCTTGCCAGCGCCATCGCCCAGCTCAACGTCCTTGTTGCCGATGTTGATCTTGACCGCCTTGGGCAGCGATTCGTCCTCCTTGAGGACGATCTTCTTGGCTGCCTCCAGGTTGTCCAGTCGCTGCTGCTTTCTGGCGTCCTCGGCGGCTTGGATCTGCTGCTGCTTGACCAGCTTCTTCTTGTGGGCGTCGAGGGCGCCCTGTGCTTTTTTCACTGCGCTCTTTGCGGGCTCTTTCCAGGCCAAGCGTGCAGAGGGATCCTCGTCGGGGCCAATTGCGCCCGTGACAGAGGCGCGCGTCAGGAATTCCGTCGCGGAGCGGTCGATGCTCTGGATATAGGCAAAGGCCAGAGACTTGTAGGGCTTGGCCTCGGAGCCATCTGCGGTGTGGTCATCGGCGCCGGTGTCGGTGTCGATGTAGCGCTTGTCGTCGCTCTTGACTCGCTCAGCGAGCTCCTGCACGGCTGCCATGGTGGCTTCGTCTGCACTGGACAGCGGCGGCGGCGATGTTCGTGGTCGAGGCGTGCGCCTGAAAGATTTCGAGTGCGAGGTCGGTTTGGGAGAAATTCAAGAGCGAGGGTGGGATGGCGGGGTTGAGCAGGGCCTTAAAGGTGGCATGTGGTGGTGTGGGGGAGTGCAATTCCTAGTGGGTGGTGACTCAAGTCGCACGCACCACCTTTTGTCTCCAGACGAAACCTCGATAAGGCGCTCAGGGCGGCAGCAACCCTCTTCCCATCTGTTACACACTACTCATCAAGCCGTGAAACCCATGCCAATGACCAGGAGTGCTTATCGTGAGGACTAAAGTCAATGGTCTCTGCTCATATTCAAGAGGTGGTCATCTCAGATACAGGCCATGGGTTTTAAGGGGATCTACAACGAACGACTCAACACCACACTCACCACCTCTACCCTTCACCCTCGCTGCTCATAAACACCATTCCCCATTGCTTTTTGGGTATCATCGTTTCCCCAGGAAATGACATCTAACTAACATGTACCAAGCAGTAGACCGGACCTAACTACTTGCCGTGTCGTGCGCAACGTTTCTCACAGCTCGTCCCTGATGCCTGACTTGGGGTCCAGCTCGGGCTTGGGCTTGACCTCCTTGCCCATGTCGGCCATGCCCCGCTTGATCATGGAGCTCAGCAGCTCGTAGACGACTTGCGCCGCCGCCAGCGCCGTCTCCTCGCCGCGGCCCTGGTAGGCCGGCGACACCTCGACCACATCTGCGCCCACCAGGTTCAGGCCCTCGATGCCGCGCAGCACGCGGATGAGTTCACGTGTCGTCCAGCCGCCCGGCTCCGGCGTGCCCGTGCCCGGCGCAAAGGCCGGATCCAGCACGTCAATGTCCACAGACAGATAGACGGGGTCCTCGGTGCCTAGCGTGCCCATGATGCCCGCGATGATGCCCGCAGTGCCGATTTCGTCCATGTCGTCGGATGAGAAGCGCACCCAGTTCTGCGACGTGTCGTCCACATGGTCGGCCCAGGCATCGCCGCTGAGGCGCGTGCGCAGGCCAGCATGAACGGAAGCCTGCGCCGTCGAGTTGGAGAGGAGGCCCTCTTGATTGGCCATCCAGAACATTGAGCCGTGAGTGAAGGGTGTCGTGCCCCACGATGAGGGATACGCGTTAGGATTCCAAGTATCAAGATGTGCTTGAAAACGAATCAGTAAATCGGCCTCCCCACTCCCTATAGAGCACCTTCGAAGGGAGAAAGAAGGAGCTTACCGTCGAAGTGCAGCACACGCACCGGCCGTCCGTAGATCTCCTTGAGAGCGCGCAGCGCGGGCAGAGTCAGACTGTGGTCGCCGCCCAGCGTCATGAGCTTCGGCTTGGGGCTCAGTGCCGACACGGCGCGCCGCTTACCCAGCTGCGTGAGGGCCTGCGTCATCTGCTCGCGGGCGATGTTGTTGTCAAAGGGTGTGATGGGGATGTCGCCGCAGTCGATGATCTTGGCCCAGTTCATGTACGGGTTCACATTGGCGCGCGGGTTGAACCCTCGGAAGGCCGTCTGCCGCGACGAGGCCTGGCGGATGGCTCGGGGACCGAAGCGAGCGCCTTGATGAGACTCCATTAGCTTCGCGATTCATAATACATCATCAGAGAAGTAGAGACCCGACACATTTCTCATGTCGGCAGGGGACGAACCTGGCCGGAACGAGACAGAAGTGTCAAACGGCGCCCCGATGATGGCAATGTCATAGGCCACCGACGGGTCTGTCAAACATTTGGCGTGCTCAAGATGAGCAAAGCTCCCGATCCCTGAGAACCCCCACTACGGATGAAGCCCGTTAGCACTGTGGTGGATAGTTATGGCCCGGGGCACATCTGTGCTACCATCGCGAGATGCTCACCTCAAATCCCCATTTCTCCTCGAGCTCGTCGAGCTCTTGTTTGGTCCATTCCTTGCCATCATGATTGCCATGCCCACCACATGCCGACGACAAGCCGCCCCAGAGGAGCAGGCTCCAAAAAGCAGCTGATTTCATGATCTGCGATATCTCTTCGCTCACTGTACGTAACACACTACGTTCTTTACCGAGCAAAGTTCAAATAAAGAGACAAGGTTCGAAATCAAATTAGATTCAGTGTCAAATCACCACACGACATCTACAAGGACAGCGAGCACAAGAATCGGCCGAAGGGCCTCGTTAAATAAACCACGAACCGCAGCGCCCGCGGACGCCGACTCCAGATACCGGCCCTCCGCTCCCGGGGCCCCATGGTGGGCCACAACGGAAAGGCGTCCATCCAATGCCATTCACACCCCGCGAAATCCGGGCCAATGAGCAACGCCACCCATTGGGGGAGGTCGCTAACAACCCACTACCGCACCTCGTCGATACGTAAACGGCAGATTGATTCGCAGTGAGACCAGTGGCTAGAAGCGTCGAAGAGACGCTTGACGGAGTCATTGCCGTGCCTCGCAGCGATGATTGCTCGGACGGCGCCGGTATTACCCTGCCCCTACTAACATCCCAACCTTTCTTCGTGGGGCGTTCAGATGCTCGTGCTCGTGCTAAATATGTATGTACGCTGTAGCTAGACTATCCTAGAGTCTACCCAGTCTTTTTCATCATCGTTATCACAGTTCTGGACGGTCACGGCCCTTCGCCGACACGTGAGTGTCATGTCTATTCGCTTGCTACATAACAAGATAAACGCACTGAGATTCGGGCTGGCATCTAAAGAACCATCGATGTGATTGCACTCCAATCGCCAAACTGTCCTATCGAAGCATCCCTGCCCTGCTTGTATCAGGCCGCCGGCCCAAAACAAGAATATAGAGAAACAACAAGAGGCGACGCATACATCTGGTCCTCGGCTCCCAAGGCACGGAGTGCAGAGATTCGACCGACAAGGCAAGGCTGAGGGAAAACTTCTCCGTCTTCCCCCCTGTATGACAGGTCTTGTATCATCCAACTTCGCCGACTCCCACTCCTAGGGTGCAGCCAACAACACACTCTCTCGTTCCTCGTTTGGCTCCCATCCGCAATGTCCGAGGCAAGAGTATCCGAGGAAGGAGGCCCGTTCCATTGAGGTCCAGCCCCCATCGGGCAGGCCACATCTGCCAACGTCTCCCATCGTTCTAGGTCACCATCCCGACATCCTGGCCCCGTTCGTTCTAGCCATGCCACGATCAAGGCGGGGATGGTAGCGCTGTGTATCGGTATTTTGGATTTTTGTTTTGTTTTGGCTTTCTTTGCATTTGCGACGAATTATAGCACGAGACACTTGTGCGACTTTTTCTTAGGCATGGGGGGCTCAAGCGCAGCAACGATAGCCTAGCCGTGGTCAGCGTCCAGTCTGCTCCCGTAGCTGGTATACCCAGCAGGTCCTCTGTCAGGGGTCTGGGGCGTACCTCGTCGAAAACATCCTTCAGCTTGAACTGCGTGAGTGCACTGCACTCCACGTACTTGACAGCGCCCAGCTCCTTGGCCATGCGCTCGCCGTCCTCTCTCCTGACCGGGGTCATTTTCTGCCTGGCCAGCTTCTCCCTGACACTCGGGTCATCGCGCAGATCTACCTGGGTACCTACAATGAGGCAGGGGACGCCAGGGCAGTGATGATGGACCTCGGGGAACCACTTCTCGCGGACGTTTTCAAAGGAGGCGGGGGATGTAACGCTGAAGCAGACGAGAAAGACGTCGGTCTGGGGGTATGAGAGGGGTCGCAGTCTGTCGTAATCTTCTTGACCAGCAGTGTCGAACAGGCCCAGGGTATAGGGTTCATCGCCAATCCTACCGCGACGGACCAATTAGAACAAGGCTCGATAAGATGTCGCGACTGAATGCATGAATCCACCAAGCCAACGCCACGGACAGGTAAAGCCGAGGCCTGCCTATCGACTTCGGTCGGGCGGGCACAGAACATCGAGGAGGAACCACGTAATAATCAAAGGCAGAGAGCTCAACTCACATTACCGTGACGGCATAGTTGTCGAAAACGGTCGGGACGTATTCCGACGGGAACTTGTTCGTCGTGTAGCTAATGAGAAGACAGGTCTTGCCCACAGCACCGTCACCAACGACAACGCACCTATATGGGATTACAGCGCGGTTAGCCAGAGTCGCGGGAGTGGGTTGTCATGTGATTGAGGACATGCACAGCGCGACAGCAGCAGAGCCGTCGCGGGCTTACTTGCCCGCCCGACGCCGACGTTGCTCTCAGTGGTTGAGGGCAGCAGCATCAGGAGATGTTGACGGGGCTGTGCGACGCGAGAGCGGAGCAGAGGTCGAGCGCGGGTGGACGGGCTCTGGCTGCAGGCCTCAGGATCAGACGTACTTGATTGTTGCGACGACGGTCATTGTCGTGCTCGGGTGCTCCTCGACAGGAGCTGGGCTGTCAGAAAGAGCGGGCGAAGGTGCCGTTATCGCAGCGCGTGCCGCTGGAGAGAAGGGCGCGGGATGGCGAGGAGGCGACGGGCGATGATGACGTCGTCGATGTTGCGGACGGGCAAGGTGATGATTGTGGTTGCGATGGAGGTCGAAAGAGGTTGGAGATTGAACGTGGTGGTGGCACCAGACGGCAGGAGAAAGGTCGGTCACTCGTTGGGTCGACTGGCGGCTGCGAGGCGTAGGGTAGCCCAGTAGCGTAGCGAGGGTACAACGGGGTGGAGAGTACTTGGTAAGGCAGCGAAGCTTGGTGGCTGCGCTGGTGCTGGCGCTTGACTGCAGCCGTGCGACTGCTACGGAGTACGGGTGCTGCGTTGCGGCGTGCCAAAGAAGGGCTCACGTTGGCCGCCAGCCCGGTGGAGTTGCGTCTCCGCAGCCAGGGTGGCTGCCGCGTGCTGGTAAAAAGGTGCTAACCCGTGCCTCTGCTGCTGGTGGCCGGAAAAAGTCCCGCCATGCCACAGGCGCGGCAACGAGGCACGCCAAAGCACCACGAGTAATGATGCAGCGCGGATGAATCATCAGTGACTGCTCCCTCGGTTCTGTCGTGAAACATGGCAGCAGCATGCAAGTGATGGTCGCTGGCGAGCCAACCGCGGCTGGTCAATGTTTGCTCTCAGCCGGGCTGGGCGTACGAAGCGCAGGTCACAACGAGACACGACTAGGGTCTGCCGCAGAGGGTTGAATGAGGCCGAGATTGGTTGGAGGCGCGGCGAAGCCAGAGACCGGCACGATACCGCAGGCGTGAAGCCGCAAGGAGAAGGTGAGGATAAGATACGGAGTCCGAGTTTATGCATCAACTCATCCCCCGTCTGCTGGCCGTCTTCCACGGCCAAGCACCTTGCTTCGATGAATACTTGCAAGCATTTGCGAGACAGATGGACCGCCTGTGCGGCGTTACAGCGGCGATATGCACGAGAGTTGATGGAAGACGAGGGGCTTCGTGGCTGCGACCTTGTCTTCCAGAACACATCCATTGGAACGAGCATTGTGAAAGTTTGGAGCGTTGACGCTGGTGCTGGCGTTTGAGCGGTCTCGAGTCCGATTGGGGCGTCACCCTCGCTGTGGTCCCTGTGGCGGGCGGAAAGTACCGGTACCAGACGCTTGTGCAAGGCTTACTCGTACTGGCGCATCAGGTGCCTGTCCTTGCGGCGCTGGCTCTTTCGTGGCTTGCCAGTCTCGAATCATTCCACGCTAAACGACGCGAGCACAAGACGCTGCCTCTGAGACCCAGCCTGGCCAGCCCCTCAATACCGGCAGATGCGATATCCCAGATTGCCTTGTGGGTGAGCGTCGCTTCAAATGTCGCCCATGTCCGTGGGAGCCAATGATCAGTGTCCAGGGGGCGACATGGCCAAGTCGATGTCGTTGAGCCAGGGTTCGTCCCTACGGGAACATGCTGGCCTTTGCCCAAGCCCTTGCCCATGCTGCTCGCTGCTGCTCCTGACCGTGGCAGGGCACCGAGGACGCTACGCCAGGCTGGGCTGCCGGGACGACTCTCATCAGACTTGCCTCCTGTCGTTATCGCGTTGACCATGCCCGCGATCTGCAGCGTTCGCGCCGAGTCCATCCAGCCTCCGAGGCCAATTAGCCGGAAGCCTGTCGCTGTGGGATGGCCGCGTTGAACCACGGTCCTTCATCAAACGGCCGTTTAAAATGTGCGGGCTGTGCTTAATGTTGCCGAACCGCTGCTCTCTGCCTGGTAGTATGCAGGGAGGGGAAAGAAATATCTGCAAACATTGGACAACGGGCAGATAGCGGCTTACGGAGTACGGATACTTGTACGCGTGTTTGCGTGGCAGCGTTTACGACTTCAGCGACCCCTGTCGCTGGCTCCCCTCTCCCACGCACTTCCTCGAGATACGACAGCTATCGATGCTCACGTTACAGAGCTACCTCTGCAACAGCGTTCCTGAAAGTAGTTCGGGCTATTGCCTTGCCGCGACATTCTTCGACTCACCATGTCAACCTCGTCAGCTTTCCCATCTTCCTTCAAAGTTCATTGTTTCTTGAAGCACTCACTTAATTCAACCTCTTCATGCCTCTGACACACCAACAGTCTTTCCTGAAACGTAGACGCCGAGGACTCAGCAGGGACAGGGCAAGCTGTCAGCATACAGGCTCCACCTGCCTCAGTGTCGCCACTATCCGAGCCGCCGTTGATGAATAACTTCGACTGCCATGCAACATCAAGTGCCCTGTAATAGAGGTCACCGGGCCCAATGATAAGGAATATGTCGGCCCACGCTCTGGTGACGACTGACCGGCGCCTTGATCTTAGTCCACCTCGAAGCACAGAGGATTCGGCACCCAGCACAGATGAATGCTTGAGAATTGCGACATTGCTGGAGGTTGGACCGTAACCGAGCTCCTCTAACGCCTACGACACCTATAGAGCGCTTCCTAATGTTTGAGCCGATTCCTTTACTCCTTGATGTCAGATCTATTCCAGACGGACATCCCTTGAGGACTCGGAACCTGCTAAATTATTACAAAGCTTGTAGTCATTTTAACGCAATACTTTAGCATCGTGCGCCCGCAGAACTGGATGCGCAAACCAATGCAGAATCGCCCTTATGAGTAAATCTTGAGGTACGAGTCGAATCAGCGTCACCTGACCTAGTCCATACATACTGCTCCACGCCTTAGCTTTCGCGTCTTCCGCGGCGCCAATCGATCGCTGTTCGGAAGCTCGTCCCGAAGCCGGGCAGCGAAGCCCCCCGAGATGCTGCCATCGAGTCAGATCACGATCGGTGCAAGAAGTAGCGACATGAACTTGATCTTTCTGGTCGACATGGGAGTATGAGGTCATGCTCGGTTTCTGGTTGGCCAGAAGCTGACTGCATAGACGATCCGCTCTAGCGACGCAGGGTGGACCTCGCCGGACTCGGGGCCCGCGGACGCCTTCGATCGCCCTCGTGTTCATGATGGCACGACAAAAGAGTCGCCTTATATGTTTAATCCCGACTTTCTTCTGAATTTTTAATACACATTATTGGCACGGCGAAACGCTCCTTCTTGGTTTGTGAGGCACGATCCTGTAATCATTTGCGATGGGGTGAACGACTTCAGCAGTCTATTAGTCTTGAACAACATAAGCTACAGCACTACTTCAGATCCAAACACCGATAAATCTGGCCGTGCCAGTACTGACTGTCGAAAAATTCGAAACCACACACCATGGAACTAAGCATGTGGTCGAGAATAACGAGGAAGGGCCAGCGACCCATTATGTTGGGGCTGCGTTCCTCGACGACCCTGATCGTATTCACGGTTGCAATGGCAATCTTCACGGTACGCGCATAGTCTTTCAAACTCCATCAATAATGTATGGTCTAACCTCGTGCTTCTAGGACCTCTTTCCCTATGCCGTCATAGTGCCTGTGATGCCATTTGCGCTCCCAGAACGCGCAGGCGTACCTCAATTCGACGGTGAAGCCCCTTTGAATCGCTTGATGTAGAACCAAAACTCTGACGTGCGTCAACTAGTGCAATACTGGATGTCAATCTCCCTTGCGGCATTCGGTGCCGCGGTGTTGATATTTTCACGTACGTTGCACATCTGATACGGAGCGGGTGGTACCATCGCTGTGGCTAACCTGCACTACAGCTATCTGGGGATATGTGGCCGACCGGATCCAAGATAGACGGACGCCAATGATTGCTGGACTCTTCCTCTTGGCCGCCGCGACCCTCATGTTGACGTTCATGAACAACGTCACAATGATGGTTATCGGCCGTGTACTTCAAGGCATGACGGGCTCGCTCACCTGGTCCGTGGGCCTGGCCCTTGTCGTTGACACAGTCGACCCCAGACACCTCGGAGCTTCCATGGGCTGGATTGGAGCTGCCATGAGCTGGGCTGCCCTCTCGGCGCCGCTGCTTGGGGGTGTGGTATTTGGCAAGGGCGGCTGGTTCCAGGTATGGGCCATGTGCTACGCCCTTATCGCAGGCGACACCATCTTGAGACTGGTCATAGTAGAGAAGAAGAATGCGAAGAAGTGGGAGACGGTCGACGTTGAGCAAGCCGGAGCCAGAAACGACGTTTCGGGCGGTTCGAGTGTTGACAACTCGGAGAAGAAGCTGTCAACACAGGCCGAAGGCGAAACCCAGCAGCCTTCAACGGTGGTGTCTGGAAAGATCGGGGTCAAGAGCATACTGCCGCTGTTCAAGAACCCTCGGCTTTTGGCGGCGCTGTGGGGTTGCATCATCGAATCCTCGGTCCAGACAGCTTTCGACGCCATCATCCCGCTCGAGGTCGAGTCGCGCTTCGGTTGGGATTCGATCGGAGCAGGCCTCATATTCCTCCCTTTTGTCTTACCGACCTTTTTGGGCCCCGTCGTCGGAGGTTTGGGCGACCGGTACGGACCGAAATGGCTGACCACTTTTGGCTTCTTCTTCATGACTCCGTTCCTCGTGTGCATGCGCTTCGTGTCGGAAGATACCATGGCGCACAAGGTGATGCTGTGCGGGCTGCTCTTCGGTGTCGGCATCGGCATTTCGTTTACTATTGGACCGCTGATGGCAGAGATTACGTGGGCCGTCAAGTCGGCCAAGCAGCAGTCGGACGATCAGCCGGAGCCCATCGCGCTCGCGTATGCGCTGTACAATGTTGCCTTCTCTGGCGGGGCGCTGGCCGGACCGCTCCTGGGTGGTTTCATTCGGGACAGTGCTGGATTCGCGACAGTGGGCTTGACGTTGGCGATGTTGACTGTGGCTACGGGCGTCACTCAACTGCTCTGGATTGGGGGACCGTTGCAAGTGAGGCGAAAGGAGGGCAACGTTGCAGATGGTCCAACATCGTGATTTTACCGACTTGAGATAGCTTGCTAACTTTCTTTGCCAATTTTAAGATCTGTGAAAGCATCAAAACGAATGTGTTTATCATTGAGGGGGCAGGTTTGAATGAAGTGCTGTGATGTATATAGCATTGGGGCTTGCTGACGAGACGAGGTCAGAGACCCACCATGATAATAATGGATCACCTCACCTTAATGAACGTCCATTTCCAATATGTCAGGTAGACAGCAGCCACTGACAACACCCTCCACTCACAACAACTCACCACTCGAGAACAAATTGTCTCTTCGACGATTCGCTTTTCAACCGCGAGACTGCTCTCTGCTACAAAAGCACCATTGCCCGCCAATCAACAGGTCAGGCCACACAAGCGCGCCTCTCACCATGGCTGCGGAACAGGAACACATCGATGAGCTCCTGCAGCGCTATTTGGGCCTTGTGGACGAGTACACAAAGCTGCGCAAAGAGCTGTCGCAGCTGCAGGCGGACGTGTACCAGAACATCGCGCGCGCAAACTTCTCAGCGGAGCGGGGGCTGCGGTACGGCCAGGACCAGTACGACGAGAGGATGCAGGCGACACGGGTGCTGAGTGTCGCGATGGATACGCCTGATGTGCCTTCGTTCAGGACAACTACTGTGTCTACGGATGCGGATGCCGCTGCGGACTCGGAAGATGAGAAACAGCGCGAGGATGGCAAGAACCATGCGCCGAAACCCAGAGATCCTTTGCGCTGGTTTGGGCTGCTTGCGCCGATGCCGTTGCGCAACGCGCAGCGTCTGTCCATCGAGGCGGTGGAACGGGTCGTGCCGCGGCTGATCTCGGTGAATGCCGAGATGATGGTCGTTGAGATTGAGGTGCGGCGGGCGAGGAAAAAGAGGGCGAAAGCCCTTGGCGGTGACAGGAAGAAGGGCGATGCTGTGAAGCCAGCTTTTGCGGAGGGACAGATCCGTTCGGAGGCTGTTGGCACAAGCTGATGACACTACATTAAAGGTGATCATGTGAGAAGAGACTGCGTGGCAGCGCAGCCAGATGTCTTCGAAGGTACTATTTACACGGAAGCATCAAGGATGGTGAATACATGAACAGATATTTGAGTCGTGTAAGCCCACCGTATTTCAACTTGCAGTGCAACTCAGTCAGCTTGTTCAAACCCCTCCAGGGTGGCCAGAACATCATCCATCGACTCCCTGACAAAGCTGTCCCGCTCGATACCGCGATTCAGCTGGCTCGCAATGCCGTTGATAGCTCGGATAGAATGCCTATACCTGCTCCTCATCCCGCCACTCGCGCCAGCCAGCAGCGCACAGCAGAGCTGCAGCATCGCAACCTGAAACTCGAGTACTACAGGGAACCGCTCTGTGTCGAGGGGGTTCCATGCGGCCACCGTGGTGATTAGATCCATCCATTCCTCTTCCGTGCCGCTGTACTGCTGCTCTACGACTTGAAGGAGGACGCGGACGATTTCGATGCCGCGAGACGCCTCGCCTTCGTGGCCCACGGTCGAAGATGTTTGAAGTATGCTGGCCAAGTCCTTGCTCAGGATTTGCCAACCGTCATGATTCTGGAATATCTCGCGGCCTCGACCCAGCGTGAATAAGGCCTCCAGGGCAACCAACGTAGAGGATCTGAAATCGAGCTTCTCGGAGGTGCCGGCCTGGTAGAGGTCCATGAACATGTCAATCAAGCCTGTGGCTTCTTTCCGTAGCAGTTCATTCTCCTCTTCCCTTAGCCAAAGGGCCAAGGTTCTGACGGCGGAGAGGATCAAAGGATCACTCTCCACCGTGTTTGCAATCGCGTCCCACGCCAAGGTAGGGTGAGAGCCAAACGAAGTTTCGGCAGGGCCAACTCGGGCGTCGGGATGTAGGCCCATGGCTCCAGCGACAGAGGCATCCCACCGGTCGCGAAGGTACTCGATGGCCAAGGACATTGTGTCTGAAATGCTCTTTCGGATCTTGAGAAGGCTATCTGCAGGCATGAAGAATGTTTCAAGCGACTCGTCTTCCAACGACCGGACCAGATACCCTATGAATATGCAAATGACGTCGAAGGCAGATGCCAGTCGCCGTGACATTTTTGGGTATTCGGGTGCGTTGAGCTGCTGCAATAAGGTTGGTGCTGATGAGCGGATGTCGATGAGCATCAAGTTGATGAGCAGGTACGCGAACGGCTTCTCGTCTTGTTTCTCGTCCGTGAATAAGAGTTCTGGCGCCGAGGACGGATAAGACTTGAGGAGTGACGCCGCCGCGTTTGTGTAAGCAGATCTCGCTGCAGGGGCTGGCCGACTTGTTACAAGCTTCTTGATATAGCCGACCACCGCTTTAAGCCATTTGGGCTCTTGTGATATAATCTAGGTGGGAGCATCAGTCATCTTGTTTTTCTCAATGTGCTCTAAGAGATGCTTACCGCCGAGTTGGCCTGCTGTAGCAACGACCCGAGAAACTCGAGCAACGTGACTGCATCGGTGCCGGTAAACGACGTGACGAGGCTCTGAATGGTCTCATTTATTCGGTGGGAGAGTGCGTGCGTGTCCTCTACTACTGTCATGGCATTGAGCCATGAAAACCGGAGGACATCCAAGACAATGGCGTGTGTGGGGGCAGTCTCGGTGAGAGGACTCAGGTCCTCTACGCGGACGAGAGCCTGGGCTCCCTTTGGCGAGCTTACCAGCGTGTAAAGGAGTTGCAGCAGCAGCGTTGCGGTCTCCTCAGAGCTGCGACAGGTCAGAACTAAACGCACAGGAAGGTTTAAAGGTGCCCTTCCTTACCTGTACAAAACAGCGCCGACTAGGCCCGGTATCCTGTCTACAAACTTGGCATCTCCTCTGGACTGCTCCGGGAGAAGAGAGGCAAAGGTATGTAGCACCGAAACTACCAAATCCAGCATCTCCTTTGCATCTTGGTTAGACGGCTTCGAGCCTGTCCGCAGTAACCTGTCGAGGAATTTGGACGGCACGCTGTCCCAGAGGCTCTGCACGACCTGCTCATCCTCGCGGAGCTGTGGCGAGTTGTCCAAGAGAGATTTCAGCAGCGCCAAGCCAACGAACCGCTGCGTATCGTCTTTTGCTTTGAGTAGCTGCTGGATCTTGGCGATGTTGACGACCTCGTTGCCTGGAGCGCCATCTTTTGACGCCGCGGCGGCTTCAGTTGCGGGCTGGTCCATGTCGAAGTCGCAGATGGCGTCTCGTGACTTCGTTTCACGAGCTGAGGCCCATGCCCCGGGGCTTGTGCAGAGCGAGTTGACTAGACCATGTAACTAATGGTATCGTTTGAAAGGCGTGGGTGTCGAATGTTTGGCAAAGATGGAGTGAGACCGATCGGATGGTATTCAGATGAGACAGCTTCCACTGGCCGGATTCGAGAACTTCAAGTCCATGTGCAGGACCCTGGCCAATCAAGGACCGCATCCAGCCAACTCCACCAGCTTCCAGTGCATCGCATGCGCTAATCGGCGCTGCGTCTTGGCAGCGATTGGCCTGCGCCGAGCTTCCACAGCGGAGGCTGAACCTACTATCCGACGAGCTCTTGCGACGCGGGCTGCAGCGACCATCTGGCGTCAACCACAGCAGCGGAAGATGGGATGAGTCGCATCATGTCTGGAGCTTTCCGGGACGAACACGCATTCGCCTCTGCCTCTTCGTCATCGCACTCGCCGCCCGCCCAGACGCCGCCTTCGGACGACCGCGACGAGCTCGACTTTCTCGGTGACGACGACAACGATAACGACGACGATGACGACCACCGTCATTCTCCCGACGATGACCACGTCCTCGACGGCGACCCGATACACGGGCAGCTGAGAGCGCCGCCTTCGTTCAAGCGCAAGCAGAAGCCCTCGTTGCAATCGGGACCCTCGCGATTCTTCGCTGCGCTGACCGGCTCGCAGTCGTCATCCCAGGGGCCCAGCTTTGCCTCTTTCCAGCAACACGACCCTCGCCCCCCCAGCGCCTTTGGCTCCTCGCAGAGACCTGGCGCGATCAATCTCAATACCGCGACCAAGGATGGCCTGTCGCTGGACTGGTACGCCGAGGGCCTCGGGCGACGGGTTGGGTACGAGGATCTGACGGCCATCGACTGGATCTTCGAGTACACCAAGGAGCGGCAGCGCCTGCGCGTGCTGTCGTCGAGCGCGAGCGGCCTGCTTGGCTACGTCCAGCACCTTGTAGACGCCAGCCAGGTCTGGATCGTGCTGATCCTGACGGGGCTGCTCGTCGGCGCCATCGCCGCTGGCATTAACATTACCACCGACTGGCTGGGCGACCTCAAGCTCGGCTTCTGCTCCAGCGGGCCCGAGGGCGGCCACTTTTACCTCAACAAGAACTTCTGCTGCTACGGATACGACCAAGGGTCCAAGTGTCTGGGATGGAAGTCTTGGAGCGAGGCCTTGGGCATCCACGCGGCTGGCGGCAAGTGGTTCATTGAGTACTTTTTCTACCTGAGCTTCTCGGTATGCGCTCCCCCTTTCCCACTCGGCCTTTCTCCTTTGTGCTAATATGCCTTTCAGATTACGCTTGCATATTGCGCGGCACTGCTCGTTCAGGAATATGCCATATACGCCAAGCATAGCGGTATCCCGGAGATCAAGACAGTGTTGGGTGGCTTCGTCATCCGCAGGTTTTTAGGGACATGGACCCTGATAACCAAGTCTCTCGGCCTGGTGAGGCTCGCTCACCCTCCCCAAGCGCTCCAAATCCGCCTCTGACTGTTGCGAGCAGGTTCTTGCTGTTGGCTCTGGCATGTGGCTGGGAAAGGAAGGGCCCCTGGTACATGTTGCATGCTGCTGCGCCAATTTGTTTATAAAACTGTTTGGCAATATCAGGGACAACGAAGGTAAGCACGTCCCTCAAACCTGTGCAAGACAGGATCTAATTGTACGTAGCTCGGAAACGAGAAGTCCTCTCCGCTGCAGCAGCGTCCGGCATCTCCGTGGCCTTTGGGTCTCCCATCGGTGGCGTCTTGTTCAGCCTTGAAGTATGCTCCCATTTCCTTCTTGTCTTCATGCAAATGCTCACGCTTGCAGCAACTGTCGTACTACTTCCCAGACAAGACCATGTGGCAGAGCTTCGTCTGCGCCATGACTGCCGCTGTGGCACTGCAGGCTTTTGACCCGTTCAGGTCCGGCAAACTCGTCTTGTACCAGACAAAGTACAACAGCGAGTGGCATGGGTTTGAAATGATCCCTTACGCCATCCTGGGCATCTTCGGAGTACGTCGCCCGCAGTATATGCCAGTAATTACGCGACTTGGGCTGACAGTATTCAGGGCATTTATGGCGGCCTCTTCATCAAGGTCAACATGGCCGTCGCTCGGTGGAAGAAAGCCAGGCCTTGGCTTCCTGGTCCCATCGTCCAGGTGCTCGCCGTGGCCCTCCTCACGGCCCTCATCAACTACCCCAACTTTTACATGAAGGTACAGTCCTCGGAGCTCGTCTCCAACCTCTTTTCAGACTGCTCGCGCGTCCTCGACGACCAGATCGGCCTGTGCAAGACGGGCGCCGCGTCGGCGAGCACCATCGTTCTGCTCATCTTCGCCGCCGTGCTGGGCTTCTTCCTTGCCGCCATCACGTTCGGTCTGCAGATTCCTGCGGGCATCATCCTCCCCTCCATGGCCATTGGGGCCCTCACCGGCCGCGCCGTCGGCATCATCATGGAGATTTGGGTCACCAACCATCCCAAGTTCTTCGTCTTTGCCAGCTGCGCGCCTGACGTACCCTGCATCACCCCGGGAACTTATGCCATCATCGGTGCCGCCGCGACCCTCGCCGGCGTGACGCGCATGACTGTATCCATTGTCGTCATCATGTTTGAACTCACAGGCGCGCTTACGTATGTGTTGCCCATCATGATTGCTGTCATGATCTCCAAATGGGTTGGCGACGCCTTCTCGCGCCGCGGCATCTATGAATCGTGGATTCACTTCGACGAGTACCCCTTCCTCGACAACAGCGAGGAGATGGTCATCCCCGACATGCCCGCGTCCCAGATCATGACGCGCGTTGAGGACCTCGTCGTGCTCACCGCGACGGGCCACACCATTGCGTCCCTCAACACCATCCTCGAGATGCATCCCTACCGCGGCTTCCCTGTCATCTCAGACCCTCGCGAAGCCATCCTTCTCGGTTACATCTCCCGCGCGGAGCTCAGCTACAACATCCGCACCGCCTCGCAGCCCCCGCGCGACCTGCCGGCCGAGACCGAAGCCTTCTTCTCGCATCAGCCCCTCGCCGACCCGCGCGTCACGCTCGACCTGCGACCCTGGATGGACCAGACGCCCCTCACGCTGCCCTCGCGCACGAGCCTCCATCTCGTCGTCACGTACTTCCAGAAGCTCGGCCTGCGCTACGTGCTCTTCAGCGATCGCGGCGTCCTGCAGGGCCTGCTCACCAAGAAAGACGTCTGGTACGTCCTCAACGGCGCTGATGAGACGCGCCGCACGGGCGGTGGCGGCAGCGGGCTAGGTTCTGCGGACAGGCACGATAATCACGAGCGCCAGGACGCAGGAAACGAGGACAGGGGGTTGTTGCGCGGCGAGGATGGGACGGATGACGGAGCAGGGATGCGGGAAGAGGATAGAAGATCGATACTATAGACTTGTGCCTTTTGATTTGACTGAAACACCTGTACAACGATACTAGACTTTTTTGAATCATTCTCGGCGTCACGCGAGAGCGAATATCACGACTATTGAGCAAAGCAGACCGTGCGGCGAATTAGGGAGCAAACGAGTGAGTGAGAGCATGACGGCGTCATTTGAATATGCATCTTTCATTTAAGACTGTGAGATGTTCGCGCATACCGTGCGCGCCTACAACGATGAATGGTCTACTCCGTACACTGATTGAGCTGGTGAAAGCTGTGCAAGTGTACCAACTTCATCTTGACCCACATGGTGGGGTTCGCGTGGTCCCCTGAAACGCTAGACCCGATTGGGGTGCACGCGCATCGTTCAGCAGGCCGTTGCGGCCCCTCCCTGCATTTCACGGCCTGTCGCTTGCAGCTTACACTAATTAAGTGACCAGCATGGTGAGCCAAACATCATGTTGCCATTCCGTTGAGCATTTGCAATAGCGTTGACTCATGAATGTCTTGTAAAGCAGCATACCGCCAAGACACCCCGTCTAGTACTCGAAATCGTCATCTACCGCCGGACCCTTGTTCTTCGTCACGCTCTCCTGCTTCCTGTACATCTCCGCCACTTGCCTGCTACTCGTCGCTTCATCGGGCTTCTTGTCGTCCCGAACCTTGATGAAGCGCGGGAATCGCAAGCTGATTCCTTTCTCACCCGACGGGTCCACACCTTCTTTGCTGCCTGCCTTGTACCTTGGACTAAGAGTCAAGTCGGCAGTCTTGACCTCCCATACGTAGCGGGGCTCCAACCATATATCAGGCTGGTGCTGACCACCGGACGAGTGTGAATAGAAAGGCTTTGGACGATCAATCTTAATCTCTGAGAGTTGGGCATGCAACTCTTCGAGCACCTGCTCAGAAAAGCCCGTGCCGATGTTGCAAACCGTTTCGTACGTCTCTGTCGATGGGTTGTAACAGGCAAGTAAAAAGGCGCCGTAGACCGACGTTCGCTTACCCTTGCCGTAGTACGCTCCCAACACAACGAGGTCGAGAGAGTCGCCAACGCCAGAGAGATAGTCCTTCTTGACCTGTGCAATCTGTCAGTAGGAAGGCACCAGCCGTGTTTGTCCGCGGCCAATCTTACCTTGAGCCAGTTTCGACTCCGCTTGCTCGGCTCATATCCACTCTCAGTACCATCGAGCATCTTGACCATGAGCCCCTCACACGAAGCCTTGACACTCTCGTCGAGGAAAACTTGGATCTCGTCCAGCTCCTGGCCGTTCAAGGATGTGGCGAACGCGAATTCGCCCTCAGTAGGTGTGAACGACGTATGAAGGAGGTCTCTCCGCTCACGCAGTGACTTCTCCACAACAGGTTCTCCGTTCAGATACAGCAGATCAAAGGCAAACACGCATACTTTGACCTTGACGTCCTCTACTTTGACGTCCTTTTTCTTCCGTGTCATCAGCTGCTGGAAGGGCAAGACCTTCTTTTCATCAACATCCCACGCCACGGTCTCGCAGTCGAGCACAAAGCTCTTGGTATCCTCTTTGACCCAGGTATGGAGTTTGGCGAGTATGTCGGGGTATTTCTTAGACAAGTCTTCGGAGTTCCTGGAAAAGATGCTGGCAACCCCACTTGCGGCCTCTCGGATGGCACCCGCCGTCGCCTGGCTAAGTTCTTGCGGTGCATCCTTGGCCACGTAGTGAATCTGTGCCCGTTCACCGTCGTACTTGTACTCGCATGTAAACTCTTGTCCCTCAAAGCGGTCCAGCACCTCAGTGATTGCTTTTGTCGGTTTGGCCAGCATAGGCTTCAAGGGGACTCCCGGTCGAAGTTTACAGCTGTCTCTGAGATTTTTGATGCCGTTCTCAAGCACAGCAGGAATAATGGCATCGTAACTCGGCAGCTCGCTAATATTTGTTAGCCACTCCCTCGCGCTAATGACTCGCTGAGACGTACCTGTACACAGTCTTAAGAACGGACTCTCCATTCTCCAGCTCGGTGGTAGTCGGCACTGTGCCTCTTTGATCAGCCTCGTGGCATACGATCGCCTGAGCCAGAGACACAAGGACTGTCCTCTCAGCAAGGCCGAGTCTGAGCTTTCCCTCGAGAAATCGAATAATATACTTCGCCTCGCTAGGCCCGCCCTTATCTTTGGTGATGTCAACCTTGCCAGTGGTCTGAGAATCGGAGGCCGACAGCAGTTTCTTAATGCCATCGACCTTTCTGCCCTGCGCACCGTTACCAGATACTGTGGCGATGTTCATCAGGCCTTGATGGACTCCTCTGACAGTCAATGGCTTCGGCTTGAACATGGTAGGCTGCGTCGACCTGCTCTTCAGTGCCACCAGACCCAAATCGCCAATGACCCTCTGATCCGCCTTGATGACTTGAAGACTCCGCCCTGTGGTCTCGCCAATCGCCTTCATGATGAGTGACTCTCCGATGCCGAGCTCAATGCCTGCATAATCGGGCGCGAGCTTGTTGATCATGAGGAGGACAGTAGGCAGCAAGTCGCCGGGGGTAAGTCGCATAACCTGTCGTAAAAACAATGAGCAGTGGTCCATAATCACCAACCGCTTCGTCGTCATTTCAATAAGAGAAAACGTCTGACAGAGAGCTGCATACGGCACGGGATCCCCAGCTTTCCAGTCCGGGTATGGGTGCTTGCTCTTGGCCTTGAGCTGCGTCTGGACCTTTTCCCGTGCCTTGGCTGCAATCTCGGGCTTCTCTTCATCAGCATCAACCTCCTCTGCATCAGACGTAGATTCAGCAGCTAATTCCTCCTTGAATTCTGGGTCCACTTTTTCTTCCACCTTTGGTTGAGGGCTCTTGGGTCGCGGACTCCTCGCTCGGGGGCTTTTTGTAGTCTTGCCTTTCGCTTTAGGACTGGCCGACCTCTTTTTTTGTACGGGAATCTTCTCTTCGACTTTTGGCTTCTCTTCCGAAGCGCTATCCTCGTCGTCCTCGACCTTGACCCGGCCTCTCCGAGGCCTCTTCACAATCGGTGCGTCATCTTCATCGTCCTGGACTTCGCTCTTCGTCGTGTCATTCTGGTCAGACACTCGTGGTCGCTTCTTCGAGTCTTGTGACACATTAGTTTATCTCCCGAGAAGAAGTAGTGAATGAGCGAGGAAAATTCACCTGTCTCTAGATTCGCATTCTCCGTGGTGCTCACATCGCCAGCTAGGTCCTCGCTCACGACCTCTTCTTTAGGAGCCTTTGTGACGAAAGACAGCTTCGTCTGCTGCTGCGGCGCCGGCTCCTTCACACCAAAGAACTTGCTACAATCGCAAAAGACATATCAGCCAGGTCCACTCCAATTGCATTACCAACAAGACCGTTTCAGGGCTGTCACGCACCCCAACGTGCCTTGCTTCGGCTTCACGTACCCCAAAGTCGCCTGCTTCGGTGCCATGGTGAAAAGTCTCCTCGGAGACGAGCAGACCACCGACAGGCGCAGTAGATTGCTCAAAGATCGTTTCGCAGCCAGCGTGAAGATGTAGGAGCAAGGTGAGGCAGAAGCACGCAGGGTGCAGCTGCAGTTGTAGCTACCAGCTGCTAGCATGACGCGCCTGGTCTAGGCAGAATCGCGTTAATTGGCCTCGCGACAGGCAGGAAGTCACGACGCGCGAAAATGTCACGTGCGCACTCCACATTGAGCTGGGCCTTGGTACACATGTTTCTTCGTCGATGATGTTGAAACGACAAGTCCATTTTGAGCTTTCCTGCCCTCTATCTGAAAGATTATAGTACAAAAGGCGAAAGTCCAAGGAATCATTATGGGGATACGCCGCACGCGTTGTCTACTGCTGCGCAAAGTAGAAGTTCTCATCCGGGGTTCGGCCACGAATGAACTGAGGCTCCGATCCACGGACGTAAATGTCCTCGAACAGGATGACGGGCTTAGCCTCCGGCACAGCCATGGCCTCGGCGGCAGCGACCTCCTCGTTGACGTGGCTTCGAGCCTCCTTGTCAATCTTCTTCAACTCTTCCTCGCTGGCAACCTCCCAGTCCAAAATCTTCTGCTTCAGTCCAGCAATGGGGTCGTTGGTAGAGCGCATGCGCTGAATCTCCTCACGGGTACGGTAAGTGGTACCGGGGTCGGACATGGAGTGTCCACCGTAACGGTAAGTGACATACTCGAGGACCATGGGGCCCTTGTCGGCAGCAGTCCACTCCTTGCCGTACTTGACGGCGGCCTTGACAGCCAGGACGTCCATGCCGTTGACCTTGAGACCGGGGATGTACTGTCCGCGCTTATAGTAGTCGGTCAAAGCCGAAGAGCGGGCAGCGGAGGTACCCATGCCGTACTTGTTGTCTAGAGTTGGTCAATCAGCACGAGCTTCCCATAATACTGCATCGCAATGTATGGAGCTTACTCTCGCAGCCAAACAGAGCAGGAAGCTTCCACAGCTTGGCCATGTTGAAAGCCTCAAAGACCTGTCCCTGGTTGCTGGCACCGTCACCGTACAGGATGATGGTGGCGTTCTTGTTCTCGTTGTACTTGTGCGCAAAAGCCAGACCGGCGCCGACGGGGACCTGGGCACCGACGATACCGTTGCCGCCGTAGAAGCCCTTGGAGAACATGTGCATGGATCCGCCCTTGCCGTAGGCGATGCCCTCGCGACGGCCAAGAAGCTCACCGATGATGGTTCTGACGGTACCGCCGCGCATCAGGGCGAAACCGTGGCATCGGTAAGCGGTGATAAGGTCGTCCTCCTTTGTGATGGCATGCTCAATGCCTACGGCAACGGCCTCTTGTCCAGTCGACAAGTGGCAGAAACCACGAATCTTCTTCTCCTTGTACAGACGATCGGCGGCCATCTCCATCTGCCTGCGGGATTATCAGTAAACGCCAGGCAAGTACCAAAATTCGGCCGCCAGTGGTATCGTACCTGATGCTGACCATGTCGTAGTACATCTGCTTGAGCTCCTTCTTCGTCACATCGATGGAGTAGTTCGGCGGGTCCAGCTCGTAAGTCTCGAAGCTCTCGTCGCTCAGAGTAATCTGGAAGTGCTCATCTTCGGACTGCGCCGGAAAACTGTCAGCGACGAGTGATAGAGACCAATCCATTGCACACTAAGATGAGTGCGCCGGATGCCCATTGCCGTGCACCAGTAGCACATGGCGCAAATCACTCACCTCGGGGACGGAGTTGTTGAGGGAGGCAGACGCAGCGTCCGTCGTGACGAATCGAGCAGCTGCGGCAATGGGCGCAGCCCGGGGTCTGGCGCGCAGAGGCACCACCCTGGGGACTCTGAGAGCTCTGGAGAACATCGCGGGGTCTGGAGATGCCTCTAGTCAATTGAGTCGGTGAAATTGTCTGAGAGGGAGAACAGGTGCTCGTCTCGACGGACACGGAGCTCCGAAATTTCGCGGTGTTGAGCGTTGAGCTCAGTATTGGACGGCGCTAATACTGAAACAGCATTGGCGCATAGAGCACGTGATGCGACATCGGTCCGTCCAGCAGAAAGATAATGGAATGAGTGGGCCGGGCTGTTTGCCAGGCATCCAGGGTGCATACTTAATTGGTACACCTAACCCAGAGACCTCAGAATGGCAGTACGCGTGGGCATTAGTGTGCTTTGACACGGTGGATTGATGAAGGAATGTTCACCAATTCTATTTCGATTGAAGAAGAATCGGTACGAGAGCTAACTTCTCTCAAGTGAAGGGCATGATCGCAACGAACAGCTTGGCCGCAGAGTGCGTTAGCTCTACCTTATCTTACCCAGTTCCATATCATGGCATTACCGCTACCAACAAAACCTGCCCATCATGGCCTGCAGGCTCTACAACTAGCTGGCTTTACACACTCCACGCCTGTTCCATGCTTTAAAGTCTCGACCTCTCCATATCCCCATGCTTGATGTGTGATGCAATATTCTGTTCCTGCTATGCTCGTCGAAGATAAAGCCGCAACGCCGTTAACATGCTTCCCGCAGACCCACGCGGCGTCTATAACCTGAAGCGCGCGTCAAGTAGTTACATAATACCAGAGTGAACGAGTCGACGGCTGCTCGTAACGCGCGATCTCGTCTCGCTGATGAAATCAAATTATGTTTTTGTACCGTATCTGAACGATCGGCTCACGCTGCCGGTGGGCGCGCTCTTGGCAGCGGTAGCCAGCCAGCAACTCAGAGTCGTCTAGTCGTCATGGAAAAACGTCTTGTTACCGCCCTGCAACGGAGCCGTCGACGGGCCAGCATCCTGCATGTCGATGTCTTGCGATGACGAGTCCCCACTGGAGCTCGCAATTGCTTGGTCACCGGCTCGGTAATCCAGAGCCATGGCGCTTAAGGGTCGATTAGGATTGTCTTCCAGAACGCGCTGTTGAAGCAAGAGCGGACGATCGTAGAGCATCTCCTCGGGTGGAGAAAATGACCAAACCTGCGCCAGTTAGCCTTGGACGATTCACACTGCGCAAACGGCTCTTACCTCCATCACGGTCCGGCCGTGTCGCAGTGCCAGCGCAACGCATTTCTCCTGTTCAAATGCGACTCGCCATACTGCTTCTCCTTGGGCAATGAGCTCTCGGACGAGGTGGCCGGTCTTCAAATCCCAAATCTTGACCCTACCGTCGCTGCCACCACTGACAACACGCGTGTCATCAAACTGCAGACTCGTGACGCTGTTGTCATGGGCAGCCAGCCGATGTATCGGACACATCTTCTCTAGTGACCAAACCCTGACGGAGCCATCGGATCCTCCGGTAACCAGGGTATCTCCCCGCATCTGCAGCTGTCCAACAAGTGATGTGTGGCCCTGAAGAATAGCAAGGCACTCTCTGCAGCCATAATTAGTGAAGGGCCTCGCTTGAGAGGACTGCAGCGGCAACGTACCCAGAGGTAGGATCCCAGACTCTGACATTCGTATCCAGGCTGCCCGTGACCACTCTTTTACCGTCGAAAGCGATGGCATAAATCTGGCTGAAATGGCCTTGTAACGTTTGGAGACAGCGGCCCTCTGAGATGCTCCACACTCGAGCAAAGGTATCGTAGCTACCGGAAACGACGATGTCACCCTTGATCTCAAGGCATCGCACGCTCGACTGGTGCCCGACGAGCACGTTTCTGCAAAGCCCCGTACGAATGTCCCATATGCGAAGAGTCGTATCTCGAGACCCAGAAATGGCAGTCGACGCGTCCGCCATCTTGAGGCATCGGACAGTCGACGTATGCCCTCGGAGTGTGTGCAAGCAGGCCCTGCGTAGAAGTTAGTCTCTTGGTTATGCCAGAGATGGAAACAGACTTACCCTGTCCTCAGATCCCACACACGCACGTCGCGGTCGCAACCACCGCTCACCATGGTATCTTCCCACGGAATCATGGCCCAGACCCCCATCACATGGCCCTGCAGGATACGCTGCCCGTCGCCCTTGGTGTCGAAGACGTGAATCTTGGCATTATCCAGAGCCACGATGATGTATTTTGAGGTCAAATGCAAGCTAGTGACGACACCGCCTTCTTGGGTAATATTCCTGTGTACACTCGTTCCGCCAGATCTCCAAGCAGCCTCTACGAGATATCGTTGCTTGAAGTGAGACTTGTATGATCGCATTTTGGGCCTGCCGACAGCGCCATCGAAGCTCCGCGACCCTGAAGAATGACCCGTCACTGGGTAAGATCCAGGGAAGCTACTGCTAGTAGTCATATCAGTGTCGGGGTTGCCCACAGCGTGAGCCATCGATCGCATCGGCATTATAGGGGACCGCGAGTTCACTTCTGAAAGCCGCCGGCCGTAGTCGTGCTTAACGCAGAGATTCTTCCACGTCATGTCGTCGCTGAGAAGGTCTCGCCACCTCTTGGAGACTTGCGATGCTCGGGCGAGGACTTTCGGGTCGTCAATGAATGACAATATCTATGGGCATTGTCAGCAAGCAATTCTTGAAGGACCGTAATGGAATGTATTCTTCTCACCCTTAAGCAAAGCTCGTCTGGTAGGCTGGTGAAGGGATCCTTCTTCAGCAGAGGGCTGACAAATTGATGAACAAAGCTCAGCTGCTGGCTTGTGCACAGGTTGAGCAGGTCGGCCAGGACCCTCGTCCGTTGCGGCCCGGAGCAGTTCTTGAAGTGCTGTCGCACCTTGGATAGGAAGAAGTCTTCGTCGTCGGCGGCATCGCTCCAGTCCGGCTGACAATGGGCTGGACCGGGAGACGCAGCAGGCGTTGGCGGCGGGGGAGGGGATCCGGTCAGCTGTTGGTCAAAGTCGGCTGCCGGCGTTGGCATGCTCGGGGTAGGCGGCCCCCGCATTTGCCGCTGCTGCTGGGGCAGCTTCTCTATGCGTTGGTTCATGGCGGTGTTTGCGGTGTTGAGGGCAAGCTCCTCGCTCAGGATGCTTCCTCTCCGTTGGGAGAAGCCCATAGGTCGATCGTAGCCGGCCATGGCCTCGTCTCGACGTGCGGAATCTACCGCAGGCCCTGCAGAGGGATGCTTTGGCGCGGCTCGGACTTGCGGGCGATGTGTGCGGTATCGTCGGAGACTGCGTCGAGGCGATCCGGGACGATGGAAATGCGCCTACTGCAACCCAGTGCGGGTCGTGTCAGCTCTTGTACAATCTCATCAGAGAGCGCTTGCGCGCAGCCTGGGCCACATAAAAAAGTCGTGGACAGAGGATACTAGCATAGCCGCCCGGTATTGAGGGAGGTTCGTGGTTTCTTGGGACCAGAGGGAAGCACGATGTAGAGAGTATTGGGGCGCGGCGCTAACGGAATGGCATACCTGTAGCCGCAAATGGCATGGGACGATGAGGACCAAGACAGTGGAGGCCGGCCAGGCCCAAGCAGACACTCCTGCGAGCAAGCCAACGCTGCAGGGCCACAAAAGGAGAGCAAAGAAGGAGACTAGGCACTTCGATACTCCGCCAGGCTCCCTGATGGTTGGGGAGTTCGGCGGCCTGGTGGTGGGATGTCAGATTGACTTTTGGGAATGGCGGTCGGTCAGACGAAATGAGTCCCCTTGTTTCCAGAAGCCCGACTGCCCAGGTAAGATGCAGCTGGCTGATGGGGGGCCCGCTCCAGTTGGAATTGCCGTTGCCGGGGGAGGGACGATGCAGCGGAGGCTCGCGGCCGAAGGGGAGGACGCGGATCCGGATGAGAGGCGTGATCGAGGCGAGATGTAATGGATGGCAGTCGAGATGAGCGAGGCCAGGTGGGAGAGGCAGCCGGGCGCGAGAAGGAGCCTGATGAGGTACCTTACCTTGGGAGCCCACCAACCTTAGGAGCTGGGGCCGGGGCGGTACGGTACATGGTGGGCTCCACTGGGACTGGGGGGACCCGCAGTGGTGCCAGCCCGCTACAGCGGCTGCTAACCAGCGACTGTGCTGCACTGTCTTAGCGGCGGCGGTGCGGAAGGCTTGGGCTTCCAGCGGGAATCGGTACCCGGCTCTGGCGGCTACCTACGAATCAAACGGAACGAAAGCTATGGCCATGTCGGTGCCTGGATGATGAATCAAGGCCCTTGTTGAAGCGGTGAAGCTCGTCAAGCCAGGTTTGTCTGGCGGCGTTGACGACGCAGACACCGGCGAAGCTCTCGGTACCGGACAGCCGACGTTACTGAACGTCTGCAAACATGGAATGCACCACGAACGGCCCGGCAGCGCTACCGAACGCAGGGCTGAGGCGCCCAGCAAGCGCCCATGCCGGGCCAGACGCAACGATGCTCCCCAACGGCCATCATTGCAGAGCCTGCTGATACACGCGATTCAGAGCACGGACGACGCACGTGGCCATGTGCGAAGACACGGCATTCCAGCAGACTACAACGAGCGGGCGAGACAGTGTCATGAGTTTGTACTCAGCGCCCGAGGCGCTCTGACTACGAGTACCTAGGCTGGCACGCCGTGGCACTTGCAGCCACCGGGTCGCGGGTGAACGGGTCCGTCCCTACAATCCCGTATTGCTGCCGTCATCCTGGCACGACCTTTGTCAACGATTATGGTGCTGGAACATGCATGTCGACATACCTGTAGTCTGCGACGCTTTATTAGTCCCAGCTTTCGGACGTATGCGTGCATGTGGAATGGGCCAGCGCGGGTATCAGTCCGGCATGTGCTTCGCAGCAAAGGTACCTACCGTCACGAGGGACCTCGGACCGCTGGAGAAGAACAGACAGCCGCCAGCCGGCGGCCAGCGCCTCACCTTTCTGCTTTCTGGGACTCCCTTTTCGACTTGTTGCCGCGGAAGGGAAGCACGGGGCGCCATGGCATTGACAGAACATTGGGCGCTCGGGTGTGCGTCCACGCCTGGCTCTCTTCAAGAGCCCATCCCTCGGTGACTTCAATATGTATGCTGTATAATGTGAGGTAGGTACAGTATGCGCCTTGCACCTATCTCCCCACGCTCAGCCCGCTCACGGAGGCAGGGTGACATTGTCCATCAGGCTGGCTGGCTATCGATCACGCCCTCCTCTTACGAGGTCCATGCCCCCGCCAAGCTCCACCAATGTCTCAGTTTCCTCGATGAGACGGGCACCTCCAACCAACAAATCCTCCACGAACGACCCCTTTTTCCTCTTCTCACACGGCATGCAACCCACCCTTTCGTAAAGATACTCGTAATAGCTAAAAATATCGACGAAACCAAATGGCCCGCTCCACGTTATGCGCTCCTCTTCCCATGCCGCGAGCATCGGCCCGCACCTCTGCCGTTGACACCATCGGCATAGGCTCTCGACGCCGAGAGCGGCCTGGGCCGATCTATGATCGTAGTAGATATCCCTCGCATGGTGATAAAAACTGCCTACAACATGGCTTGATCAACACGGGGATGATGCTGTAGACAAGAGCTGCAAACTGGCTAAGTGTTGCGCTGGCCTTGCTCCCGTGGCAGATATGGCTCCGGGGCCATGCATGGCCTAAACTTGAAACGCACCCCCATGCGTGCATGCACGGTCGAGAGTTCGTGCAAGGAGCTCGTTCCTACCCGGCACCTCGTGAATACAGGTCAGCTCCAGGCTGAGACAAGGAAAGAATAGCGGAAGGCATTGTTTTGAAGATAATCCGCAGGCATGGGGTCTACATTGAGTGATTAAATGAGGTTTAAATATAAATGTCCACCAGGAGAAAGTCGTCATCGTGATTCCGTCGGCGCTCGTCTCGTAATCGCTGGTGCTCAGCCTCGCCAGTCTATCATGTAACAGCCCCTGACGGATTCCCGTCTCCCTCATTGGGCACGTAGAGCATGACATCGTTTCAGTGGTGATGCCCGAACTGTGCAAGCAAAGGCAAAAACATGCCCGTCACTGTGGCCAGCGTATCGCGCATCTGAGGACCCCTTGGTTTCCGCTGGTTGGCGGAGCCTCCCTCCGCGTAGCCATTGGATCCCGAGCCTTGGTCATGGCCGTGTGAACCCCCATCTTCTTGCATCGCATGCATGGCAACATATCTGCGTCCTAGTCAGCACGTCCATATGGCGCAATAAGACTCCCTCAGGGCGAGACCTACAGAAATGTTCCACCGGAAAAGAGCAGCAGCATACCCGTCCACCACTGCCCCGTCTCGCCATCCATGTGATCGCCGCCTAGCAGAGTGATCAAGAGCCACGTCGACAAAGCGCCTACCGGTGCTGCCAGGCTGAAAACGATCAAGTGGCCCCGCGCTGCCCTCTTTGACAGCCCCTGCCTGAGAAGCACAGACGTCAGCCCAAAGGCGGCCGGGGCCTTGTGGATCATGATGGCGAAGAAGATGATGAGCCCCAACTTCATGTTGGACGTCGTGGACGATGCGCCCATGGCAATGCCATCGGCTGCCGCGTGAATCACGAGCCCAATCGTTGTGGCGAGGCTGCGAGCGCTCTTGGGGGTCGGTGTCAGCGATCCCAAAAAGCTGTCGCCCTCTTCGTCCACAGAATCCCGGGCACCATCGCCTCCCAGATTGTCGAGGCTGAAGTGAGTCGGCTCGGGCGCAGATTGAAAAGAGTCTGTGGCGTGTCTAGGTAGCCTGTCGATAAGGAACATGAGAACAAATCCCGCTACCATGGAGAATCCGACCTCAAAAGCTGGTATCTCGGCGTGCCCGTTTTCCTCGTGTTCGTGTTTGTCTTTTTGCTCGGTTGGCTTCTCGGCTGCCGGCCTATCCGCAGGCGTGTCCGTTGCCGGATCCTCCCTCCTCTTTATAGACCCAAGCAATGTTTGAGGAACGACCAGTTCCGCCTGGGTGTCATCTGTGTCTCTGCTGTGTACGCTGGCTTGTCGCGACTCAATATTGGCTAACGAAACTGACTCGACGATGGCTCGCTCTTCGATCGCGAACGTCCACGGGACTCTTCGCGTGAAACTCCGTGCCTTGTGGGCATGCGACGACGCCGATGTCGCAGCAGCCTCTATTCCCTCAGGTATAATGACAATCAAGGATGTCCCTACCAGCACACCGACACCAACACTCGATATGAGGCGTAGTTGTGATTGCGACAGCGACAGAGAGAGCGGCAGCGCTCCGGCGAGAAACGAACTATGATATCTGTCAGCACATGGCAGACCCAGCCTCGATGCAGGAATTCCTACGCCAATGCCATGACGGCCTAAGGATTGGTCATGTTAGCGAGAGGCATACATGCGAACAAGGGACTCGGACCAGACTCACGCATAACGCCAGGAGCAGGAGTATGGCAGCCATGATGGAGCTGCGAGGCCTGAGCCTCTAATATCCTGCGCGCAACAGGCGCAGGTGCTCAGGACACGGGGAGATGTTGAGGTGGATGGCTGTTATATGCGCGACATGGCGTTCGCAGCAGCACCTCGGTCGGGGATCGTTCGACGGCAGAGCGAGCTTCGAGGGCGTTGCTGGGAGGCAACAGTAATAATAGAATGTCGAGGCCGTCAAGAAACGCGTTTCCTTTGCGAAACTTGGCGAAACATGGAAGAAAATCGATTGGCTTGCGGCTGAGATTCGAGCACTCCTATCTCGCCCTGCCTAATCGTCACCCCCCTGCCGAGGCCACTGTTCTGCCCCACCACTGTAGCGCCAAGCCACTTGCTTTCAACCTCCCGCAACTCTTTCATAACATCACCAAGTGTTGCGCCAAGTCATCGTCTCCAGCAGAACCCATCAGACTGCTTCGGCAAACCAGTTGATGCGTTGTTGACCCATAAGGTGTCGCCTTTCGCTAGTCTACAATACAGAAGAACAGGGTATTAGCTTTGCGCTGTCGCCGCACAACGAAACACGATCCACGGCGTCCGTGAAGCCCTTTGGGCAGGACTCAACTGCTGCCTCGCTTTTCGCTCCTTTCCGAACATGGTACTTCCGTCATGAGTGACTCGCCTTCGTCCCCGAGAAGGCGTCACATTCTATCGTCCATCAACCCGGACGCACGCGAGCCACGACGCAGACGACGAAGCAGGAGCAAAAGCAGGAGCAGGAGTAGGGACGATGGCAAGCGGGTGCGGGAGCGGCCCGCGGACGAACAGGCAGCGCAGTCAGCAGAAGCAGAGACCAAGGCCGACGGTGACAACACAGATCCGCTACGGCCGAGGACTACGCGGCTAAAGCTCAAGAAACACAAACGCCGCCCACGGTCTCGGTCTCGGTCTCGGTCTCGGTCTGGATCTCCCTCCCCAACGCGTGACGACAGCGACGGCGCCTTCACCCACAGCACTGGCCGCCGCCACCGCCACCATCATCGTCGACGTCGACGGTACAGGTCTCCAACGCCACCGAATATCCATGAACCTCCGCCCCTGGACCCAGATGCCGCTTTTCGGGAGTCTTTGTTCGACGCCATGGCGGACGACGAAGCGGCGTCCTACTGGGAGCACGTGTACGGCCAGCCCATACACGTCTACCCGAAGGAAAAGGTCGGCCCAGAAGGCGAGCTCGAGCGCATGACGGACGAGGAATACGCAGCTCATGTGCGGCAAAGGATGTTTGAAAAGACACACGCCGGGCTCATCGAAGAGAAGGCAAGACGTGAAGAACGCCGGAAGCAAAAGGAAGCAGAAGACCGAGAGAGGCGCAAGACGCAGGATGAGTATCAGCGGCGAAGCCGCAAACTTCAAGAGGACATGGAGCGCAGCCTGCATCGCGGCGAGCAGCGCAAGCAGCGCAAAATCTGGAGCGACTTATGGGAACAGTATTCCAAGACGTGGGCAGCTTGGGATGGTGATTTGACGACCCTTCCATGGCCAGTCAGGGAAGGCGGGCGTAACAACATCAACGAAAAGGATGTTCGGACCTTTTTTGTGCGGGGACTGGACCTGGACACCGTTGGAGAGTCTGCCTTTGTCGCCAAACTCAAGGAAGAGCGCGTACGTTGGCACCCGGACAAGATTCAGCAGCGGCTGGGCGGCAGGCTGGATGATGAGATTATGAGGGATGTGACGGCGATATTCCAGATCATTGACCGACTCTGGAACGAGAGCCGGACAGGCAAGGCATAGAAGGGACGGTAGACGTGCCTTTGTACGATGTACCGCGCCGCAGTTGAGATACCCACAGCAATGCAATCACGAATTCAGGGTTCACGGCAATGAGGATGGAGCGTGTGCTCTATTATAACAAGTTTATTAGAGGCAAGTTAACGCCGTCCTTGACAATGGTGCTAAACTTCATCCATCTCGACCGGGTCTCGTCGGGAGCAGCAGCCCGCGACGTTGTGCACCGGCTTCCCTTTAGTTTCCCATACATTAAGGGTATTGTGGTTCTCTCCGTTCCAATCCTCACCCGAGCACTTATATTCCTACAGCAGTGGAAGTACATGCCCTTTACAGGTTGGCAAACAGGGCAGCGCCACCCATGAGGGCACCGACAGCCATGGCGGCAGTAGGGGCCGGGTTGAAGGCGCCGTTGGTGGTGGTGGCGGCGGAAGCCAGGCTCTGCGTGGCCTTGGAGGCATCGGCGCTGACCTTGCTGGCATCGGCGCTAAGGCTGGAGCGAACGCTGGCGTTGGTCTCGGTGGCGATGGCGCCGTTGATGCTAGAGACCTTGCTGGCGGCGTTGCTGGTGACAGAGGCGATCTTGCTGAGGTCGGAGCTGAGCTCAGTCTGGCGGCTGGAGATGAAGCTCGACAGGTCGCTGTTGATCTTGCTGATGATGGACGCAGAGTTGGAGGTGGTCTGGGCGCTCTGGATGGCGGTGGCTGCGTGGGAGATGGCGCCGGAGATCAGGCTGGAGGCATCGCTGACAATGTCGGGCTGGGGGGTGGCCTGAAGGCAAGTCAGTTGGGTCATCCTGATGGAATGGTGATGAGAGGCATCAGCAACAACGTACCTGGACGGCAGCAGCCAGGGCGAGGACGGCGACGTTGGTGAACTTCATGGTTGCGGTGGTGATGTTCCGGGTGGAAGGAATGGATGTAAGTGCTGGATGGATGGATGGACAGAGAACTGGCAGATGATGCTATAACAGACGGATGGAGATGAAGTACGAGAGAAAGGGGGAGAGTGTCTCTCGCCGGGAGAGCCACGGATTTATAGGCATGGGCTGTGCTCACCTCGCACGGGGAGCCGGGGGGGAGGCGGCCGGTCGTCAACTACCTTAGCTTCCAGTACATACGAGCACGCATACTACGTAGCACTAGCCCAACCAAGCACAGCAGAGAGAGAGCATAGCACAGGGTAAGGTAGCTACGCCAACCCCCCCGAGAGCTTCCAGTGCCCTGTTGCGCCCCTGGTGAGGACGAGGGCAGGCCGTCGGTGACGACTTTGCAATCTCCACACCCCAGGTCTCAAACCAGGGAAGTCACAGCCCGTTCGAGTGGGCCGTGCCGAAAGCAAGGCAGTAGGCAGGCAGGGGAGGCAAGCAGGCAAGGAAAGCAAGGCCAGCAGGGATTCTGGCCGCGGGCTGCCGCTGCGCCGTCGCCCTGGTGTCTGAGCTGAGGCTAGGTCAGAAATAGAAAGTTCTCGCAGCCTCGCAGTGCATTGCCCCGGCCGACCGTCACAGTGGGCCAGGCTAGGCCAGTCCAGTCGAGCAGCTGCTCCAAGATCCTCGTATGGTAGGCTGTGTGTGTGGTTGGCGCGTGCAGTCGGTGTTTGGGCCGGCGACATGTTGGGCCTCTGGGCCTGCGTTGTGGCTGCGCAGCTGGCTGCGAGTGTCTGTCTGTCTACCCAACGAGGTACGATTGCAGCAACTCGTAGCTCGTAAGCGTACCGGTGGGCTAGCAGCTGGGGCTTCCCGTTGTGTGGCGGAAGCTCTCGCCCCAGGCCAGGCACTCAATTGTCCCCACGGGCGGACGCGTTGCGTCATGGTGGGCCGCTAGGTAATGCCGTTGCCAGGAAACATGCCGATGCCTGTTTCGAGACTGACCGGGAGGAGGCAAGGAAGGTGACGAACCGATGACGAGAGATGCCGCTGAAGGATGCGATGCCACGGAGGATAGGCGCGCGGGCTCACTGGCAGCTACGAGTACTCGTAGGTACTGTACGGTAGCTGCTGAATTGCTCTCGTCGATTAGTGTTGCTCGCCGGCTGGGGAATTCCTGACCATCCGTCTGTCAATTGCTGCCAGAGTCTGTCGGTCTACTAGCACGCATGTACCGTACTGTACCTGTCACTCGCGCCATCCCATGCTTGATTTCCTTCTCCGCCAGCGGCTGGATCTTCCCACCCACACCTCGGCCCCCAACCAACCAGTCCCCCCCCTCCCCGGTGCGTCTCCACGCCGCCACAGCGCAGCCGACGCCGAATATGCAATCTACCTTATGCGCTGCAAGCCGCGCGCGCTGGCTGGCTGGCTGGCTGGCTCCGACCTTTCATCAGTACAGAGCTCGTACGGAGTTATGTACGAGTACAGGGTACTCGTACAGCACGCGATGCAGCTAACCGGCCCCCCCTGCGCCCCGAGGCGCAAATCAGAGAGCAGCAATCAAGGCCGGTCTGTGGGGGTGCTTATGTTGCTGGGCTCATGGAAAGCCGTCGACTGGACACCAACAAGCTAACCAGGAGCAAAACAATATCGACGCGCCGCGCTACCAGCAGGGTCGCTCGCAGAGTCCAAACGGCTGGCTTGGCAACGGCGTGGTCCGCACGCGACACTGACACGACGAGACGTCATGGCCAGTCAGATCCATCAAAGGTTTTGATTACCCATTGATCGACGCTGCGCCGTCCAGACATGCGAGTACAGGTAGACTCAGGCACGGCATTGTTGTTGGTTGCTATCCATGCGTCTCACCACCATTGTCATCAGACACCCGAGCAAATCCACCACCCCAGTCATCCATCCCCATTGACCATCCAGTGGCACCATCGCCCGCTCGCATCGCATCACGCTACGAGTAACCATACACAAAACTTTTGCCTCCGTCGTACGTAAGCCGCATGAATGACGGCACCAACGAGATCGGTTCCCTCAGCCATCGCCCACGGCCTCTGTGCCCGTCAATGCATCCAAGCCACCCAGGCACCACTTCCACAGCCTGAGCACCAATGCCCGACCACGCAGCCCCCCACTGCTGCTACACTGGGAATGTTCCGAGTGTATTCTAATAATGGCAATACTGTACAGCACTGTACAGTACTTATTCTCTGACAATAGGGGATGGATACTCGTAAATGTCCGCCAGACTTATACCTCCCGATAGGGCGAGATGCCCTTTTTGAGCTCCGCCACGATCTCGGCCGCCTCGTCAGCGCCTCGACACTCGAAATCGTACCGCTTGCTCTCGGTGGCTTTGTAGATGACAAGCTATTTTTGGTTCACCCAGTCAGCCCAGGCCGCCCGTCCATAACATATACACGCGTACACCGCACCATTGGCGGTTCAGAGGCGAACCGAGAAGCCAAGAGGAAGCACATACCTTGACGTTCGTGGGGTGCTTGCGCGGCACCTTGCACCCGATCACATTGCTAAAGTGAACCGTCGTTGTCTTGCCTCCGCCATCGTGGACCGCCTTGCCCCCCGACGCCGGCACGATGTGGATGTACTCGCCGTCAATCACCAGAATCCGCTCGCTCATGCCCACGATGCGCATCGGCTGCTTGCGCCACACCGTGTACTTCTTGTAGTTGGCGTTGCCCAGCTCGTCCTGCTTTAGCATCTCCCGCGCCAGCGGGTGCTGTCCTAGCATTTGGCCCTTCTTGTTACCCCTCCTCTGCGCCATGCCCTGGCTGTCTGTCAGCGGCATCATCTTGGGCGATGCACTGCTCGGCGAGCCCGTCATGGTCAACGGGCCGTCCGTGGCGAACCGCCTCCGATAGAGCTCCAGGTCCGACACGTTACCAATCGACTGTACCGGCCGGTCGATCATGACCACGGCCCCAGAGCCGGGCAGCTTGAGCACGTGGTTCGCCTTGTCGAGTTGCCTCTTACGGCATACAAGATCCAGCACCTCGGCCAGGTACGTGTCCGTAGTCACGTCCACGGTAACCATCTGTCCAGGGGCAACGTCGGCCGACATGATGTGGATGCGCAACAGCTTCTGCTGGCCGCGCGCCGTGTTGGGTGCCGCAACGCGCGCCTGGGGTGCGTCGGCAAGCGGCGCGTTCGACCGATACGTCGTCGTGACTATGGGGTTCAGGCGTGGGCGGGCCTCGCTCACCATCGGAGTTGATGAGGGTCCCGGCGTGAGTTTCGACGTAGTGTCGTCGTCTCGGCCGCCGGTCGGGACAGCCAGCTGCGACGATTGTTGCCGCTGCTCCTCCTCTTCCTCACCACCATCTTCCTGCGGGGTCAACAGCTTGTTCTCCTCAAACTCCTCCTCCGTAGCTGGCACCAGGGCAAACTCATCAAAGGCCTTGGAATTGGATCGCAGCCTGCCGCCCCCCCTCGCACCGGCATTGTTGACCGTTGCAAAGGCCGAGAGCGGCTTCGTTCTCTCAAAGGGCGGGAAATCGTCGTCTACTTCGCCCCCTTCCTCCACCATTCTGAGCGTCCACCAATTGATGTTGTACTTGTTGGGAGGAACACGCGGCTCCCGCTTCTCCTCATTATACCGGTATAGGCTCAGTCCAATCAAGTCGGCTACCGTGACCATGCGCTCCGCGCCCTGACCGTCTTGAACCCGCGGCCGAATGAGCACTTCGAAAGCCTTGGCCGGACTATTGGAGAAGGGGGCGTAGATGCGGACGTTGATGGGCCCTTGCATGCCCTGGCCACTGAAATGAGCAAACTTTTGGAAAGGCACCGAAGACTTGTGCTCCTTGGCCTTGAGCGCCGCAGAGAGTAGGCTCTGAGGTTGGACCAAGCTCAGGGGTCGGATCGTGCTCATTGGGCGAGGCGGCGGCAATGCTTCCAGTACCATGGGTTCGGCAGGCGCGTGCGACTTTCTTATAGTGGATTGCCTCGTAAAGTTTCTCGGCGGCGTGCCAACCACTTGCTGTGTCGGCGATGGGTTGATTGGGTTCTCCACGCCGTCGAGAATGGATGCCGAGTCGATGCTCCCCACGTAGTCTCCCGAGATATCCGAGGCCTCATCAGAGTCGTCTTCTAACTCCTCAGCCAGTAGGTTTGTGCCAGCTCTGTTGAGACCCGGTGTGGGCTCTTCGTTGATTCTGTCCTGCATTCTCATCGCCCTTGCGGCCGCGCGAGCCGCCTCTCGATGCCTGTGAGCTGCAGGGACGTCAAATTCGTTCTCCGACGATATCTCGCTGCTAGTTACAGTATCGCGACGTGGTCGCCTTTCCCTGACAGTTTCCAATGCCGACTGCGATCCCCGTCGCGGGGCCCGCGGCGACGGGGGCTGTTGTTGCTTCAGCTGCGAAGCCTGGATGGGTGAGGATCCAGCGCGCTGCCGCACGGGCATCTTGGAAAACTTGATCTGTAGGGCCGCTCGCTGCTCGTTATCGTCGTCACTTTCGTCGCTGAGATCGCTGCTGTCATCCTCCTCCATTTGCTCCCGGCGCCTGCGCCTCTTAGTAGCCATACCGGGGCCCATGGTGTCGGCGCCGCCGCCCGTGAGCATGCCGCCGTACTCGTCTCCATCTTCTAGCGTCAGGCCAGCTTGTCGCGGGGCCTGGAAGTATTCCGAGGCAATGGCCGTGGGGATCGGAGGGGAGTGCGTCTGCTTGGTATGCGACGAGTTGGGGCGCCATCCCGCGGCTTTGAATGCTGCCGAGTTGAGGAAGTTGTCGTTGACGGTGAGCAGCCGCTCGCCGACGCCGTCAGCGATCTCATTGAGGTAGCTCGTCCGCAGCTGATATGATACAAGCCTGTACTCGCGTCGTTAGCTGGGCTGCCTCGGTCGCGTTCTTTGGGGACACTTACTCGTCCAGCTGAATGACGGACATGGCGACAAGAGAATGTGACTTTGTGAGCAGTCTGTCGCAGCGTCTCTCTACATGTTTGTAGGCTGTTGCAAATCCACAAATTACGCTGGTGGATGAGTAGGGAAGATGGAGGATGGATGTTGAAGGTTTGAGGTTGGGCGATGCACCAGCGCAGCAGGCAATGGCAACGTGGGGTAGCAACGGGAAGGGAAGGGGTCTCGTTAGCGCGACCCTCAGAGTGCTCGTCTCGTACAGGCCGGCCCCCAATATGTCAACTTCATCAAGTTGCTGAGCAGCAAAGCCGACTCAGGCTCAGACTTCATCCCCATCAACCACACGCCACAACTCTGGCAACGCGCCCAAAGATCTCGCCGATTGCAGCCATGGGCCTTGTCAACTACTCCGAATCCGAGTCCTCGGGTTCCGAGTCCGAAGCGCCCCCCAAAGTCCCCCAAAAGGCACCGCCGCAAAACTCCAAGAAGCCGTTCCAGAAAGTCGTCGACCGCTCCAACCCTGGCAAAATCGTCGTCAGCCTCCCCCAAACCGCCGCGCCAGACACCAAGGACACTCAAGAGCCTCCCGCGAAGCGGGCGCGCACGACTGGCGGCGGCCTCTTCTCCGGACTCAACTCGTTCCTCCCGGCGCCCAAGAACGCGGGCAAGGCGCCCGTAGGTCGAAGCCAGACGCGGCCTGGTGTGAACCTCAAGACGAGTGCGGCGCCGGGGTTCAGTCGTGACGAAGATATTACGCAAGAGGGGAGAAGCGAGGCGCCAACGGGCGAAATGAGCTTCCAGCCGAAGCGACAGGCCGAGCCGTCGATCCCAGAAGGCCAAAAGCCCGCTGATGAGGTCAAGCTCGTTGGCAAGCCGTTGATGTTTAAGCCCCTGTCGGTTGCCAGGAACCCGAAAAAGAAGAATACAAAGCTCGGCATGGCGAGACCAGCGACAACGGCAGCAACACGGTCGGACTCCAAAACAGCACAACAGACGACGCAGTTGAATAGCGCCGCAGAGACACAGAAATCTCCAGTCCCGGCTCCAGCACCGAAGAAAGTGTCTTTGTTCTCCATGCACACCGAAATACCCGCCGAGCCAACGGTATCCTCGGCTTCTAGCGGCGCATACGAGCCGCTGTTCGAGACCGGCGCTCAGCCAGACGATTCCCTCGAGGCCTACGCCCAATACGCAGCCCAAGCAGGTGCCGCACCCACGACGACCCCCGCTGCCGAATCGTTAGACAGCATAGCCAACGACCTGAACCTCTCGGCCGCCGCCCGGCGCGAGCTCTTCGGCCGCGGCGGCGGGGCCAGCCACACGGCCAAGCAGGTGGTCAATTTCAACATGGACCAGGAGTACGAGCACAACGAGGCGATCCGCGCGGCGGGCGACCAGCAGACACATAACCCCGTGCGCGCCATCCAGAGCGGCAAGCATAGCTTGAAGCAGCTTGTGCAGAATGTACACAACCAGCGCGAGGCGCTCGAGGAGAGCTTTGCCAAGGGGAAGAGCAACCGCAAGGAGGCGTCAAGCCGGTACGGCTGGGCATGATGACGGAAACGATACCCTGCAGCGGCAAAACTGTATGTATACTTGATCCAGTTTGGATAAAATTCAAAGCCCATGCGCCAAAATACCGGCTCTCGCTATGGTCTATCAACAAATATATCTGGATGATGGCTCTAACCGCAGACACGATAACCAGGTCATGGTCGATGCCCCTCAAAACGTCTCCACGGCCACTGTCCGTCCCGCTTGCAGAGCGTTATCGACCATCAGGAACCCCCACTCACCGCGCGTGATGGGCGATATGTCATCGTAGCCGTTTGGTGTCATTGGCCCTGCGTCACCGGAGACTCGACCTGGACTCAGGAGATCGCCCGCGCTGAGGACTTGGTCGATGGACGAGCCGGGCCAAAGGCCTATCGTCGGCCGCTCCTTGGGCCGCGCAGTCAGGTCGCCGCCATCGCCGTCGTCCTCGTCGTCTTGGTCTGGTGGCTCCTCAGCCAGCAGTGGTTCTGTCTTGAAACTCGTCTGTAACCTGAGGAGCGGCCCCCTCGGCGAAGGCGGCTTGCTGGGCTCCGTGGTTGTCACCGCGAGGCTAATCAAGTGTTGTTTCAGCTCGGCGACTTCAATATCCCGAAAACTATCATCTTCTAACGCCCGCACCATCGGCAGCGTTGTCGGCGGCGATGGCGACATGCCCGAAATAGCGCCCACGGCTTCGGGTCCGCCATACGCCCTCCGGTACATGCGGTCCAGGTCCGCAAGAGCCGCGCCGCTGACGCCGAGCCAGTCGTACGAGCGCAGCAGGTCTGCTTGCGTGACCTTTGCGCCGCCGCTGGCAAGCACGTAGCGGCGCAGCTCATCGACAGCGTCCTCGAGGCGCAGCGGCGAGCGTGTCCTGGAGTAGCTCGACAGCGCGCTCTTGAGGCTGTACAGGCGGTCGAGGGACACGAGCGTCAGGCCCTCGCCTGAGAAGAGGACTTCGTTTTGCGCCACGGAACTGCTGAAGAGATGGCCCGAAAGCCCGCAGGCGGTTGGGCTGATGGCTGGGAACAGCCCGAGGCCGCTGTGCAACGTTAGACAAAGTCATGGCCCATGCAATTGCAGCGATGCTCACCCGGTGCCAAACTTTTGCTTTGCTCTCGCGAGGGTCGACGACATGATCCTATGCGCTCGGGGACACAGATTGGGCGCGTGGACGAGGCGCAGGCTGAAATCGGCCGGCGTCATGGGGCCTTGATAGTCGGTGGTAGCCGACGATGCCGTGCAGGGCGTCATGGGCGGCGGCGGTGACAGGGGCGTTGTCGGCGACACGGGCCACCTCTGCCGCGGCGAGTCGAGCGCCGAGGGCGTTGAGCACGCCGACGCGGCGCTGTGGGAGCTATCGAGGCTGTGCCGCGACCCCGTCCGCACCAGCAGCTTCAGCGCCGAGGCGAAGCGCCCCGCAGACGACGACGACGACGACGAGGCCGGAGCCGACGCCGGGGTAGCGGGAGTCAAGGGTGCGCCCGGCGAGGCATAGGGCGAGGAGGCAACGGGCAGCTGATAGTCGCGGCGGACAACGACGAGAGACAGGTGCAGCGCCTTGCGGGCGAAGCGGGCGGACGCGTACTCGAGCGCCGGGGCGAGGTGCGGCGGGAGGTGATGCACGTCCAGGATCGAGGGGCCGGCCTCGAGCGGCGAGGATATGCGCTCCTTGAGGGCCATGCTGGGCCACGCTCGACGTTGCTGTTTGTCTCCTTTGACGTTCACCGCGCGCCGCTCACCACCGAAGCTGAGCACGGCGAGAAAGCAAACAAGACGGCTCGGTACGGTGGATATTAAAGCACAACGACACTCGTCACCGCCACGAGGCCCCACGCCCGTAGCCATTGGTCCGCCTAGGTAGATTGTCTATACACCACGTTCCCGCCGCCGTGTCTCGCTGTTTCAAAGTTATTTTAATCCCAATCCGTTCTGAAACAAGCAAATGGCCGCCAATGCGACGGGCGGGTGTGGCCAATTCTTCCAGCAGCGCTGATGTAGGCCCGTTACTCCGTCCCAGCAGCCTCGACGAGGCGGATCAGCACAG